>JAUCMX010000015.1:14597459-14732459 GCA_033459395.1 Hemibagrus guttatus
GTCGCAGCAGGAAAGGGAAGTAGAGCTAGCGATGCGAGCTGATTAGCCTCACGGTGCTGCCAATTTTTCCCCCAATCGCCTGTGACGCTAAGACCAGCGATCGTTTTCCTCTTGGCTGCGGAAGGCAGGCTCTTGGCTAAGGGGAGGTGGTACTGTGTTGGCCTTTATTATGGAGATGGCTGGCAGGTCCACCCCTCTTTGGCATGCTATCAGCTTGCTATTGGACTGTAGGAGAACAATTAAGGGGCTGGCACGCTGCTGGATGGCTATATCATCTGTGTATATTAATGAACAAGGTAGTGGCAGTCGAGCAAAGCACGAACAGTCATAGCTCAGAGCGGTGTGTAAAATATGGATGTGTGTATCAGGCTGCAGCTTTAGTTGTTGGCTTGAGAGAGAGAGAGAGAGAGAGAGAGAGAGAGAGAGAGAGAGAGAGAGAGGAGAGAGAGAGAGAGAGAAAAGAGAGAGAGAGAGAGAGAGAGAGAGAGAGAGAGAGAGAGTCAGATTGCCCTGTTCCTCAGAGCCCTGCGGAAAATAAGGGAAGTGCATGTGCATGTCAGTTCTGAGCAGCCCCAATCTCTCAAGTGGCAGCCATCATGGCAGGGCACCGCAGTACTTAGAGAGTGCTTGACTTGCTGTCTGCCTTTGTTCCTCTGCAGCGATGGAGGAAAATGCTCCAGGGTGTCTCCGTACCAACAGGGCACACGGGAGACCCAACTGGGGCGGAAAGAGATCGGGCCACGAGCCAGCAGGATCCCTGACGTGCCTGCTGTTTTACCTGCACTTAAAAGCTACGTCAGGATAATGGTATACATTCACATTTAGCATAACGATGCCTAATTACAGAGCAGAGGGAAAGATTATACATGTTGACGTTGCTGGTGATGTGCTGTTGTACAAAGCTTTTCGTTCACCATTTGACATGTGGTTAGCTAGTTAGCCAGTGAGTGAGTATCGCTAAAACCTCCACACCTTCTGCACATTTCTCTCCATTAGAACTTTGTTAGAAACATAATCAAATCTTTTGTTTCTTAAAGAGCCTGAACTAGATAACTAGCTCATCATACGTTATTAGGCATCAATTTGTAGCTTGGACACAATGGGGCTTTTACTTGCCTGACGAGTCCGCTAATTCATTAACGATCTGTTCACCTGTGAATAGATCTGTAATTTTTACTGCACAGTCCTTCGCTGTCCACGTTTGCCATTGTTGCTTCTGCTGATCAAATTTTCAACTGCTGCTCCCCATCTTCTATCTGCAGCATCACCACGTTAGTGCCATGCTACCGGGCATATTTCCTCTTTATTTACTCCCGTGTATAAACACCCAGTCTTTTGTTTGAAGGCTCAATGTTTCAGATGTGGACAATAAACATCGAATTGACTTTATGATTCCTGGGATTGTCTAATTAACCCGTTCTTTCACGTCTCCTGATGCGGCAATCCGCAGCTCAGGGCTACACCTGATGGAGAGACATTATTCTCCTGACCTCATTACAGAGTCGTACTGTCTCCAGCCGCTTGCTCGCTCTATAAAACACTGGCTCAGAAAAACACACAGCATCGGCTGAGCTTTTCCCCTGATAGTAGCCTAAAGAATGCTATATAATACTCGCATTAATCTGAGAACAACAGCTCTGTTACTTCATACCGGAGAGGATATATGGAAAAGTAACCTGAGCCATATTAAGAGTGCAATATATTGGAAAGTTGCTATGCACAATGGAGGCTTGTTTAATACCACCTTGCTGTGCATAATTACAGGAAAGTGCACATACTATACATTACTTTAGAAGCTACTGTAGTGGACGCACTGGACTGGTGTCCTGATGTAGCTCATGATTTAGTAAATTACTAACAATTCCAAACTATTATGAAGATGCAAATGCTAACCACCCTCTTAGCCCTTGTTTCTTTGAATGAAAGGGAAAGAGTGATTCCGATTTTACGAATAACGACTTCTCCACGATTAATGATCTGGTGCGACTCATGCAAATACTTAGCTCAAATGGAGTGGCGTCTCAGCAGTTAAGGCATTGGGCTACTGATCAGGAGGTTGAGGGCTCAAGCCCCCAAACCACTAAGCTGCCCCTTGAGCAGCCCTTGAGCGAGGCCCTGACCCCTCTCTATTCCAGGGATGCTGTAGCATCTCTGACCTATGCAAAGTAAAGAATTTCACTGTGCTGTAATGTAGGCTTCTCAGATGTCTCCAGTCTTGCCTTACAGTTAAAACCAGCTAGAATCAGATGATGCCACATCCACTGATGAGAATCCAAAGATCAGAATTTCTGTGTCTGTCTTCTAATCACACATATCTGTATCTTTATGTAAAGCAAGAATAGCAGCCTTTCAACATTTTACAGCTGGTGGTTTGTAAAGGTACACTTTCTGGCAACTTGAAAAACTTCTTGTGTGGGTCAGTCTTGTATTTTGATGCTTTCCCATGTGTAATCTAATTCTCTCTAAAATGCCAAATGAGCCTTGCCTGACAGTCTGATATAACTTCTGGAAAACTGGATGTTATTTGGAGGACACCGAACATAGGGAGCATGAAAGCGCTCCGAGCGTGTGCCCCTGCTATCTGACATGTTAAGGATGTAATCAGTGTCATCATGTTGTCGGCCTAGCGCCGCTGCTGATGCTAACGTGCTGTAAAGCAGATAATCATCAGATTTTTATCAGCAAATGGCCAGGAGAGGAGCACAAGGATTTGCTGTCCCAACAGAGAAGACAAGGGATGTGAGTACAATTAGTTAAGAATAATGCCATGTGATGAGGGCAAGGAGGAAGAAATCAAATGAAAGGTAGAAGTCTCCCTCCTGTTGTTACAGGGTTTCATTCATCTACCCGTGCGGCCAAAAACCAAATAAAAGCCTTCCTTGATGTTGGAGTGAGTACCGAGGACGTAAATTGTAATTCCGCCACCGTTCTCTCTGTGAACTCGGCATTAAGGACAATTACCAACAAAGCAATAAAAAAATCTAAGCCCTGACACAATGAAGCTCTAAACAATGACGCCAGATTAGTGGTGGAAACCTGTCTCAAGGCTCTCCCCCCTATTGTCTGACCAAAAATCCCTCGCAGCCTAAATGCCCCTCACTGGTGGGTGAAACAGAAGAAGCCGGCTTCTTGTGGGCTCTTGCCCGAGGTGACAGGAGCTCAGGAGAGGTTGGCTCGGCCATCACAATCAATTCTACTAACAGGCAGGGGCTCTGATGAGGCCCGGCGCCATCTGTGTGAGCAGAGCCGTGTCCCGCGTCGCCACGCCACGCTGGCACCCGGGCATACACCCAAGCTGGCAGCCGCAAGACAAACAAGCCCCCTCAGACTCGCGCTCTGTTCCTCAGTCTGTCTCGCTCTCTTTTTTCCACGCTAACACTCCCGCAGAAAGACTAGCGAGATAAGGGAGGAATGAAGATTAAACATATAATGGAAACATGATGGAGCGTACAGAAATTATAAGCGAGAGATGATGAAATGTTTTGGGAGGAGCTGTTACGCCATTAAGGGCCTCGGGCTTGACTGAAACCACATCGCAAAGGGTGAAAGAATAGCACCGCCTCGCTCAGACCTCCTCATCTTTATGCAAATGGTGTGTAAAGTCCATTTTATCTCAATCCCTCTCTGTGCTGTCCATATGTGAAGAGGCGCCTTCGCTGGCTTCAAAGAGAAGTCGTGTTGCGGAGAGTGAGTGCACGTGTAAACACGTCCATCTGGGGCTCGACTCTCCCTGCTGCACAGAATACACAGGCCGAGGTCATGGACAGCCAGCAAAGTAAACTCTGAGTTAAATCCGCCATGGCAATACAGGTACCGACACAGCTCGGGGAAGAGACTTGGCACGTTCAGTTTCTGCAGTTGAATCCCATACATTTTTTTTTACATTTGTCACGAAGCAGTTTTACAGAGATATGTTCTAAATATCCATTTATGTCCATCATGTAGAAAGGAAAATTCGAACCCTTTTTACCAGTACACTGGAGATTATGAACCCTTTTTACCAGTACACTGAGTATGAGAATAGAATAGAAATGGACTTATGGGACGTTTTCAATCAGTATAAACAAATGAATGATTTTCCGGCTGTGAGTCTGATATAAAATGAGTCAGGACTCTGTTGGCTTTCAGTGTGAGACGTTTTTACCTCTGTTCTCATAACCGTACACAGAATTTTAGTGGTTCAAGATCAAATCTGAGCTGCTTTTTAGTTGAACAAGCACTTGGAGCATCTCAGAGAACAGAATTGGGTTTGATATCAACATTTACTTTAAGGATGCAAACCTTTGTGTGAAAAAGAACAAACATTTTTGTTTTTTGGAACTTTTCTATGACTATATTGCCCCAAGTAGGCTAGGGAAAAACAGAAATAC
Source organism: Hemibagrus guttatus (assembly GCA_033459395.1). Classification (NCBI taxonomy): domain Eukaryota; kingdom Metazoa; phylum Chordata; class Actinopteri; order Siluriformes; family Bagridae; genus Hemibagrus; species Hemibagrus guttatus. The sequence continues at coordinate 14,601,830 of JAUCMX010000015.1, forward strand.
TTATGAAACACTACAATTCTTAAAGTCCTGAGTGGCTACTTTCTTATGAGCTTAATATTAACCACCACTCTGGAGTGGAACATGACAAAGACTTTCAGTCATCAACATGAGCACAAAATTTTGGCCTCTGGTGAAAAAAGTTAGTCTTTATTCTGTTGGGGTTTTTTCTATCATGGAAAATTTAAATGATAAGAAATTCATTCTAAATAACTACTGCTGCCTTCCGGTCCATCTTGAGGTGTAGAAGGGAGCTGATGGTTTTTTTTTACATAGCAACAGATGAGCTGCAGTCAGTAATTAGTAGAACTGCTCAAATATCACCGGAGAAAAATCGATCACTTCTGTGCTGCATCGAACGGTCAGTAGTTTCTGCTTAACGGAGCTGAAGAGATTTCTCATCCGACATTTCTGCAAATCGGAATAAACTTCAAAGTGTCTTCAAACCGGATTCCTTTATAAGAGCGAGCCTTTTCACGAAGATTTAATTGTTAATGCGGTCGTGTTTGCTCATGAATGCTTTACTTGATGTTTTATTTAGTCATGTTTAACTCTTCTCTTCTGCCCCATTTTTATTTCTTGGAAATGATAGAAATGAGATTAAATGAAAACGAAATTTAATTGCTATCATCACTATCAGGGGTTATAATCCTAGACCATGAGAAATATAAAAAATCTCATCATGTACGTTACTTTTTGAACTGCATACTCGTCTTCAGTTATTCTTCCGCGCTCGTCTTTCAGTGAAACTCTGGAAAGAGTTTTCTTTTTTTCTTTTTTTTTTTTTTACAGAGAAGAGTATTGCAGCAGACTAACACACATGGGAGCAGACAGTCTTTGTAAAACTGTAATGTTCCATAAAAACACGCGTCGTCGCACTTTCATAAATCACAACTAGCAGCTCTAATTACTGTCAAGCAGCCTCTTGTAGGAAAAAAGTGACTCATCAGTACAGATACTTCACTCTTTCTTCCTCTCCAGAAAGACAAAGAGAAGGAAGTAGTGCGTTGGAAGGTAATAAAGCGAAAACGAGCGTCTTTAATGCATGTCGCCGTGCACTCGCCGTCACTCACACGACAGAAGACAGACGCCGGTACTGCTCGGTACACCTGCCTCACCCAATCATACGTGTCCAATTAGGTGCCATGGTGGCCGTGTTCACGTGAGATAATTGGCACCCGTCAAAACCAAGTCGAGGAACAAATTCACCAGAAAATACTAACAGTTTCATTATGTTTGTTGCAGCTTTTAAGAGAATCTTTCAGGCGAAAAATAAAACGTATGATAAAACATTTTCCTTTAAGTCAGCCATGAATAGCTTGGCATCTTTATTTTTCCTTTTTTTCTTTTTTGTGCTACGCCAGAGCTGTGAGGGTGAACACAGTGTTTAAAAAAGCTTCCGGCTACCAATTTAGTATCATGTAATTGGGAAAGTGACTGAGACCATCGGGCCTTTGAAAGATAGCTGCAAAAAATACAGGGTGGAACCAATAAAAAAGTAGTTTAGGTGGCAGATTAAAAAGGGGGGGGGGGGGGGGTTCACTTGATAATATTCTCATGGCATGACGAATAAATTTCATTATTCCACAGCGCTCTGGAGTTCTCGAATCTGATTGGCTAGAAGGTGTTGATTTATCTTCCATAACAGCCGTTCTGACTATATACATTAATGCGCTCGTTCTGAAACGTCAGCATTTCCATAGAAACGGCTCATTCACAGAGACCTGTAAGGCTCCATATAACCGAAACAAATACACACACATACACACATGTATCTGATTAACTTGCAATACATCAGATTGTGATGTTTATCTCGCTGTTAATCAAATGACTCCATGATCATTTGGTGCGTAAGGCGATCAGATGTTCTTTTGACGACGGAATCAGACGTAACCTCTAATTAAACCGGATCTGTGACATTCATGATTGTCAGTGTAAATGTTGCTGTTTCGGATTCCATAACCGATATCTTTTTAATCCTTCTCTGAAATATGATTTGCTAATTCGGGGCTGGCTTGTGTTTGAAAAATAAAACTTAACCTCCCATTTTACAGACTTAATCTCATGGAGAAAGGCTCGAGGACGTTTAGCATGGTGTTAGATTTCATTAGCAAATCATTAAAGAGTGATTAAAGAACGATCACGGCCAACACTGGCACGGAATAATGTGTTTGCAGCGTTGCGCTGGGGCACGAGCACGGGCAAAAACGAACGAGAGAGGAGAAGTGAGATACAGCCTGGCAGAGAGGAGGAGGAGAAGGATGAGGATGAGGAGAAAAAGCAGAGCTAATGCACGAGTCTTAATAGAGACCTGCAGAAATCAATAGTGACAGATCGTGTTACATGAGAATCAAATAGAGTTGTGTGGAGACCAGCGAGCCTGCTTTAGACAATGCTTTGGAGGAAGAAGCATGGGTGAGAGAGAGAGCGAGAGAGAGAGAGAGAGAGAGAGAGAAGAGAAAAAGAGAGAGAGAGAAAAATGAGAAACCAAGAGACCATAAGGAAACAAAAGGAAGGATGTTTGTAAAAGAAAGAATGCTCTCGAAGGACAATGTAAATAAAGCAAGGGAGAACAAAGAAACGTGTGAGACAGAGAAGAGAAAGAGAAGGAAAAAAGACAAATATGGTGACAGACAGAGGAAAAGAGAGACAGACAGACAGCAAGGAGAGAGAGAGTCTTGTGAGAGAGCAAGACATACATAATAATTAAAAGGAAGGAAAGGGGCGCAAAAAAAGAAATAAGCCGAAAGATAAGCACTGTGATGTACAGAGGGAAAGAAGGGTAGAGTAGGGAAGAGAGTAGAAAGGAAGAAATACGTGAGACAGTAAGACACAGAGACACAGACTGATGGAATGAAAAAGAGAAAGAAACATGACGGAGGGAATGGCAAATGGAGAGAAGATAGAGGAATAATAAACACAGGAGGGAGACCTAAAAGAGAAAGAGAAAGATATAGAAGACGAAAAGAAAGAAAGCGAGTGTAAAAGAATGAGTAAATAATCAGAAATGCAGAGAATCAAATCAGAACGATGGAGAAGTAAAAGAGAGAGTGGATGTGAGGAGGGAGACACCGAGAAACAGAGAGATTTCCTGTGTATGAGACGCCACCTCCTCCCCCCTTCCACCCGAATCCCCCGGCTCGCCACAGTACACCATCGTACATCAACCTGATCCAGGATCAAAGGGTGATCACACCGCTACTATGGAAACAGCCTGCGAGGCTTATCTGTGATGTGGCGGCTCGGATGTTTCTGCACGTCGGATCGTGTCGCCTGTTTGGATGCACTAACCTCAGCATGGCCGTGGGGTAAACTGCTGTGGCACCGAGCATGCAGTTTTGACACTATCACTCACCGAGGCCACGCGCTATGACACACACCCAGGGCACGGGATACGAACTGCAACGTGGAGACATGAGCTACAAGCTACAACACAACATAAGGACATAAAGTGACCAAGCTGACCCAGGGTAACCTTAGCCATTTTGGTTGTTTGTGTCCTTGCTGAGAAGCTTTTTCTTCTTCTTCTTCTTCTTCTTCTTCTTCTTCTTCTTCTTCTTCTTCTTCTTTTGCTGACTCCAGATCAGAGGATTTTCTTTACAGTTCTACTTTGAACCATTTTTTCTATTTCATATGGGACCTCATTTTAGAATTCAAAAGCAAACTTCATAAAACTTGAATTTAGATTACAAAAAACAAACTGGTCTTCCCTACAAACGAGAATTCTGAGGAACTCTTGAAAACGTCTTGCATTAAATCATTTTCAAAGTGTTAGAATGTTAAAGAGGCAATTTATCCACCTTTTTTTTCCACTTTTTGCAGTCGTACAGTAACGCCAGGGGCAGCTTGTTGCTTATGATTCTGTCCAAGTGAGTAGAATGCTGTGAAATGAAATCCCATAATATCAGTGTTGCTCTGTTGAACAAGGTCATTAACCTTCAGCTGCTCAGCTTTCTGCTTGGATTGTATTTTTCTCCATTTGTAACTCGCTGTAAAAAAAAAATAAAAATAATCCTGTATGAACGAGGAAGGCAGTCTTGGCATTAGAAATATTACTAATTGGTTTCAGAGCCCAAATCGTTGTAAAATTTTTACCTAAATAATTTTTCATAGCAATTCCAGCTTCTGTAAAATCAATCAATCAATCAATCAATCAATCAATCAATCAAACAAACAAACAAACAAACAAACAAATAAATAAATAAGAAAAGATCTGTAATTAGCAACTGTCTGTCTTGCACCATTTTCTCCAAATGTTTTTGTAGCTACAATGCCAAATAAATCAATGGAAACTTGTTACCATTTTTCTTTTAAATTTCCATTGATCAAACATCATTGATTTGTTGTTCAGGGCCTATATGTGGCTGTATAATTGCTGACAGCAGGATTAACCAGTTCTTGCTGTGGAGAACTTTCCAGCTGAGTTTAATTCCAACCTTAGTCTTTAATCCAACTAATCGATGTCCTCAGCAGTGGCTGGAAATTGGAGCCAAATGGGTCTGATCGGATTCGGAGCAACAATGTTGTGTGTATGTGATGTCGCGCCGATATAATCGATGGTTTATTGAACGTTTCGTTGAGACGATTATCGAACGGTCTACAGGGTTAAACTGCTATAGAGTTACATGCTACATACTTCCATCATGTCGAGTCTACTCTGAATCTACTTACATCAAGCCGGATATTAGCTCAGCTGTCAAGAACAGTGAGTGAACTATATGATAGATGGAGTCCATTTAACAGCTAATGAATTCTTTTAGTCCAACAACATGCCAACAGACTCGATACCTGTTTACAAATCATGTTAACGTTATGTCCCAGTGCAGGAAATCCTAGCAGATTAAACTGCTATTGATGTATCATATCTGAGCGTGGTGGACGAATTAGTAGCCTGGGATTTACTAGCGCGGATTTCATGTCCGGGGTATTAGTTTTTTTTAATTCCGAAAAAGAAAAAAAAATCCATATTTACTTATACAAAACAAAAGTTTTACTCTGGCTTTTTTCCACTTTCCATGTTACTTGCTTTACAGTATTGCTTTGAAGTGCTTCCACATCTCACCACCTGCTGCAGTTCACGCATAAGACATGACTCTGACCGCAAGTCGCTGCTCCTGGGAATTTGAAGGACCCCGTTTAGATAGCTTGGGCACTTTATATAGGGAGTCACAGTAAGGCTGTATTAGTCACGTCCCACTGCTGAGAGTCTCACTGGAGAATTCCACTATATCATAGCTGTCTTGGGAATGTTTGATGATCCCCAGGAGGAGCTGAGGTTAACGGAGTCCATGACCTCCAGCAGAAGAAGGAACAGCAGAACAGATAAGTAAAATCAGAAATGTGCAGGTTTGTGGAAAATATAAAGTACAAATGTTTACGCTTGATGATGTAATGTTTGATCTTCTTGCTTTATGCTGTTACCATGTAATAATAGCATTTAATAATAGCTTTACATTATATGGGAGGAGAAAAGACCATCACATCTATACCTAATGATGATTTTTCAACACAATGTAAATCAAATGTGAGCATATTGTGTTAACTAGCTAACTAGATTGGCGTACATTTTTATTACATTAGCTTCTACATTTTCACCTCGTCACTCAGGTTGCTAGGCAACCAAACTTTTGGACTGGGCACACAAGCACACAAGAGCCTTTAAAGTATAATGTGCCCAGTACCGAACACAACAAAAATCTGCCGTTGCACACAGCAGAAAGGATGAATGAAAAAAAAAACACTCCTTTGTATTGAAGGTGTCGAAGGCTACAAAAGGTCAGAGCGCATCACAAATCAGTGTTGCTGTTTGCACCACGAGACCTTTGGGCGTCACATATTATTTTCATCCTTCTTTTAACACGGTGACTCCGTCCCTCCCCTAACCCTCCCCTCCAACCCACTTGTCAATCATCCGCATGGCCACGAGCAATAAAGGCTCTGCCAGTGCCACCTGTCACACTGCCACTCACATTCCACCTCCAACAAATAAAAAAGGTGGAGGGAGTTCAGGGTTCTGGTGACGGCTGGAGTGACGGAGAGGGTTCTCTGTATTCTATATTTTCATGTGTCTTGTCGGCCAGGGCTTCCTCCATCTCCCTGAGGTGAGAGTAATGTTTTAATTAGGTCTACCTTTTCCTAATCTAGCCAGTGTACGTGCTCTGCCGCCGGCAGGGGGCTCCGCTACGCTGTCAGCGTCACTCACTTTGAGCTTCGACTCTGTCAGAATCAAAGATGCCGTCATGACTGCTGCTTTTTTTTTCTCTGTCACAAGCTGCAGAAGGAAGCACCAGCATCTCAATGCCACTGACAAAACAGCCAGCTTTAACCTTCATGTTTTGTTTATTTCTATAACACCTGATTTTATAGTAGATTACCTTTATGATAAAAGCTCATGTGTGGAGGTCTGGGAAATCCCTTTTTAATATAAACTAATATAAAATTTCTCTTTAACGTCTGAGCAGTGGAAAATCTGTGCAGTGAAAAAAGGGGATGTTTTAAATGTGTTTAAAGGTTTTACTGCAATGCCGTTGAACGACACTACATCTAATCCACTAATGGGAAAAGACAGCACTAAGCTAATTCTATGCTAACATGCTGAAACGACTTCTCGCTTTGATTAGCAGCAGCAGCAATGCCATGTCTTTGGATCTTTGTCTCATAACCTGAACTAAAAGTCACAAAAAGGGAAAACGAGACCATGAGATAGCACAGTGTATTGGGCAACATGGAGCAGTGTGTGAGTTTTTGGGGGGGTGTGTGTGTGTGTGTGTGTTTGGTGGAGGTAGCGGGAGGCCACGTTCTACAGAGCGTGTTAAATAAAACACGACATGTAAGGAAGAGTCCATGTTTTTGGAGTCGAGCGCTCGCTAATTCAGCTCTGAAAGACAGTAGCAAAATGATTAAACTCGGCCATGCTAATGGAGGGAAACCCTAAAGCGTGCAAAACATAAATGGTATTAGAAAGAGCAGCAGCAGTAATGGAGATGAAATTGTACAGACAAGAATTTAAAGAATATATTTAGCGTGGAAGCGGCTGTCAGGACAATTTTTCTGAGGAGACGGACTGTAAAAAATCGCACTTTGTTAAAGACAAGAACTCAGGAGGTTCCTGCAGAAGCTCTGCAGCATGCTGGCATTAGCAGACGCTCATTAGCATGCATGTATGACACATAAATGAGAGAAAAAATAAATAAATAAAAGGGGGAAAAAAATAAAAACACACTTTGTTGAGCAGGCAGTCGGCCTTGCAGAGACACAAAACAAGTGTTTGTGTGGGCAGCAGGCTGATGACTGGATGCTCACACTGCAGCGTTATCTGCAGTCCAAAAGCTCCATTAGCCGGGGGTTTTAATTAGCGTGTTGCTGTGAGGGAGCCATTAAGATGGATTTGGAGCGGTGATGGAGCGCCTACTGATGGAGAGCACACGGACTGCGGCTAACACCTGGCACACACACACACGTGAGGATCCACTACTGCAGAGATGTTGACACCGTGTTCAGACAGGGATGTGTGTCAGAAGTGGGAAAACTTGTCACCTTCATCGGACAAATAGCTTGAGCAGAATAACGATGTGGAAAAACAATAGAAAAGTTGATGTTGCAGAGAGAAGAAACTCATGCAGCCACCATGAAGCTTCTCGTTAAAATCTGCATCCATCCATCTATCCATCTATCCATCCATCCATCCATCCATCTATCCATCCATCCATCCATCTATCTACCTGTCTGTCTGTCTGTCTGTCTATCTATCTATCTATCTATCTATCTATCTATCTATCTATCTATCTATCTACCTATCTATCTATCTATTACTTGTCTGTCTCTTTGTATCCATCCATGTATCTATCCTTCTGTTGCGGTATCTATCTGTCTAACAGTCTGTTTTTCTGTCTATCTGTCTATCGATCCATTGATCAATCTATCTGTCTGTCTAATGAGTGTGGTCTCTTTCTCTCACTCTGTGCTTACTGGTCTGAATCTGTGTATCCATCCATCTCTCTAACTTTCTATCTATCTGTCTATCTGTCTGTCTCTCTATTCATCTAATAATAATATACCATATAAACAGTGAACATGATGCAGACTGTTTCACAGTGAGGTGAAATGAGACACAGTCGCAGCTCAACCCAGTCTCTAAAGAAATCCCTCTCACAGAACAATAAAGTATATTCACATGTCTGTCTGTCTCTATCTATCTATCTATCTATCTATCTATCTATCTATCTATCTATCTATCTATCTATCTATCTATCTATCTATCTATCTATCTATCTATCTATCTGTCTGTCTGTCTGTTTTCTTGTCTTTCTCTTTGTATCCATCCATGTATCTATCCTTCTTTTGGGGTATCTATCTGTCTGCCAGTCTGTTTTTCTGTCTATCTGTCTATCTATTTATTGATCAATCTATCTATCTGTCTTTCTAATCAGTGTGTGTGGTTTCTCTCTCTCTCTCGGTCTAGCAGTCTATCTGTCTAAACAGTGAATATGATGCAGAAGCAAAGGGAAGTGAAACATTAAAGTATATCCACACGTCTCTCTCTCTCTCTCTCTCTCTCTCTCTCTCTCTCTCTCTCTCTCTCTCTCTCTCTCTCTGTCTCTCACCATTTTCAGGGTGCTCTGTCTCTCCGATGCTGCCATCAGGCGTGGTTCTCTCGTAGTGTTCCTCAGGGAGTGCCAGTGGGCCGAGGCGTGGCCCTGATGAGCTCTTGCTGCTGGGCGTCTCAGACTCCTCCAGGCCGCTGTCGTAGTAGCTCTGCTGGGATGAGTCCTGAGCATCTTGCACCGGATTGGCGGTGGAGAATGTCACTCTGCGGTGCGGCAGCTGTGGAGCGAGAGAAGAGCAGGATGTCAGGTCACAACACGCTAATTACGTTCTGATACTAACTTCCCCGCTCCTAACTGGGCTAATTGATCACCAAATTTGTAATATCACACTTGGAGAGACACAGGCTTTTCCGGCCGCACGAATGTTCCGAGGGGTAACTAATGAGGAAATGTTTCCTTCCTCCCGTTAGCCAAGGGTACAACTGACATACAGCTCAGAGCGGCTCGGCAGTGTGAAAAATCCCTAATTAAATTCATTGATATTAGTGTGAAGATGACCTCTGTCTTTCAGTAAGACAGAAATGAATAACAAACACACACACACACACACACCTCAACAAGGAGCTCATAAAACAGTGGAAATCACTGATCCTGTAGAAAAACTCTTTTCCCCATGCTGCATTAGTTCCCATTACACTGAGAGTAGGTGGGGATCAATAGCACAAAAGCGCACACGCACACACACACACACACACATACAAAAACAAACATTCATTTCAGAGAATCAGAGCAAAGCAGGAATCACAGCCATTAAGATGGCCATATAAAAGCTCCATTAATGGGGCCATTTAAAACATATAGGAGTGCCATTACCGGTATGTTCTTCATCAGCTTCAACTCAAAGCTGGTTGTGTGTGTGTGTGTGTGTGTGAGAAAGAGAGAGAAAGGGAGGGGGAGGGAGAGGGGAGAGAGAGAGAGAGAGAGAGAGAGAGAGAGAGAGAGAGAGAGAGAGAGAGAGAGAGAGAGAGGAGTGTATTTATCCTAACACAGGATACCATCAGCTTCCTTCTGCTTCCTCCTCCTCCATCACCCCAGGGTGCTTATTTATTTATCTGATCATTTATTTATCTGTTTGTCTGCTCTTTCTCCTCAGTTCCCGCCTTCTCTTCCCGCTTTCCCTCCTTAATGTGTTCATATTAAATGTGCTGGTGCACTCACACACGTATCTCTACCACACACTCGCACGTATCAGTCATCAGCTAGCTCGCCGTGCGCTCCCTCCGGCTCTCCATCACACGGCTCGAGTAGCACTGCAACTCGCAGGAGAGCATTTTGCTTGCGTGGTAATTATATCAGCTTCCCGAGGAAACGCAAATATGGTGCTGCAGAAATGAACGCTTTCAGTCTGTCACCGTCTGCGCAACATGTGTCTGTATCAGAAATCCGGTGTGTCTACAACTTTATATTAAAAAGTCTGAACAATTTCCATGCTTGGCTCCTGTGTGCATTAGTAGATGTTTAACCCATCACTTTTTTCCCTTCGTTTTTCATCCAGTGGTCTTGACATGGACCCGGCCGCGTGTGGTGTTGGTCTCGCGTCCAGTCTTGACTCGAACTCCGTTGGCTCTGTTCTTGGTCTCGGTTAAGGTGGTCTTGAACCCAACACTAGTAAACAAACTCACTTTCCATCGACAAGCTTTTAGCGAGCATCAACAAACAGCAGTGAACACGACCAGACCCAAAGCTACGCTAAGTATATTTAAAATAACAATAACAACCCCAGGAATCTTTTTATCCACAACCAATCACCTACTTAGACCGCATGATCCCAGTGTGACTCCTTCCACCGACAGACTTCTTGTTTTTAAACAACGGTCGATAGTATTAGGCAGAACATGAAATCCACATGGAATCCACATTTTTCTTCTACCTTTACTCCTTTCATAGATAAGGACTGCAGCTGTTCATTAAGTAGCCAGTATTACGCCATTGCTTAAAAAAGTCAATAAGATGAAATCCACCAGCTCCACTCTTGATCCACCTTCAGTCAACACACTCCATTGTCTTAAAAATAATAAATAAGTTATCTTCCTCTGGGGTCGCTACATGGTTTTTTAAGTTGGCGGCTGTGAGACCAAAATTATCGACACTCCCTGTTTCTCTAAAGTCTTTGAGACAGTTGTTGCTGTACAATTACGAAAATATTTGAGTTAAGAGGCCTGTGTGAAGTGTTTCTAGTCTGAATCTGGAGCATTTCACAGTACTGCATTTGTCACGGGTGTTAATGACCTCCTGTGTGGAGCCGACTCCAGATCGTGATTGCGCTCAGTCTAAGTGGAGTATTCAATGCTGTTGATTGCTTCAAACTTCTACAACAGCTACAAGACTTGCTGGGAATTGCTGTTTTGGTGCTAGACTGCTTCAATTCATATTTGACTGGCTCAAAAGAATGTGTCACACTGTGTAAATGCTAATCACCTTTCGGTAATCTTCCACAGGGGTTTTCTTTAATTTAGTATTTCTAAGCATTCTTTAGATCACAGTGTGAACCCCAAGACCAAATACTGCTCCCTGTCTATAAAACAATATTGAAACAGCTCATAGTGCACTGCTATGTAATACAGTCGATCCATATTATAGCAAACATCCACCTTCCTCATGCATTAAGGTTGTAAATATTTGCTGATTTGAATCAATGCATCGATTAAAAAGGCAACAACTGAAATTTATAGAAATTTATCAAAAAAGGACAAACAACAAACTTATTTAGATTTATGTGTTAATTGACTAGCAACTGTGATTTGCATGTAGCTACTTTTAAAATAGTCCTTCTCTGCATGATCGTCATTCGCAGATTAACAGTTTAGTCTCAGAGCTGAGCACACACTGATCTGAGGCTGAATTAAACTGTATCATAGCAGATTCAGCATCAGCAAATATCGAAATCATATCTCATAATTGAAAGCCTGAGGTTTACATGTACCACCATACAGCAAACATGGACTCGCATCTTACAGAGCTGAAATGCCGGTTAATAATGGATGCCTATTTGCTGTACGTCAGACCAAATATCTAATGTCACATGTTAATGTGAATCAGTCAGTGACTCAAAATCCCCAAATAGATCACCTGAAGACCAAAAAAGAGAGAAATAAGAGACAATACACCTAGGTTCACAGCAGAGATAAACTCCTTGTGACATCATTTTCTGTATTATATATTTCTGATATTTTGAAAACATTTATTTTTTGGAAAGCACTCAGATTAATCAGTTTAATAATGTGCAATGAGCCCTTATACTGTGCAGGATCAATAATAGACTCTGAAGATACAGGAGGTTTAAAGGAAACAGAAGGTTCACTTTTAAAACCAAAGGTCCAGGGGATGGAGTCAGACATGATCTAGCTCCTCCTTCCTGGGCACAGTTGAACCAAAAGTCCAAAACTCGGTGTGTTTCAAGCATGTTGTACAGTGACACCATTGGTTAGGGTCAGGACTTCTAGGAGTAGGATACCTCAGGATCCAACCTTAGGATTTTTGATACTTCAGCAAGGATTATCTTTGTTTTCTAAAAGTGTCCTATTCTAGTTTCAAAACCTCCAGTTAATCAGCAGAATAGATAATAATATGTTAATTGACTTAGTTTATGACCCTTCAAGCTGAATTTGAGTTGACAGCCCTGAGCTTGGTAATAAATCTAAGGGCTAGGATATCTCTCTTCATTGTTATGCTGATGACACAGTTTTACTTCCAAACACAGCCTAATCTGCAGCTTGCCTTACCTTCACTACGATGTCTTACTGATATACAAGACTGGATGTCATCCAAGTAATTACAGTTGAATGAGAATAAATTTGAAGCCATGCTCGTGGGCACTCGCAGATAATAATAATAAAAAAAAGTTGGAAGACAGTTGCACTATCATCATTTCGTACTAACCTTGAGGCAAAAAATTAATTTTTCACTTTCATTTCATACCCACATTACATACATTATCTCAGAAACCTATAAAAGCTTAGGTCAGACTTGTCTCTTAAATTCATAAAAATTCATAAAAGTATTTATTTTGCTCAGACATAATGCTCTGAGTTTACTTACCCCAGTATCCAGACATTAATATGTATAATACTGAGGCACACTTTTCTCCCCCTCATGTTACACCAGATTCTTCAGCTTGTATAAAAAATGTCAGCTCAACTGCATTTACTACAGTGCCTCATGTCTAAGACAAACTCTCTGCAAGCATGATTAGCATGAAAAGTATAAAAACTCTCTGGGTGGGAGGGACTGTGCTACTCTCGCCCTGTCAATCAGAGCGACACTAAACAATCAAGGGCATCTGTGACAGATAGGGCACTTTCCTCTAAGTGTTCAGATTCACAGTGACGTAGTTTGGAAATGTGCTAGCCTTTACCCTGCCTTGTTACTAGCTGTGGAGTGATAGGGTAGAGTCAATGGGAATTGGCAAATTACCAAATTTGGAGAACATGTGCTAAAAAAAAACAACATACATCTGGGTACCCACTTCGCGGCACATCCACAAGTAGCAGTCTGCTTGCCAAATTGGTAAAGAATACATACATAGCATTAAATGTCCTAAGATATTCTAGCAACTTTACAAGGCTTTCATTTTTCATTTTTTCACACACTCTTCTTCAGTAGTTTATGAAAACAATGAGTGAATCCAGAAAAAGTAGGTCACCCTTGTTAGAAAAATCTTCGAAGATGCTGTAAGAGACATGTACCTTTTTAGGTGTCAACAGTAATACAGATATAAATATCAGTCTAAAATGTAGCATTATTTCTGTTATCCCTTAGTTTTCACATCTAATTATGTTTGACAGATAGACGAGGCAAAAGGAAATCTGCCTCTGTGCTGGGGCAAACCTTGTAACGTATTCTAACTTTCAACTGTCGCATTAATTTTTGCCTTTAAACAAGAAAGAGGAAATAAGCATTAAGAGTGAAATCTTGTTCCACTTAAAGATAGAAACGCACAGGGACGCATGAAATGTCTCTAACGTTGTTAAATATGAGAACATTTCTACATGGAAGTGCATATTAGCATAGTTATGGCATTTCAATCAAGGACATTATGACCATCTCAGACCACATCCTGGAGTCGAGGTATTCCCAGAGAGAGCGAACCGAGATTGCGATTAAAGATCTCCAGGCAGGCGCATTACTATTTAAATGTACAGAGACCGTTTACTTGTACAAATATGGATCCTACGTTTAAACGACTCCTGCAGGCATCGCTCCAGAGTCAGCACTTACTTTTCTCGGAGCTCCGAGAGCTGCAGCTCTGCAGATGGAGCACAGATTCTCCTCTCAAACTCGTTTAACATTGCTTTCATAAAAGAATAGTGCGGGCCAGATAGGCTAAAAGCAGCCTGAGGTGGAGACTGAGCCAAAGAGGGATAAGAAGCAGGCCAAGCCATGGGAGCTTGGGTTTAACTGGTTGGATGGAGCTCGGTGCTGGACTGATGAGGGGGAGTTTTGGAGCTGGATAGTAAAGGGATAACAGGAATTGGGCAGCAGCAGGGAGGCACCAAGCTGGAGGTAGATAAGCTGATGGAGCACAGTTGGGACAAGGCCGGACGTGGCTTCCAAATCGCTTAGAGAGCCAAAAAGTTGGCAGAACACAAAGCAAATTGGGAGGCGCTGGTAAGTGAAGGACAAACAAAGATACCAGATTTTGTATGGTGACGGAAACCAGTAAAGGAGTACCTGAAAGAAGAAGAAAGGGTGCAATACAAGATTGAAGACACTTAAGATACGAAGTAAAACTAGACCAGTGGCAAGTAATAAAAAGCTTGGCATGAAACAATTCAGAAATTCAGGAAGATAAATAAAGATGAGGAGATGCAAAGCCAGAAACAACAGAGTGTAAGGTTTAAGATTACAAGAACTACAACATAAGAAGCCAGCAATCCTTGAGACCAAGCATGGAATAAACCAATTAAGAAATACAGAAAGATGAGCAGACGGCAATACCAGAAATAAGGTTTGACTTGGGAGGGAAGAACTACAAGAAATGGGACCAAAGTACAGTCTTTAGCATGCGGAACTCTGGCCAGTAAGAGGGATTTAAAGGCACTGGGTGTCAGGAGCTGAAGGAGTAGTTGCCTTGGGTAATGGAGCATTGTCTGATTCTAGTCTATTCATCATGTGTTAGGTGTGGTCTGAGGTGAAAAGTGCTCCACAAATGGATGGGTGACACATTTCCTTTTCCCTTCGCCCACTCCATTAGTCCTGCATGCTGTCATACACAATGATGACAATGGTCCTATCTATCATTCCGAGTGGCAGCTAAATCCTCAAGCTGCAGGGTCTCCCTACACATGGTCTGAATTTCTGACACCGTTTAAAACCAATACCATCAAAGAGCCAGAAGAAGCTTGTTTCCGACACGCAAGGTTACATTTATAGGGCGTTACCAATGCAATTAGCATGCAGTGAACGCTACAAATCTGACAGAACTACACCTTAACCCGTATTCTCACATTTCTAACCGCACTCTTGTGATCATTGCTCATACTTTCCTCGTCACTCGTCCACCTCTTTGTGCTCCCATTCAGCTGCCCCCCTCTGTTTTGCTCCCTCTATCTTGTCTTCTTTACTCACTGTGTCTCTTTGATAAGCTTCAAGTCTTTGAAGACTCCACTGCTATGCTGTGTGCCTTCTAGCTATTGCACATGAAAAAAAAAAAAAGCTCTAAAAAAAAGGAAGGTGAGAGTTCGACGGAAAATACAAAAACGATCTGCATGCAACTCTCTCCCTTGTGCTCAAGTCTCTATGATTTTTTTGCCTGCTGCATCTCTACAGAGTTGCACTCCTTCATTGTCAAATTTGTTTGTGCAGATCATTTTTTTCAGTGTGCTACGTGCTTTCAGAGGAAACAGCTCATTGATCCTCACAGAAGCCTGAAGCAGGAAGAGCTTGTTCCATGTATGCTCTCTTCCTCACTTTAACTAATTCATCTTATGCACAAACTTTGACAAAAACAAGGATACACAATTGTAACCCCTACAGAATTCACAAGATCCATAACAGAAAGGTTTACACAAACTGCAGAAATATCTAGTACTTCTGTGCACTTTTTTTCATTAGGATTAATTTAGCATAGTTCAAAAAAACCATTCGGGAGCAACTTTCACCTCCAGGGTCTCCGGTTAGGATCCTTGAGTTACTGTCTGTTTTCCCTGTGTTCACTGGTGTTGTGTTCTCTGGGTTTCCTCTCTATTCCCAAATATCAGTACGTGTGACTGTGTCTGTGTGTCTGACGCCTTGTGATAAATTTGTTTTCTATCTGTGGTGTATTCCCCTGAAACTCATTGTTGCCAGGATAGGCTCAGGATCCACTGCAACCCTGACCATGAAACATTTCTGAACATCCCCAAGTGGTGCAACAGAAAAGCCTTGATGATGCTACAGCTATCTGTGGCCAAGAGTCCCTGAGAGGAAAACCAGCCATGTTCTCTGGGTGGGAGGGATGGCATACTCTCTCCTGTCAATCAGAGGATCACTAGCCCATTGAGGGCATTTCTTTGAGCTCATGTATTGCAGAAACTTGTAACTGGATTCATGCGTCTAGCATGTGGTTGCATGTGTTATCCTTCACCCACCCACTTGATAGCTGTTGTGAGAGGGGAGCCAGCTAGCTTCTTCAAATTGAGAGAGACAAAAAAAAAAAAAAAGAATTCCTGAAATGTGGGTCATTCCCTTTAGCTGCACAGTAGAAGTTCAAATACCACAGGTTACAAACTCCAGGCTTTCATTCTCCGCACATTTCTTTCAACTCATCCGTGAACCTGTAATCTCACACTTTTTCATCCACCGTCCATACTGTGGACGTGAAACGAAGAACACACACCAATCGACACTTACTGTTACACCTCTCGCTCTCACCTCTGTCGTCTCTTCACTTCTCCTGGTCTCCCTTCCCTGTCCTCCTCCAACATCTGTCATTCTCACTGTCTCACTCTTAATCATGCACCTTCTTGCCTCGCTCTACCTCCCCTGCCTCAACTGCTCCATCTCCTTGGTACAGCAGCTTGCCAGTGGGATTTGGAGGAATTGAGTTGAATTATGAAGGAATTTCTCAGCAACGCGATTGGCATCATTTCCCCCCTCACAATAGAACATCATTCTCATATCTTTCAGTGAGCGGGAATGAAAATAGGCCGCGCACCATTCTTTCTCTCATCCTTTTAAATTGAATTTTTCATATCGCGAGGCCGCTGAGACATCTGCCTTTTTCTTTTAAGAAAAACCCGTTCTGTAACATGAGAGGTATATACCTGTGACTTGGGGTGAAAAATCAGGGTTCCTTGTAGCATATATGTGTATTTCTCCAGGATGAATGATAAAAAAAAAACACACACACACATTCCTTGCATAAATGAAACGAAGGAGATGATTTTTTATTACAGTCACTTTACCTTGACATATTGGGCAGATCTTTTCCTTCCATTCAGCCCCACCAAGCCATCCCCATTTTTCTTCTTCATACGAAAGAATGCAGTGCTCATTCACCCAACCTGCCTTTGTATTCTCACCATGCATCAGCTCGGAGACTCCAGAACATAAATTGCATCGTATTTCAGAATATGCAAAGAGGGTTTTCTTTTTAAATGAGTGACAGAGGAAGAGGCAGGAAGTAGTGATCCTGCTAGAGGGAGAAAAATAGGGAGTTGGAACGTATAGTGGGGGGTGGAGGGTGGAGGGAGACGGAGGGAGGGAGAGGCACTAGAGAAATTAATCCTCAATATCCACTCCCAAGGGGCACCTTATTCCCTCTCAAACTTCAATTTTCAGAGTTAATATCTCAATTCGTGGCTGGAAGGCATGCATGGAGCTCACTCTCCAATTGCTTTAAGGACGTAGTACATAATGGGATTGGAGGGCAAGATGACAAAGCTTTCAAGCAAGCTTAAGACTTCTGGGGCTATCTCCAGAATTGTTTTATGCATCTCTATTAATAGGCTAGGATGCGTCTATCTGGGAGGAAGCTCCGATTTGATGATGTGATGACACAAAATGTCTTCATTCAGACCAGCCTTTCTATATTAGATGCAGAATTAATTTCATCTGTCCTCTCTCACTCCTGCCATCTAGTGACAAAGGCAATCAAGCAATGGCTTGAATTTCCATAAAATGAGGGTGATATTAAATATAATGTTTAATTAGAACCAGAGCAGTGCTTTCATCTCCTGTTCAGAGTGAGTAGCCTGGCAGAGCAGTGGAACTAGGACACGTTTCCACTATTGATCTATCAGCACAAACCTCTGGCTTTGACAAGAGCTCTAACAGTGCTCAATGAAGCTGAGGGGGAAAAAAAAAACCTCAGATCAAGAGAGCATTTTATTGGAGGCGAACCATGCACATTGTTGAGCCTGTTCAATCACAAGAATGGGCAGCCTGGGCCATTTTGGAGATATCAAAAGACTTTAAGAACACCAAATAACTATCACTGTTGTAGCTATTGTGGTTGTATGATGCTTTTCCAATCCATATATCCCCAGAGCTTGGCCAACGCTACTGAAGCTACAGCTCTGTTCAGTGGATAAATTATATGCTGATTAGTGATGACTTATTATGGCTGAAAGCAATTAGGCCTTTGCGACAGTCAAGAGAACAAAAAACGTAAAGCCTTGCAAATATGAAATCTGTAGGCTAATGCAGGTCATTGATTTTTCCCACTGTACAAGATATTGTCCAATGCCAATATTTTCTGTTCTTGCTGACTTCCTTTATATTCCATAATCTCCTCTACAGCTCATTCAGAATGCTGCTTGCCAGGGTTATACTTCTCCAAAGTTCAGGTCATCTCACTGGCTTCCTCTTGTCCTTACATTCCAGGCATCAAAGGGGTTCTGCACCTCATTATCTCCGTCTGCAATGTCATGTCACTTCATCTTCTCTGAGCTACAACCATGCTTGTAATGTAAGATCCTCATCCTGGCACCTCACTGGCATCGTAGGTAGAATCCCTCACTCTGAACAACCATGTGTCTCTATACCTTTAGACAGTATCTAGGATAACACCATATTCTCTCTCTTCACCTGACTTACATAGACATTAATACTAAGGAACACTGTGCAAATGTTGATCAGTTAGTAAAAAAAGATACACTAACACTCAAAAGAGGGCAGATTTACCAGAGTGGTAAAAGTACAGAATAGTTTGTTTGAACCCGGTTTCATCAAGCTTCTTCTCTGTTGTCTTTAAGTACAGGGATCCTGACAGATTTGCTAGCTGCTTGGTATTTCAGTGGTACATTTTTAAGTCGCTCTGCATAAGAGTGTCTGCTAAACAGCCTAATTTAATTATAAATATTTTAATGTAACTGTGCAGATTTTCAGCATGCAAGCATAAATGTGCATACTAATTGACACACTGGGCTAAATAGTCTTAGTAGCTTTCCGCAATTAAAATAAACATATCAGCAGTAAATGTCTTCATGTAACAATAAATGCCAATAGTCTGTAATACAGTAGTATCATTATGCAGTATTATGCAGTATTGGCAACTAGAAATTCGGGAGGCAATTTAAAATGAGTTCTCTGATTTACTGTCTATTGTACTGTTATAAAATAACATCACTGAAAGAGTAGCTGTATTAATCCTTAAACACAAATGCTGTGATGTTAAGGTTAACCATGATAAACTGTTACATACACAATTACCATAGCCTGATACCAATGTGGAATTATTAAGTAATTATCAACACAGAGTACATATATTATTTTATATCCTTAGAAAAAGCATAATGAGGGAATGGAAAGCACAAAAGTGTGAAACAAACCTTCTCATGAAGCCTGGTAATCAGAAAGCATTGATCCGACATTTCCAATTAACTAGGAATGCATGTAGGGTCGAGGAGTTTGTGATTACGCATTCATGTGTGGGAGAGAGTGTTTGTCTGTGCTTACTGTGGTGTGATAATGGCTTAAGAGTCAAGACAGATACCCTCTATCTGCTGAGCTCTCTTTCAGCCTCTGGCTGCTCTCGCTTGTTCTTTATTTCACTTTCCTGGCTCTCCTTTTGATTTAGTTTAAAAATGAATCACAAAAACCGTGCTTCTCAAATGTACTCACTCTGTGAGGTGATGCAATTATCCATCCTCTACTCTGTGGTCTTGCAAACGCTCTGTTCTGAGCTAAGTGTTTTTGACACCGGCAAGCATTCTTCGAACTCACAAATCTCATCACAGGAGAACTGAAGTGTGCAGGATTTTACTGGCACCTCAGCACTTAGGTTGCTGATTAAAGACACCGATTGGCTTAAGTGATCTTCTTGGTGCTTTCTAAAACGTTGATTAGAGCCACGACAGATTAAAGCGTTATCCTGGAAACCTGAACATGCTAATGAGTCCAGTGGGAGCTGGAATTTCTTCAAAAGAACTAAAAGACTTGCACTTCCAGAGCAACACCTGCTGTTTGACTTTTGAGTTGGAAAACTGAAAGGGAATGATTTCGCTGACCGTGGAATAGCAGTCAAGAGTTCTGAAGCTACTAGACAGCCGAATGGAATCCCCAGCGTTCATATCATCCTTGTTATTTCTAGAGGTTCTGAGTGACAGGAGCTGAGGTGTAGGCTGTGGAACTCCTGCATGTAGGTCAGTGGGCTAATCGGAGCCTCGAGGTAGTTCTTCAGTGAATGACCTCCATAACATGACTGCAGGATATCCAGACATGCAGACACTGACATGAGCACCGAGATGGGCATTAGTCCCATACTAAGGCACATCATCCCAGTGAATCTAGGACCAATCGGTCTGAGACAGTGCATAGGAGCACAGAGGCTGAGCTAACATATCACCACTGTGGCTATAATGCTCAAGGGACCTTATTAGTGTACACATCATGTCAAATACAGAGTGTCTGTCGTTCCTTTTCTTGTCATGTGTGTAAGCAGAAGACTGAAATCCATTATCCTAACACGCCCACACCCTTTGGCCTGGGTTTAAAAAAAGAACATGATGCGAGGGATTAACCCACTGTACACCACTATAGTAGACCATGCTGTCTGGGAAACTGGCAGCTCATATATAAGGAACAAAACACTCATTAAGTAAATTTCTCTCTCTTGAAGAGAGAATGTTGTCATGTTACCGAGAAACCATAAAGCGTAAACGCCTCTGTCCTGAAGCTGTCAGAAAACATAAAGTTACACAGAGCTGATACTGGAGACTCCTTTCTTGAAGTCTACTTCACCTTATCAGCGATTACAGGCATTTTAAAATCAGTTTATATGAAGCTTCCACCAAACAAATATATGTGAGATGAGCTGGTATTTTAGGAAAATTACCTAAGAACATTACTCAACATCTTCTGACCAATCAGAATCCAGAATTGCTATGTAATGAAGAAAATCTGTATTTTTAAGGATTACTTGAACTGTTCTACAAGGTTTCAATAGCGACTGTTCATGATTGGATTAATGATGCCAATAGCAGTGATGCTGGTCAGCAGCTGACCACATGCCACTGATGCTTTATTATGGATTATGTACAATATATGATGCATTATAATAGGACTGAATTGAAATGGAATCGAAGTCTCATTTAATGTATGGTGTGATGTGGCCAGCACGGGAACAGCTGCTGCCACTCAAACGTCGTGAATTATTAAAAGTCAGATATATTCTGATGACAGTGATGAAAATGCTTTTAGAAGCGCATAACAATGAGTTACCTGTGATAAATTATACATCCTTGGTGACTCGCAGAAAGCGCAGTCATTGTCTAAATGAGAAATGCAAGCTCTGTGAATTTAAGGTAATATTCCCAGTTTTCATTTCCCTAAAATTAAAAGAATATTATAGCTCTACAATGTTACCTACTTTAGCACTCGGGTTTAGTTGCGGCTCTGTCTGCTCTTCCCCTGAGTATCGTGCACAGTTTCTGGTTTATTGCTAGAAAAACTCGGTTCTGTGGCACTTCTGTTATTGTAAGCTCAGCTAGATGCTTGGATACAATTCTGCAATACGTGTAAACTCATTTTTTGTATATTGGTGATATACAGTAGCTTATAAACAGGGTTACAAGATAACCAGCAGCTCATCTGGGGAAGGGAGTGGAGCTTAAGATCTTCTGTTTTTATTGGCTGAGGTTTAATGACCGCTCTTTTTCACCTGGCCCTGGGTGAGAACTCATTTTAACATGGTGCACACAGATGTTAAAATGGCACGTCTGGAGTCCTGGGATGTCCACAGGACACTCTCTACGTCTGTAAGCAGTTCCAGGTGAGATTATACACTGAAGCAAGAGTGAGACACGCTGGATTAAAGTGTCCGCCAAATGAATATGCAAATGTACACTGATATGGCTGGCTTTCTTCTGCTTTCCTAAGCAGCACTATGCAAGCGTGCACAATTACACACACACACACACACACACACACACACACACACACACACCTGTCTCATTTGGCATGGTTCACATATGATTAAGCTCTGTTCATATCTTGGTGAACAGTGTTAAGTGGTGAGGGGAAAGAGGCACCAAGTGAGGATTGAGAAATCTACACGCTTTCAGAGAATCACCTGAAAAATATATTAATCTAAAGGCTGTTTCTTGCACCATATAGTAATGCATACAGCATGTAGTAGAAAACACAGCATATACGAAGAGTAGAATGGTGAGGGGACAGTAGTTTACTTCCTTTGGCCCAATTTTGTACCTTTAAAGGTACATCCATGTGTCCAGATGACAGACCCATTATGCGTGTCTGTTTTCATTATATCCAGATAAGTTGGAGTTTCCTTTGACCGGATGACCTCTTACACCAGAGATGGAAACGAATACAAATGCATCATTCAGATAATACTGATAACGTGTTCCTAACAGATACGACCAGGACATGGCGAGTGTTGTGGTGACTCTATAAACAAAAGCGTATAGCTGTGGTGAATTCTGAACAGTTTGTCTGTATATAAAATAAAATCTTTTTATTTTGGAGCTCAATAAAGCAATGTTTAGCTGAGCTTAGATCACATCCTATTTCTACCATGCTAAAGAGCATTGTCACACATCACTTGGAAGTAAATGCCTCTAGCTCATGTGATTTTACATCATGCATCGTGTGGGATCCCAAAGCCAAATGCAAAGAAAACTACAATTTGTTTTGAAAACATGTGTATCCACTTAGAACGCTCGATCTGTTCAATCTAAAAATAATTTATTCATATTCAGTTACATCCTTAAGTTGTAGCCTTCTTTTCTGAGTGAAATTTTTATTTGTATAGCGCTTTTAACAAAGAGTGTAGCTTTAGTTTCCTGAATTGCAAAAACTTTCCGTCTGAGAGAGAATCATTCTCTCTCCCTCTCTCTCTGTTTCTCTCTCTGTGCTTCATGCTTGCAGAAGTCTGGGAGTCTGGAGAACAAGCTGTGCGTTCACTTATACATCAGCTGTGCTCCTGAAAGCTTGTGTAATGCCATGGTTGAAAGAGAACTACGCCGTAACCTGTCAACTGTAAACTGCTGTAAATCAATAACGACACAGACAGGAAGCAGCGACTGGATTCGGTAACTCCTATGATCTCCCTATGATGTGCTCTAGTATTACTGCTCAAACCTGCCTCACCTGCTGGTGCCATATTGGAGCCATAATGTTTCCTGCATACACACAAGAGATGAGATGAAGCTCCATTATCATGTTTTACAAAAGGTTCAGCATACATATGCATGACTTTTTTGCTTTTCTGTGTTTCTTTTTTTCTTTAACTCATTCATAATGGATATCCGAGCGGGGTCGTCTCTGAGCATGCTTTATTAGCGCTCAGACTCACAAAGGAGACGTAGCGTTGAAGTGAAATGACCAGGTGGCCCATTAGAGTCACTTTTCAAAACTGGACATTAATTAGTTCATCAGATGAATAAAACCCAGGCGTAATTAACGCAGATACACTCTGAACCTGACAATACCCCACTGTTTTTATGTTTAATCTGAGCGGTGTTCTTTTCTTGTTCCGGTAACGCTGTAATTGTGCTACTGATGCAGTATCGGTGTGTGTGCAGTATTGTAAATAAGCTACGGTTGAGGATTTGCTTCGTTTGAAGCAACCAAGTCTACGGTGTGCCTCTGTATGCTTCTACTGTATGCGTACCTTACCTTAATTCATTTTTCATGCTTTCAAAATGAATATAAAAAAACAATGAAGCTAAAATAAGAATTATTTTTCTCATAGGTCTAAAATGTTCTTGTTTTTAGTTGTTTCTACTTGAACACAAAGTTTAAAATCAAATATTTATGATTCCCAAAAGGAGAAAAATGCCCAGTGAGTGAACAGTCGACTTGGAACTGCAAATTGTCTTTTCTACACACTCTGTTCTCTGGAATCTTATTCTGTTTTCATAAAAAGATATAATAAAAACAGGACCAACATATGAAGAAGGTAATTTTTAAAGCAGTTTAAATTGCAGCACCTCCTTTTTTAATTGCTTTAAATACAAAACTTTTTGGAACATCTCGTGCAAAAACAAATGAATGAAAGTCCCAGGACCGTTCCGTCCAATCTTTTCCACAAATCGTTAACTATTTTCTGCCGCAATAAAAGAGCTATTGTGTCTGCCTGAACTTGCCCACATGCATTAGCAAAAAATTCTCTGAATCCATGAAGTCTTTAAATGTGACAATTTGAGACCCAATTATTATGCCAACTTGATATTAGCATTGACACGGTACTATCTGGAGGCTGAAGAGGTGTTATCTTCAATTACCTGATCATTTTTCGGCCTGAGCGAGTAATCCGTGAAATAGACTGTTTGGTTATGAGGATAGAGACACGAGGGCTATCTCATCACATCTTTTTTAACCTCCCCTCGCATCCACAGTTGGGGACATTTCATTAGCTTAAAGCCGAAGCAGTAGAAGCAGCAGCAGCTCCAGAAGCCTTAATAAAATGACACTTAGTTTGAAAGGCTTCCTGGGAGAATAACGCTGGCCTTGGTGTTCATTTCGGTAAGGAAAGAGGTGATGTACTATTAAGAAGTGGCATAGAAGGTTTTTTTTTTCCAGAACAAATGGAGGCGACGTTATCTCCAGGGCCACAAGGAGCAGCACTTGGCTCAAAAAGAACATAGCACACAAACCTGTCATATGGCCCACACTCTAGTGTCTCTAGAAATAGACGTAAAAGCAGGTCATTATCTTTAACCCCATCTATCAGGGCAAAGGCAGTGTCTTCCATCAAAGGTCCACAGATGTCTACCTCCATGTGAACGCGCCCACTAACGCTTCTCTAAACTGCAGATTAATGAGGCCTGCCTTGCATGTGCTCTGTGCTCACTTTCAATAACAGGAACAGTTTTTGGGAAGCTGCACTGAACAACGGCAAGCAATTTAGCTGAACTATGCTTGCTTGCATTCTCCATAAATCTCTGCAGTCATTTGGCCTGCCACTGTATCTCCGGTGCCATAGGGAAGAGAGACTAGTGAATCTTGCCAGGGCTATTTAGGATCTCCTCAGCTGACTCATCATGTTTCTTTACGTGTGTCTGTACGAGCACACCTTTGCATTTGCGGACACCCAACACCTTTCATATAACAGCTACACTGCTGTCAAAGACGCATTGATTTCACTGTGACACTCCTGCACTTCACCAAAAACACACAAAACACCCTGAGTAAAGTCACTTATGCTCTACTACAGCTCCTGTCAAAGAGCCCATATTGGCTTGTCAAGCTAAAAAATAAATAATATATTGAAATTAATTTAAGGCACAGCCAAAGATAGAAAGCATTGATTCGGTAAACACTCTGCCCCCACCTCCTGCTTCCTCCGGCTATATCAGGCGTCAACCTGCATTGTTTAAATGACAACCTAAGAAAATGAGGTTTGCAAACCGATAAAGCAGAAACAGCACTAAATCCAGCTCAGGATTTAATATGCATGGAGGAGTCTGATGGAGCAGATAAGGAGGATGAAAGGCGCTGGCATTTGCAGGTGGGACAGATAATGAAGGAGCTCTCGAGGAGAGCCGAGGCCGGCGGCGTCGCCCAGCCGCTCTGCTCGGGAAAACGGCGTCCTGGTGAATGCCTCCATTTCCCTGCTGGCATTTCGGTGGCATTTTGATATGAGCATCGGGAGGATCCCAGGGGAGAGAGGAAAGAAGAAATGCATTAGAGATGTAAAAAAAAAAAAAGCCTGAAAAAAGCCTGTTTTTTTCTGCCATTTTAGACATTTCAGTTAACAAAAACAGCACAAGAAAGAATATAAAAAATTGGATCAATACTGCTCCATTTTAACTCCACTGCAAGCTCATTTGTCACCACTCTCGTGATGTGTAAAATAAAATAAATAAAATAAAAATATACAAACATACTAACGCTGTCACAGCCCCGCCTTTCTTCCATGACTGTCTGCAGGGTAGTGACCTCTCTACTGTTTTCTCTTCAGAAATATTATGTTTATGCACACTTTCCGTTACATAATGGAGATGGAGCAATGGCGTGTGAGCAGGCGAGAATGCGTTCCCATCCTGAATTATTCAGCAAGGTTGCCGGCACTCTCCTTCACCCGAGAACCTCCCAGCGCTTATTCATGAATGGAGGGGAGTGCAGTGGCCGCAGTATCACAGGCATGCACTGTTAGCAGCTCCGGAAATCAGTCGCCTCCGCTATGCAATCTCTTCCCTTCTCTCCCACTTTGGCTCATTCAGCCATCTCAGGGTGTGCAGGCTGGCTCGCCTCTGCTATTCTCTCTCTCTCTCTCTCTCTCTCTCTCTCACTCTCTCTCTCTTCCTCTCTCTCTGTCTCCTCCCCTCTCTCTTATTTCCATAGTCTTTCTTTCTCCTACCTCTTTCTGACTCACCAGATCCAGCATGGCTGGCAGCCGCTGCAAATTGCTTCATGTAAAAGCCAACAACAGGCCTCGTTTTTCAAGCTGCAAAAAAAAAAAAAATGCATTTGCGAATCATTTGCAGGAAATATGCTGTTCATGAAAATCCAGTTAGTTGGGAAAAAATGTGTCTTATGCTATGTTCGTGTAAATTTACATATAATGAGACTCAGTAACGTGAAGCACCATTGATTGGCTTCAGACTGTAGAACTGGTGATGAGTTACTGCAATTTATTTATATAAATTATGCTGTTTTCAATTACACATGAATGTAATGAAAATTTTGTGAAACTCAGTCGTTTCCAAAAATTAATGACTCGATGGAAACTAATCCAGAAAAATAGACCTAGCCATTCAATTATGACAAATAATGGCACCCTACAAAAGGAGGAAGTGTTACTGTGGGTCTGTGTTGGCTAAAGCGATCGATGAGCTTTGCCTTTTATGGAGTTTTGTGGGCATGGCTATATAATACTGCACTGGCTGTTGTTTTGGTGTTGTTGAGGCCATTTTCTCATGTATCATTAACACTGATGAGGCAGAAGGACTTTGTTCTCACATTTCTAAACTGGGAAAGCTTTTGCATCACCATGCTCTGTTCTGGAGCTTTTTAACACAAAGAAAATCAGCTATAGCTCTGCTGCTATGTGAGTGTGAGGGCAAGGAGCTTGATGGTAGTGTGCAAGCCAAAGACTCATCTGTGCCATTGTGACATCTTCATTTCAACAGCCACTCCATGTGAAGAGAGACCAGAATTTTGCTCTCTGTCTCTCGTCCCCTCTGTCTGACTCTCTGCATTGGCTGGAGGGATGAGTGTGTCTGTCACTCACTGTCGGCGGGGTTGAAGCTCGTGTCCGCCATGCTTCCATTAGTGGAGAGACTGTTCAATTACCTCAGATCGCAATGTTTAAACCCTGCCAATTACTCATACATCTTCCTTCTAAATTATGCATACGATGGGCTGAGCTTATGTGTGCAATGATTTTCTTCCTTTTGACACCACACCATGTGTTACAGACTATCTGAATTACAGAAGAGCCCAGAGATCTGGGCCAGCCGTCGCCACTCCTTCGTTAAAGCAGGATCCCTTTGCCGTCTTGGATGTTAGTACATCTTCTCTGATGGCTCGGCAATGGCTGCAGGCACTGGCACCAAGCAGGCGGTCTTCAGACTGGCACCCTATCCATCTCTATGCTCTCAGAACACACCTTGTCTCATCCCCTTGTCTCCTAGCAACACTGGCTGTCTCAATGGCCCAGGAGGCATCCCTGGATCTTCGCTCAGTGTGACTTTATCCCCTTTTATTTTAACCCCCTCCCCTACTGCTAGATGGTATTTGGGATATGACCCAGTATCTTTCATGATGGTTGTCTTGTGACTTTTAGCATGTTACTGCAAAACCTGTAATCATAAACTCATACATGTGAATCATAACCTTACCATGTGGCCTGTACTGAGATTTTTGATCTCCATGCCAACCAATATTTTCGATCAAGGCCCTAATTTTACATTTCTGAAGACAAACAGATTAAATTGTTACTTATTCAGACCTAGAGACCCTGAAGAGAAATAAACTGCAGTGTGTGGCAGGGGGGTAGTGTGTATAATATCATTACGTTTTCAATATACTTCCTTAACAAATCACTTGTCAAAGATGTGCACAT
Source organism: Hemibagrus guttatus (assembly GCA_033459395.1). Lineage (NCBI taxonomy): Eukaryota > Metazoa > Chordata > Actinopteri > Siluriformes > Bagridae > Hemibagrus > Hemibagrus guttatus. Next base: position 14,629,886 of record JAUCMX010000015.1, read on the forward strand.
ACAGTATACAGAGTTTTACACTAAGCACCAGGCACTTGGGGGCAAAAATCTGCTGCTCATCTGTTTCAGTTAATGCACTGACATACAGGCAAGCAAGTAGAAAAGTTTACTTTCTTTTCTTCATATTCTATGGGATGTACAGCAACTAATATCTGTTAAAAGTTAACATTTCCATTTTAGTCTTAAACTTAAACAGCCAAGCAGCAGCATTTTTTTTTTTAGCTTTTGAAGTGTTTAGGGGTTTCTGTAAAACTCCATACATATACTCACTCCATGCTTGTACTGTTGAGTGATGCAGGAGAGAAATAATATATTTTTAAATTCCATTATTATTATCATAATCACCCTTATCATTCGTAATGTGTTAGATATGACACATTCTTGAAGGCATATTTAATCTTATTTTTTTGTCAATAGTCTCTAATGTCAGTTACATGCTTGTCTAATGTTAGAATGATTCTAGAAAAACCATCCCATAATATTCCACATTTTACCTTGATGAAAAGAGTGGGTGGGGCTTCCAGGGTGTCAGTTCCAGTAATATCAAAGAGTTTAAAACATAGACCCTTTTATTGCTGGGGCAAAATAATGCAGCTTTTTTGTGTGTTTTTTTTTAGTGATAACTCATAGCAGCGTACTCTGAGCTCCTATGCAAGATGCTTATTAAGATGCTTAAAGATCTGCTTATTATGAAATTAACCAGAAAATGATACATTTCTGCTTGGCAGGACACATCTTTGATGCCTGACAATGCATAAATGCAAAGCATGCAGTAATTGATTAACAAATTAACATAAACAGGTAGTAAAGCTGAGCCCATATGACACCCAGATGTCCAGAGTAATAATATTCATCAGGTTATCTGACTTTCCTAGCTTTCTTTTTCTCTCAGCTCTTGCCAGACTGATGTCATAGTGATCCAGCCACTTTAGAAAATAATATAACATTTATTTATTTCTCTGTTGTATTCTCAATTCTCTTACTCATTTCCAGGCAGGCATAAAGCACCACTGTGAGGCAAGCATTATTACCAGTGAAATCAAGGAGAATTAATTGAATCATTTTCAAGTCAGTGAGGTCCCCCATAGGTAATTGTTTCTGAGTCAGTGGCCATGGTGTAGAGTGCGGCTGTGGAGAGACGACTGCCTACACACACTCATGCAGATCTAAACAAAGCCTACAGCCAGCGATTCAGGCCCACCCTGGGCCATAATACATAATACAAATGCACAATGAGCTCTAATCAAATTCACACAGGCTTCATCAAATCCAGCACGGCCCCTCGAGTTAAACAGCACACCGAGTTGAGCGCGTGCCGAATGCAGATCAAATATGTATTCCTTATCAAACTAAAGCCAGTCTCAATTCATTCTCTAGGCATTCTCTAATGGCACACGCAGCCATGACTAAGGATGCGGGTCTTATTAGATGAACACGGATCTATCATCAAGGATTCTGCCTTTGAAAAGTGTGACTGAACCGAGATCAAAAGCGCAAGTTCCTTCCCAATCTATAGAGTGGAAAAATTAAAGACACTGACTTCCAACCCACATACAGTCCTGATGAAACAAAAAAAAAAACAGCATGATATCATACTAATGTAACTTTATTACATGCAAAGCTTAAAAAATGTGTGGAGGGATGAATGGAGAAAGAAAGAAAGTTCTGACAGACAGTTCTGATGAAACAAAACCATACTTTCTGTATAGAAACTATGAACACAGCTCAAAGAAAATATTCAGTTTTAAGAGCTTTTAATATCACTTATAACACATAGCCTACAACTTCTCATAAAACCATTACAGAACAGTTTTTCGGTTCATCAGCTAACCATCCACTGAATCTATACTGAGAGATTAAAGTTGGAGGTCTTGTCCAAGGGGTGTATAAAGCAAATGATGGCTGAAGGCCATGGCGAGCGCACAGGCAGAATCTACGCTGGAAAGATTGAAATTCATCCCAGTCAGTCTGTGTGAAAACACATCGATATGAGCCGGGGCAAATATTTCCATGCTTTGTTGTGCAAGTAAAAATACAAAGAGCAGTCAATAGTGGGTTTTTTCTGTTTTTTTTAAATTCCCTTTTAAATTCTTTTTATTCTTCCCCTGAGAGTGCCTCGAAATAAGGCCAGATTAAGACTGGGAGCTTGAATTCATTCCTTGCGCTACATCTGGCTTTGAGGCTTTGAATCGTAGCCGATTTTAGCCGAGTGTTTTAAGATGCAGGGTAGATCAAGCTGTGCTGTGCGGGTAGCGCCTATGTGGGGCACTGTAGCCCTCACACACCACACTTGTGCTGCCATGGCAACTAGCAACGCAGAGCCATGCTGATTTGATTCCCAGCTGTGCTGCTATGGCAATAGTAGAATATGGGACGAGAACATTTTATCAATTCAGAGCCCAGCTGAGCTGCCAAGGTGCTGACAAACAATCAGGACGGCCCCAGCATACGCCCCTGAGGAATCCCAGCTGTGCTTTTACAACGAAATACCGCCCAGGAGCCATGCAGATGTGCTTGGTCCCACAGCAGTGTTGATGCCAGAACACAAGACGCACAGTTCATACATTCTTCATATGTTTATACTGTATGCTAGTTTGCAATGAAAAGTATGTTGAGCATGGGAAAGCAACAGATAACTGAAGATCCAGACAATGCATCCTGAAGCAGATGGACGATGTTGAGCCCAAACGACCAAAGCTCCAGTGTCGACTTTGTAGCTAGTAATTAACTTTATCAGGCAATGACACGGGTCGCTCAGGACAGCATGTCTCTCACAAGCGAACAATAGCGTATAGCAGTATGTTTTGGCGCTTGAGAAATCTCTAGTGGGGGTTTGTCTGCTTCATACAGTGCTTGTCAAATCCTAGTTGACATTTTATATGGATGCTAATCAGAAGCAATATGTCCCTGGGCAAAAGCCTTCAATTTCTGCAAATCGTTTTGCTGTGACATGAAAAGCAGAAAAGAAAAAGAAAAAAGAAAGAACAACAGCAATAATATTAATGATAACGCTAATAAAAAGAACATCAAACAAATAAACACATATATAGTCATAAATGCACAAATATATACATTATATAGTGAAAAGTTTGTGGACACCTGATCATGACACCCATGTTGAATGTTCTGGTCCCTTCTACTGGGAAGGATTTCCGCTAGATTTTGGTGTGAGGCTGTGAGAATAATGAAGGGAAACTGTAATGCTACAGCATTTGTGACAGCAGTTTGGGAAGAACCACATAACGATGTTAACAAACCACTGGACATATATTGTACATGTTGTTTTCTATCTATCATATTGATTTTTTTTGTCCATTAATTCAGAGAACAAAAAGACAAAATTTGACTTTAAAAAATGTGTTCACTATACAGTCTGTAAAAAAAAAAGTACCTTTCCTTTTCACTGAGGTGGTACAGTGAAACTTAAGCTACATAATTGGCCTGTAATAGTTTAGAGAGAACAGCTTCACACTACGTGCACTTTTCTGGGTAAAATATACATATTAAAGGCACAAAAGTTGAATCCTTGATGATCCACTCGAGCAACTGCACAGTTTAGTAGCTTTTTTCTTAAAGTGCATTTCTGCCAGTATAAATGGCCATCACTGGTAAATGCGACATTAGCAAACCGCATGAATTAATATGATGATTAATGCAAATGTTTTTCTATTTTGGTGGTTTTGGTGGTATCATGCTTGCTTTCCCTAGCCTGGAATTCGCAGACAGAAACAGGAAAATCGGAAACAAGACCGTTGCTCTGCTATCCAACCCAACAATTAAGTGTTGTTTCACCACCCCTTTTTACCCTTCAGACTCGACTTGGTTTACAACGTATTATTTTTAAGTTTCCAAAAATGCCATCAGGCGAAGGACTACACTACGCCCACGCTCACATCTCTGAGAATCTATTACCACTATGTATAACCATATCAGATCATCATGGGAGCATGACCCTATTCCACCTGCTGCTGAAGCGATTGGTTGAATAGAATTATTTTCAGAGGATCAGATAAAGTACCTGGGCCTTGGTCCAGATTTGCTCTTAGTTAGTGTATCTTCAATATTGTTAAATCTACCTAGTATTTTCTGTTATAAGATTAAAATCAAATAAAATCTATGACTATTAAATAAATTTCGAAGGTTTTAATTTATTTTACTTACATCTAGAAAGAGGAAGCTAAATGATCAGTAGGAGCTAGAAATCTGTAAAAGTATCTACAAAATCTTGATTTTTTTCATAGTTTCAAAATAAGAAATATTAGATCAATTTGGCCATTTTCTACTTGTTAAGATATTATTTGTCCGATTCCTCTCAAGGTTTCTTCCTCTTAAGGGTGAAAAGATGAAAAAAAAAGCAGTACCACTTCAAAGTGTGCAGTATTCGGAGCATACAGAATAAAATAAACTGTATTCACCAAAATGATAAAATTATATAAATATTTGAAAAAAAAAATCAAGGGTTTATTGGGCATTAAAGAACATACCCTACACTGGGAATTTGTTCATAAGAACGAAGCAGTCTACATCCTAGGGCTCTCTGATTACACTTCGGATTACATTAAGGTATTACTGATTGCTTTCTGTCTTCCCCAAGGAAAACAATCAATATTATTCTCGATTCTCTGTGATGTAAGAAGCAATTCAACATTAATTGCTCTTTCGGGTATACTGTTGTGTTTTGCCTTGATATTGGGTGTTGGATCGTTTATGCTGCAATACTCTTGCGTTGGTTACCGTGAACCTAAGGTGCACAGTGCGGCTCGGTGTCTGAGCGTGAGGTGGTGGAGAGGATTTGACAGAGTGGGGCTATGACATTAGCATAACCATGGTGAGAGTGGAGAGAGGAAGATAGACAGGCTCACTGAGCAGCAGGGCAAGTCTGCTGCTCACCTCTCTTATCAGTCTGCAGGGCCAGGCTTCAGAAAAGGGTGGGAGGGTGAGAGAGGGGGAGACTGGCAGAGAGAGATGGAAAGAGAGAAAGACAGATAGTGAGATGGAAAGAGTGAGAAAGAGAGGGAGAGTGAAAGCAGAAACAGAGGTAGCCAAGCAATTAATTGTCTTCACAGCCTGGCATTTCATTTCAACACTCAAGCAAAGAAAGTCTATTACAGGAACAGGATGATCATTAAAACCCACCAGTAATCACACTCACACAGAAAAAAACAAAAAAAAAACACCTTCTCCCCTTTCCTCCATCGCTGTCATCGACCCTCCAAAAACAGTCATTTTCCCCTGCTTCACAGTCACTGGACTGTAACCAGTAGATTGAAAAATAATAGCAGTTCTGATGGCCCTCTAGGCGATTGCCATGCATGCAGATAGATAAAGAATTTCACGTTTGGAACTCGGGCGAACACAAGAGCAAGGGAGTGTGGGCTTAATTTCTGAAATAAATGTCTGGCATGGGTGGAAGGCAGGGATCGAGACCCCGCCTTGGGCTCTTCCACTTCCGGACATGCTGAGCCAAGAGAAATGCAAAACTAGTGGACAGGAGAAATATGAGTGTGGGCAACGAGACAGAGCAGGAGAGAAGATGAGGACAGCGGAGAATTGCAGGTGGATGAGGGATGGGCATTGGCGGTTGGAGGAGCGACGGAGCAGTTCATTTGTCACTGTCAAATTGGTTCGCTTTTCCTCATAACTAGGAGGACGGCACGCGGCCCGTGAAACCCCTCTGGAGGGCGGCACAGAAAACTGCATAGGTTTCTTACAGAGAGCACGGGAAGCCGTCCTTCATCTGTAATACGCAGCTGCATGTCTGATTCAGCATGCTGACTGCAGGGTGGATGAGGTGTTTATTCATTGCTTTCAGGCTAAACTTGTAAAAGTAAATGATTTTGTTTGTCTGAGATCAGAATGACAATGAAATGACATGTACATGGTACAGCTGGAATTTATTTATTTATTTATTGCCCTATCTGGAGATAGGGAAATAAATAAAAAAATAAATAAATAAATAAATAAATAAATAAATAAATAAATAAAGCAAGTTTTCTCCTTTTCTCACTATGCAGTATTCAAAGTCTTGGCGTGCAGAAGGGTCCGGACGCTGACGGAGCACTCCTTCATGCGTTGCAGGCTAAATTGCACAAACTTGTTTATTGGCCCAGTGTCCAGACTGAGTGCTGAGTGCATAATGAATGGTGGAGTATATCTCCTGCAGTAAACATACTCTCACAGTCTCTCTGACTCACACAGTCCCTCTTTCTCTCAGGCTCTTACTATAACTCTCTCTTTCGCTCTCACACGTTCCATCTCGCTCTGATTCATTTTACAGGTCCTGAGGGAGGCAGCAGGTAGGCCTGAGGTCACAGGTTCAGCCCTGACTGGGGACAACATTACATTTCCTTCAGCAAGATAATTAACCTGAATTCTTCTGGGTATCCAACCACATAAATGATAATGAGTAAACTGCAAGCCATGTAGGTGAATCTGGAAAAGGGCATCTGCCCGCCAGCACTAGGTTCATACACATGGCACAATGTATTCTCATCACCAATAATTTATCTATTTCATATCAGTTGCGATGATACTTCATATTTTTAAATATGGCTGTAAAGAATTACAAACATTTCATGCACATGTTAAGTGTCCTTCAATAACTTCAATAACAAGTCAGTAACAGAGAAAAACTATAGCATTTAGAAAACAGCCTGTTGCAGGTCCCAGGTCACTAATGTAAAATAGTTCATTAAATTAATTTAAAATTATTAGGGAGGGAGGGAGGGATAATCTTACTACTTTTGTTCAACAGGAAATCCGATCATTTGAATGTTCTGATGATCAAGTGAAGAAGAAAACACTGTCTCCTTCTTTTATTCTTGTCACGACGCCACAAAGTGATGAGGTCACGACCCTGTTAGCCAGATTATAGATTTAATTTTTTAAGTTTAATACCCTTTATGTATTATACATCAATACATTTTGTGTATTTGCTAATTCTGTGCTAAAATTCCATTCTGTCAGCAAAGAAACCTTGTAAATAATGACATATTGCTGTTTCGAGTGTCAGTAGTTATACATGCACATTCTTTTGGATTCGATGTTGTAAAATCATTTTAAAAATGTTTGAGCATTACAAGGGTTCAAGAGCATTGCAGCTGTGGAATCAGCCATGTAATCGTAAAGACAGCAGATTGTTGGTATAGTCATGGAGGAGGCAGTGTTGATTAGGTTCACTATAACTGAGTCATGGAGCAAGACTCAAACAAATTGTCAGTTAATTCAAATTGAATTCTAGCATGAGAACATGACTACTTCCATGTGCGTGTCCTCTCCCATTGCATCTCCTACTATTTATCCAATCTCCTTGCTTGTTTTAATGCACTTTAATTGGATTTCATCATCCAGACAAGTGCTTTTAGACAGACGATTATCACTGGGGCTTTGTCCATCGCTCTTCCTTGCTGAAGAATGCCTTTGATACTGAATCATCTCTGAATGTTCTTTAGTCAGCCTGCTCACAGCATCCAAAACTCTGAGAAATGAATAGATATTTGGGTAGATCTCTCTCTATCTCTCTCTCTCACCTGTCCGATGAGGGATATTGCAACATGGTGGAAAATATCGACCGTGGATCAAGTTCAGCCTAGTCATCCAAAACCAGAGATTATTTTAACATACGGTAGGAGGTAGGTTCCAAAATCAATTTTGAAAGGAATATCCCCCACATCAAAACAAACACACACAAGCAAAAATCTAATTGCATAGACAAAATACTACTATTGTGCCACACCTCAAGACTGGCATACTTTACAGATAAAACTAATTCTGGGAGTGTATGTGAAGAAATGTTGCCAAATAACTTCTGTAAATTATATCTGATTCCCATAGGATAAGCAATTTCTGTATGAATTACAAACAATGTAATTGTATAATTTGCATGATGTATGTATTCCTCCATGCATAACTTCTGATACTCATGCAAAAAAGTGCTTAGCATAAGATTTACATACGTAACCTATGCTAGGGTACCAATAAGTCCTGCTGAACATATACTATATTGGCAAAAGTTTTGGGACATCTCCTTTACATGCACATGAATGTAATATGGAGTTGGCCTGCCCTTTGCAGGTATAACAGCTTCAACTCTTCTGGAAAGGCTTTCCACACGGTTTAGTTGTGCATTTATGGGAATTTTTGACCGTTCCTCTAGGAGCGCATTTGTGAGGTCAGGCACCGATGTTGGCTGAGAAGGCCTGGCTCCAAGTCTCTGCTCTAATTCATCCTAAAGGTGTTGTATCGGGTTGGGGTCAGGCCAGTCAAGTTCCTCCACACCAAACTCACTCATCCATGTCTTTATGGACCTTGCTTTGTGCACTGGTGTGCAGCCATGTTGGAACAGGGTCATCCCCAAACTGTTCCCACAAAGTTGGGAGCATGAAATTGTCCAAAATGTCCAAAAGGAATTCACTGGAACTAAGAGGCCAAGCCCAAACCCTGAAAAACAACACCTGAATTCAATGATTTAGAGGGTTGTCCCAAAACCTTTGGCAATATAGTGTATTTATATATCAAAATATGTTTCTATATTTTGATGTTCATCTTCTGAAACAATACCTGGTTTTGGTTTGGTTTAGGTTTTGGCAAAGGCATAGAAAAATGCTTCAAGGAAAGTCTCCATACTTAAGATGAAATAAATAACTAAATGTAGTTACTTAATGTGACTTCTACTGGTCAGAAGGTAAAATAAGGCATACCATTTACAGGTCTGTGCACACTCAGTCTGTAACACTACTCAAAGATTTAAACAAGTCTAAAAGCCCAGAGAGGTATTCTTGTAATAAATTCACTACTTCACCCCCATGTGCAAAACTAACCCTGTCCAATTATGACTTTACAGCTAAACACATTTAGGTTCTGAGTCCATTAGCCATTTTTGTCTAAACTCATTCAAAAGCTCTATTTCATCTCTGGTCCTTGATTGCGCTGAACTGTACATCCCTGCCTTTTGACAAACGCAAGCTGACACTTCAGAACATTTCACATTGTGAGAGACATCTTTCAACCTTTTTTTAAAGACTTGTGTAATTAAGCACCAGTATGAACAGCAGAGAACATTTCCTGCAGCAATCCAAGAGCAAGAAAAGTTCAATATTCATGAAATATTCTAATATCCTGAGCCCCCAGTAGGATGAACAGAGAGAAATAATGATCATTCCTCATGTCAGCCAGCACGGGCGGCCATGGAGAGAGAATTATGCAACAGCACACTTCACAAGCACTTCTCTGTGTTTTTCTTTGTTAGGGTTTTTGGTAAGTGGATTATTCTCCCAAGTGGGACATGTGGAAATTAATGTTCTCACACACGTCAAGACTGGAATCATTTGAAGCATTCAATATTTAACATCTCTGCCTGTAACCATGACCACCCTTCTAATATGCAGCTCAAACTGTTTAAACGTAGGGAGTAATCAGCATTTTGCTGGTAGATCTTTAATCCAGGAAGTCAGCTCCCTTGGAGATGGTGCTAGTTTGCATTTCGTCTGGAATTCTCCTTTGGTAAAGCCGTCAGTGGAGTCCACTGGTCGACATCTCAATGCTGGTGAGACAGCCTCAGAGCAGACGAATGAGTGATTGACAGGCCTCTGAAGATGGCTTTTTCAAAGATCGATTTCTCTGCTTTCTTGTTTATTTCGTTCCTGGGGTTGTGATGTGTGATTGAATTACTAATAATTCAGCGGCTCAACAGAGGGGGGGGTGTAATAATTTTTGCATAACTTGGATGGAAACCCTATGTACTGTTCAATAGACTTTGACATTTACAAATATAACAAGTACAATGCACTAACATGCAATTAAATTAACAGCTAATAAAATACCCTGCTCATATAATGCCTTTAATGCAATACTAAATTGCAGATTGAGCCCTAAGGCTAATATAGACTCAAATATTATATGCATAACATGCAGTGTTTCCCTTAGTAGCTTGTAATCTGCATTATTTATAAATAAAGAATTTGAATAATGAACCTGTATGGCATGTGTAATGGCACACTGCCCTCAGTGCATGGCCTTAGAGGTGTCCGTGTGATTGTACACTTCCCTAATGGAGCTTAATGGATTGTGTGCAGCTCTCTGCTGCTCTAATGGGGTGAGATGCCTGAGGGATCTTTGTTGCCTGGCTTTCTTTCTCTCTTGCACCTGACCTGCAGTTAAAATCTCAAGCACGTGTGAAAAACAGACTTGGCTTCCTGAAAGACATGTCTTGCCTGACAGCATTGTAAAGACTAAGAATGTCTGGCATTTATTATTAGCCAAAATGACAAACTATCCTTTGTAAAATGAAGAAGCCAGCTGTCCATCAAATCTTGTAGTCATTTTAGAGAAGTGAAAACAAATCAAGCTAAGGGCAAAAGTCAGACTGGAAGAGATCAGTTATTTGCTTTATTTATGACATTTTCATTTTTTAATAATGCTATGAAATGTAACAACAGCTAGAACGACACTTACTCTTCTTGCTCACCATGGCAACACAAGGAATGAATAAAAGCTTATTCCCTCTATCATGCAAGTGCAATGACGGGACTTTTACATCATGCAATGTTGATCATCTTTCATACTGTGAAGATAGGCCTTTTAATTTTTATAATCTAAAACAATCTTGGGATGTATTTCTACAGTAAACAAACAGTGCATGCTAGAGGGAAGTAGAGTAGGAGATGGAGAGAGAGAAAGAGGTAGAGAGAGAGCATAGAAAACAGACAGACACCAAAGAGAGACAGAGAAAATCATGTTCAGGGGAAGGAAAGAAAATATTGTAGCACATTATTGAAGCATGCTTTGGCAGTAAGCTGCTTATTGATAAAAGCACTAATCTGGCTGGTGGAAGGTATGGAGCGTGGCATGTGTGGTGATGAAACATCTGAGCTAAACAGAACACCATCAGGGAGCTGAGTGTTCTCAAAGTTTACCTGAAAGTTAGTATCATATTTATTTTTACACAAAAGTGTGAACCTGACCTCAGACTGCACACAGAATTAGATCCCATAGTGTATGGCCTGAGAAAAGCTAATTCACAATTTATGATTCCACTTATCGTGGATTATTTCATGTTCCCCATACACACTGCAAGATGGTAATTTGATGTGATGAGACATTTTAGATCACTGGAACTGTGGAGATATTAAAAACCTGGGCAGATAATGATAAATAAAAAAGATCCTTCTGAAACAAGGTTTACACAAATCATGCTTCTCGGGGTGTATGAAGAAATATATTAAAAAAAATTAAGCTGGGAAAAAAAATAAACTGAGTGTGAGCCCTTGGATATTAACATAATCACTGTTATTATTGTCATTCTCATCTGTGCACACACCGCCATTAGTCTCACATCTGCATACCACTACTGTGTACTGTTCCATCCATTTCTACAACAACATCAGGAATCACATCCTCAATCTTCAGAGCAGGTCTGTTCTGCCCTTTAAGTATTTCCTCAGCATGAGCTGTAATCTCTCTTAACAGGTAATAACGGGGATGTTAGATCAAATCTCCACCTTGCTCACCGGGGGCATGGCAAGAGCAGAAGGTTTCGCGCAAACCATTTCCACCACTCCACCAAGCAGTTTCGGAAAGAGATGCTTTGGAGAGGAAGATTGTCCAATACCGCTGTGAATGTTCTGCTAGGCAATCTCAATGTGCTTGTCAAGATCCTGAAAATTGATTAGCCTGGACTGAAAACCAGCCTTTTGCCCTTGTTTATTTCCAGTAGCGACGCCTCACATTGGTGAGATGTTATGAAGCGTTCTGGCGAGACCACTTGATCTGAATGTACTGGGCTGGACACAGGCCAGAAAGTAAGTTGATTCATATAAAACAGTGCTAAGAGAAATCGACAGGTTCTGCCTTGAGTGCTTCTACTGTCTTATTTCCACAAATGCTCTGGACAAGATCACTCATTTGGAATATGTCTGTCCAGTGCACTAAATCCCTGAGCACTTGTCCAGGGCAATCGATTTCAAAGTGTCAGCCTAGACCATTCGATTGGTAAGTGCCTGCAGAGACTAGACCTTCCCTAAGAGACGGTGCAGAGAAGTCCTCAAACACCAACGCTTAATAAGCTATTCCCTTTCCTCACCTTATTAGCCTTCCCCATGTTGACAAGATCACTCAAATAAGGTGCTGCATGTAATTGCACATAACAACGGAATTCCTCATTAGTGGCTTAATTTCCCTAAGTGTTAAATGTCTCAGTTGTAATTTATTCAAAGCATATTTGTTTATAATTGCTTGCTTACGTCTTCCCTGCAGGCAACAGACAGTCTTGATCTCACCCTGTCTGAGCCTGGGAGGCCAGTGGATCTGATGGTGGATTGCCCCCCTCTGTGAGCAAGGCATGCAGGCATTGTGCTCTAATGAGCAGCAGGCTGAGGGCATTATGGGATGGAATCACTGGGGAGTGGAATTTGAAAAGGTGGATACCAGGTTTGAAGGGTTTACAAGTGCATTCTGTTATGGATAACTGCCAGGTGGAGCCAGGGAGAACAGATGCTCAAAAATTGGGGATTCTGAGACAGGTCTAAAGGCTTTCTGCACGAAACTGTGTGGGGAAGGGAGTAAGCAGGAGAGGGTCAGAGAACATTGCAGTATATTTTATGGCTTCAGCTTCTTTATTCTGTGACAAGGCTGATACTCAATTCCAAACAGGCTCAATTCACAATATGGTGGAAATAATTTACTCATGAGAAACACACAAAGAAAATAGCTCACACAGAGCAAGGCGTTGAGAGGTGAAAAGCAAAATACTCTCCAGATACTCATAAGCTTTTGATGACAGATCTTCCAGTTCTACAGGCTTACATGCCAAAGAGAGTTAATATATTCATAGTTAGACAGAAAAAATGATAGCATAGACACTGTGTGGAACATGGCTTAGTTTCTTGACATTTTTTTTAGCTGAGGCATATATAAGGGAAAAATTATGAGCTGCCATTGCTTGCTTTCCTCCTGTGGAGTAGCACTGGACGTTCACAGCAGGCTGACAGAGGAGGTTTGAGGAGTAATCTCCTGATACTCTAGCTGCTGGAGTTCATGCTGGGTGACGAAGGTTAAGTGATGTGTTCCATTAATTAAAGCCTGCCCCAAAATCCCTCCCGCATCCCTGCTTCCCAATCCTGTGGAACCAGTCGAATCTGAAGTTGTGGAGAGATGAAGCACAGAGCATCATGGGCACAGCACTATACTATCTACATGTTATAAGGGATTTTAATTGTGTGTATTTAATTTAAGCACAGATTTAATGCTTCACAACCTTTCACCATACCCACTTAAAATAACTGGAAATGTCTTTCCTTGGTCTATGAGCATCTCAAACTATACTAAATGGAGGAGGGAGGCATCATTAAAAATACAGAATCTACTGTAACTTACATGTGAGTATTTAAATTTAACTGACCAAAACAAATTCTTCACTTTCTTCCTTAATCTACTTAATCATATTGGGTCTGTAGATTCTATAACAGACACCTGGTTTAACTTGGGAAAGTGCAGGCTTTTCTTATTTTCATTAAATATTTAGTCACACGCTAAAATATACTATGAGAAAAATGGTCTGTGAAACCTGTACTGATATATGAGTCATACTTCTGTGTGTTACACAGCCACTAAAAAGCTGTGTGGAAAAAAAATACCAGGTCAAATCAGTAATTCTGACAGCTACACAAGTGTTCTCCTCAGCAGCCTTCACAAAATCCAAGACATTTTGAAGGTGGAAAGAACAGGCACAGGGAAAACCCTTGATCTGTCACACCCTGACATACAAACACACACATTCGCAGCCTTGCAAACAAATCCCTCTTCACAAAGTGAGACCCAGGCCTGTGTGAATTGACCATTCAGTGGGTTTTTTTGCACCTTTGAATCAGCCTTCCCTGACAAACAAACTCCCTTTAATGATCATTTAAGAAGCAGGATGGCGAGTAGTGAAGCCCTCCCTGGCAGTACGCTGCAAACAAGGCTGCTATGTTTACAGTCTTCGCTGCTGAGACTAAGGGAGAATGCCTAACCAATACTAACACCTGAGTACATCTTCGCACCCCATGATGACACATTGTGAAGTGTATTACCATTGGATCCACCAAGCCCTCTGTGTCTGTCACTCAGCTTGGCTTCTGTTTTTAATATTTATTTTGGTCAATCTGTTCAGCCTGATGTAGGGAAAAGAACCCTCACATGAGTTCACATCTGATGAGAGATATCGCATGAGTTAACATCTGTCCCTGTTTTTGTACCCCTGTCACTCATCTCTGCCATGAATTCAGACATATTGCAGGGTAATAATCAGATGTTTAAGTGACTAAAGGATATTGACCGGTCAGTACTCTTCATTGATGTGCAAGCATGCAAGCAATTTTAGACTCAGTGGCAGGCACACATGGTATGCATTGCTGGAGTCTATTGTCACTTCCATGCCATATGCTGTCCATCACAGTCCCGGTGCTGCTCTGGGTCACTCTTCTCTCCAGTCAGTAAGTCCATAGGGCCTGCACTCACCCCAACTGTCAGCTAGCATCTGCTGATATTACCAACCAGCATGCTGGGACTGCCAAAGCCAGAGCCTACGCATCCTCAAACTATGTCTCATGTTTATCCTCTGCCTTCTAGCCATCACTAACATGTTCACTCAGAAGAATAAGCGTTACCTAATAGTGCTCCAGCACCCTGCCCCCCACACCTCTCTAACACACACCTCTCTAACACACACACACACACACACACACACACACCGCTCTGCTTGAATAACTTAAACATCATTTGCTTGCCTACACAAAATTAGGGTATTGGGTTAGCATAATTCAGAAAAAAGTGCAGAGAAATTAGCCATGGACTTGCTTAGTGGCAAAAGATAAAATTTTATAATAAATGTTAACCAGTCATATTATTGACCTTGGGTGTAACGCGTGAAGGCTGGCATTGCACATACAATCTGTGAAAGATGAGAAAGAGAAAAAAGAAAAACTAAACCTATAATGGAAGGAAAGTTCTATCTGGTCCAACATTGATTTTTAAATGATTAAATATCACAAAATGTATGATGGTATTATGTATATGGAATAAATTAAGAATTATTTCCAGTTTTTCTTATAGACGATTTGGGGTTGTGTCACTCTGTCAAATTCAACTAACCAATTTAGCAAGCAATGCTGGCATATGTGCTCTGACGTCTGTCTGATATTTAAAAAAAAAAAAAAAACTTCTAAAGCAAACTGTCTTTTGTATATGACATTTTACCATCAACTGAGCAGTACTTAAAGCTATTTTTGGAGAACCACAAGCATGTAGAAACAAGCTACAGACAGTGACTAGGTGAAAACAACTATTCCTCTATTCCCCTGTGCTATAAAACCTGACTGTTAAATGAATTATTCTAGCATTCTATCTCCAATTGTGTGAAATACCTAAAGGGGACAAAAGAAATAAATACCATGCCAATTACTTAGCAGTTTACTGAAGCATGTGACCACAGTAATTTAATCTACCAAGGTAAATACATGGGTTAGTCTAGTTTTGAAAAAACAACAACAACAATATCTTCAGATAATTACATTTGTAAACACTCACCGATTTTGTGCTGTATTTTGGCTGATTGGTCTTGTAGCTGTAATCCGAGTACTGGTCAGAGCCAGTAGAGTTGTCATCTCGTTCTGTTCCCACAAAGGTATTGGTAGCAGGGAGCTCCTGGACAGCCTGATGCTTCTGGGAAGCAGATGGAGACTGGGCCTGAAGCTGAATGGAGGGCAAGGGTGAATTTGAGCGGTAATGCCGGCCCAGGTCAGGGCTGCCAGGTGGGTAGGTCAAGGGCAGATGGATCCTAGGGCTGTCATTAACCCCATCAATGTTGAACTTCAGACTCTTTTGGAGGCTGACCTCTTCATCTTCCCCAAGTGGTTTGGGTGATTTTGGAGGCTTTCCCTTTCTTCCCTTTTTACCCTTAATGCTCTTTGGTCCTTGTTTGGGTGCATACAAGTCCTTAGTCTCCTTTTTGCCAGCTTGATAGCCACTCTTGGTTTCTCTTTGGAGGCGATGTCTGATGAAGACCACCACTATGATTACAGTGACAACTCCTGCCACACCAGCCAAGCTACCATAGAGAATGTTGCTTCTCTGAGCAGCTAGACCATAGTCAGGGTCACCCGCAATGTCTGTGTCCAGTGGAGTGTATAAGCTATGTCCCACTAGGCCTTCCACCAGGCTGACATTGGAAATGGTCTCATTGACATAAATGTGCACCAAGGCAATTGCATGGCGAGAAGGCTTACCCCTATCACTCACCTTAACCACCAAGCGATGTAGACCTCCATGTTTCCGAGTCAGTTCCTTTGTTAGTTTGATCTCTCCATCAGACGGAGATATATAGAACAGCTCATGGGGGTTCCCTCCAGCAATACTATAGACAAGCTCAGCATTGGAGCCGGAGTCTATGTCTTCTGCCTCCACCACCTCAACTACAGTATCCGGTGCAGCCAGTGGGGACAGAGGTTTGAAAGAAGAATTGGAAGGTTTGGTAACAACAGGTGCATTGTCATTCTCATCAAGTACATTGATGGTCACACCAACATAAGATGACCTAGGGGGTTCTCCTCCATCTACTGCTTTGAGTCTGAAACTGTAGCTGCTTTCTTTCTCCCGGTCAAAGGATATACTTGACAGGATTGTTCCTGTGCCATTCTGTACTACAAACTTTCCAACATCAGGTTCAACAGAAAGCTGCACTTGGGAATTTTCTCCTTTATCCATATCTAATACAGTCACCATGCCAACCGGACTTAGTGGTGGCATGTTTTCCAGAACAGAGAAGCTGTAGCTACTAAGCATAAACTTGGGATCATTATCATTCCTATCCAGTACTTTGATCACAACAGTAGCGGTACCCTTGTGGCTAGGAACCCCTTTGTCGGTTGCTGTAACACGGAACTCATAACGTTCTTTGTGCTCACGGTCAAGTGGGCTCCTTGCTCGTACTTCACCTGTATTAGGGTCAATCTCAAATAGCCCTCTTGTTGAGGAGTCTGCAACAATGCTGTAGATGAGTTCTGCGTTGGTGCCACTATCTGCATCTACAGCAATAACATCGAGAACCTTTTCCCCAGGCTGGTTCTCTTCAGCAAACTCTATTTCAAACACCGGAGGTGAGAATATGGGAGAATTGTCATTAATATCAGTCACTTGGACTTTCAGGGAGTTGGTGCTGGACAGAGCTGGGTTGCCTGAGTCGACAGCTACTATCTCCACCCGGTATTCCCTGACTCGCTCATAGTCTAGTGGTGTGGTGGTTTGCAGAAAGTACTTCTTCTTGTTATCAATAGAGGAATCACCAGCTGGTCGGAGCTGGAATGGAACATCTCCTGCTACCACACAAGTCACAACAGCATTTTCTCCCTCATCCTTATCTGACACTTGCACCAGTGCTACTGCAGTGCCCACTGCCATATCCTCTGGGATGTTTGCAACCCCATCACTATGGGTCCTAAGACCAATACCACGGATCTCCACAGCTGGCGCATTATCATTCTGGTCAGTTACCTCAACAGAAACATATGTTGTTGAGCTTTTAGGTGAGGGACCTCTGTCCCGTGCAATAACGTGAAACTTCAAGCTGTTGATCTCCTCACGATCCAACGGGCCTTTTACATATATGATGCCTGTGGAACGGTCAATCTGTAGCAGCTTTGGTACTGGATCACTAGCTTGATGAATGATGTATTCAATTTCACCATTTGGGCCCAGATCTGAGTCATTGGCCTTGACCTGTAAAAGTGTAAAAATAAGTAAACAAATAAGTAGTCAAAAATAATCAAAGCTTTAATGAGAATTAATTGGCTTAATATTCTCATGTAAAAACTCTAAAGTTTCATTTGTAAAGTAATTTAAAAGATGCACTTTTTTGTTAAATTATTTTTAATAAAAATATTAAAAAGAAGAAAACTGAGGACAAGAACTTGTTACATCAACAATTGTAGTCATAAAGAAATAAAAAGCATATAAAAAGGACAGAGCTGCTCTAGGAGAAAAAAATGTTAATTTATTCTAGATTTTTCAAGCAATTAAGCTAGGTGAACTCAGCCAACAACACACTGCTCTGTTTATAAAAAGCATCAAAGTAAAAAGGGAGGCAGTTGAGGGGGTTGAAATAGCAGTGCTCATTAAAACACCTCCCACTCTCCTTTTCTCCTCTTGCTGAGATCTAAAGGTTAATAGTACTGTATAGATTTTTACCTGTAATACTGAGTGTCCAACAGGACTATTTTCTGAAACCTCTGCTTCATAGGACGATTTCTCAAACTTGGGTGCATTGTCATTGGCATCAGTGACGACGACTCTCAGCAAGGCACTACTGTAGCGAGGTGGGCTTCCCCCATCCACTACTTTGATGGTTAGGTCATAGGAGTCTTTCAACTCCCTGTCCAGGTTTCCCATCACAATGAGCTGAGGTAATTTCTCACCCCTGTCATCTGCTACTTGTAGGCCAAAGAGTGCAACAGCCTCTGGTCCAGCAGTGAGGGTATAGTCGGCTACACCATTGCGCTCTGTATCTTTGTCAGTAGCCAGCGGGATGGAGAAGGTGGCTCCCATGTGAGTATTCTCCTGCACAGAGAGAGTGAGGACAGGTGATGGAAACTGTGGGGTGTTATCGTTGATGTCAAGCACCTCAATACGTCCCTCGATCAGCCGGGGGCTTTGGTTCTGTATGAGATCCGTGACAGACACCTCAAATTCCAGAAAACATGGCTTTCCTTTCATCCGACAGTCCTTCATAGTCTCTCTGTCTATGGGGATTTCAGTGGTGAATATTTCCCCTGTTTTTCCGTCCACTCGCAGGTAAGGGGTGCCCACCTCCAACTTGTACAGGTGTCCAGAGTCTGGTAAGCCCTGATCAGCTGCCAGACTGCCTATCAGGGTGCTTGGCGGCTGCTCCTCACGCACCCGGTACAGGATACCACCCAGTGTGCCACACCCAAAGTTCAACACTAATGCCCATAGCAGATACAATCCCACTGAGAAGTCCATGATGCCCCAGGGTGGTAGCAACTTAGTCTGGAAAACATCAAGTAGGAGAAGAAAATAGGTTAAATCATAAACATGAGTATAGTGCATAAAGATTATCAACAGACTTGTAAAAATAGATATTTCATAATCCTAATGTTCTATATTTATGTTGCAGCAGAGACTATCCCTGGATAAAGCTGATCCTGCATACACAGAAAATCTTTGTTTTGTGTACACTGTAAAGAGTAAATTCATATAAAATAATTTTTTGGGAAAGATGGGTTTTTTTCCTTGGTACTACTAGGAGGTTCCATTCTTATTATCTTGCATTGTAGCACTAAAAAATATTTTTTCAATATATTGTTCATTACTTCTCTTCAAAATAGTCAGAAGACAATGCGTGTTTATAAAGGAATTTAATTGCATGAAATGTTCTATATTCCTCTGACACAGCATATCATAATATTCTTCAATTTAGCCCGGGCAACAAATTCAGTGTTTCTCCTAAGACTCATCCTCATTAATGCCACCAGGAAACTGCTAATTATTACCCTTTTGAATGGTTGTCCAAGATAAGCTGCTTTTGGAAATTAA
The DNA here is from genome assembly GCA_033459395.1 of Hemibagrus guttatus. Lineage (NCBI taxonomy): Eukaryota > Metazoa > Chordata > Actinopteri > Siluriformes > Bagridae > Hemibagrus > Hemibagrus guttatus. Next base: position 14,649,467 of record JAUCMX010000015.1, read on the forward strand.
TGATTTAACACCAGTAATAAGGCAGTTCTTAATAGGCTTTTTATTAAGAATGTATGGGTGACTCTGCTCAAAAACGACAACTCAGCATAGTTTCCATTATTTACAACCTCAGTAAGACTCAGTTCGTAACTGGACTATAATGTATTTTTCCCCAACATGTACTTAACTTAATACAAAATTTACTAGCAACAACTGTCTTATTAGCGTGAAAGACTATGGATCATGAATAGGTTACTTTGGCAGGGGCTTCCAATTCATCTGTAATGCTAAACTGGATGAGTGCTGATGAGATGACAGATGTGGTTAAGCAGAAGAATATTTACACAGCAGGGCACTACTGAGCATCACAGAGTGAAACCAATCCTTTAGGATATTTAATTCAAACAAATATTTTTCCTTTGAGCTGAGCCTAGCCTTTATCTTAAAGCAAAGCTTTACTGTACATTTTAAGAGAGATCTCCATTTTATCTTAGCTCTGCTGTTTCCAAGCTAATTTACACACTGTAATGGGTAATGACAGATTTCTAACCTGCTATGCCTCTCTTAATGAATACCCTCTATTGTAGTGTCTGCTTTTATCCACATTCCCCAAGCTGAGGCATTCTCCTTTTCAGCCTCCACTTTATTTTCAGACTCTAATTATTTCCTTGGTGAGCATATTCCTTGTTGTTAGTTGAAAGAGAAGCAGATGGTTTATTGAGTTGAGTTTTAATGCTTTGACAGATCACTCCTTGACAAAACTTGTACACCTATGTGTAAACAAAGTACCAGTGACACCCTGGTATGAACTAAGATCAATATGGTGTTGTACCATCATGCAATTGCTCTTGGTCTGAAGCAAAGCAAATCAAATAAGTGTAATACAAAATAGCTAAACACCGGAAAGCTTTGTAATCCAATCAGAAATCCAATTCCTCTGTATCTGCTGAGATTGGGATTGCAGCATATTGACAAGCTAATTGCTCATTTATTGATGTGTTTGCTTTTTTTTTGCATTTGTAGGGCAGCCTAGTGCCCATTTGCTTAGAATGGTTACATGCTGGGTTAAAAACATGATTCGAAAGTGGAGCATAAACCCACTTTCTAAAGGCTCAGGCAATAACTCGTGCTACTTCAATCTATGAGATGAGAAACTTTACAAAAAAGGTTAATGACTGCCTGGAGACATGCTACATGAACTAGAATAATGCTGTTTTGGAACAATATAATATAAATATATAGCTTTTTGTAATGTGAGAGCACATTTGAAGAAACCTCTTACTAAAACATAACAGTTTTAATTGCTGCAAAAAATCCACAAGAGAATGGAACCCCTAATGTATGTATTAGATAATGTATTCTCAACTAGACATCAATTAAAGTCTTCATGCATGTGCATTTAATCTGAAAATAGAATCAGATTTAAAATGCTGCTTTAACTTAGTTTAATAATTAGTAGGTTAGCGGATTTATGTCATATTTATCATAATTTGCAGATACCTTATTTGACAGCAATCATGTATTTGTTTATAGACACAGAGGCTCAAAGACAATCCTTATAACCAAGGAAACCTGATTCTAACCTCTGCCACTTTATTCTTAAGATTGTGTTTTTTTCCTGCTTACACTTTTCGTGCTGCAGCACAGTCATGTATACCGACTCAATGTCCAACTTCATCAATCAACTGGAGAACACAAATCCCTGAAAGATAGTCAATACATTTCCTCAACAGCCAAGGCAAACAAATGTCTCCCTGCATTTGTCTTCCAACATTCTTGTCCAACCCAGAATAACCATAAACCTTAAAAATATTCTTCAGACATTAAGATAAGAGACTTACCAAACCCCTCCTCGTGTCCATGTGCTCCTTCAAGCCCAAGATAACAATGTTTTAAAAAAGTGCTAACCACACAAATTAAAATGCAGTTGATTGCGTTATTCATAGCTGCTGCTAAATAAATGCCTATTCTAACAGTTCTAATTCAACTATAAGACAGGAAATGTTTTTGCTTTTTTCCTGTGCATGGGTGTGGGGTGAAATCCAAATCCAGTTGAGGATTAAAATCCAACAATGGCATTCCGGCAGTCATGGAGATTGATCTCATAACCCTACACAGCTAGGAAACGTCACTCCAATTCTGAATGCTGTCAAGCCTGCGTGTAGAATATAAAATATCACATGACTTCTTAAAACATTTTTATGATACATCCATCACAGATATATACTATATGTTTAATAAGAAACTTCCAGGAAAATAGTAAAGTTGCAATTTTAAATTAACTAAAAACTGCGTTTAAAGATGTTATTGTCTGCAAAAACAAATTATTTAACACACTATGGTGTCAAGTGAAATAGTTGCTAGCGTTTGAACAGTTACAAGAACTTTCAATTGATTTTACATTATTTCAGCACAATACTCTTGGTGAGTAGGAGGAAAACCTTCCAAAGTCTTCTTTAAAAAACTGTATTAGTTTTCATCACATGGTCTCAAGGCTACTTAACTATTAATACATTTTAAATTGAAATGCTTGATGTGCTAAGCACCTATCAGGTTAAAAAAGAATTAAATTCCAAAGCAAATTTCCCATTTCAATTGCTTTAATTATCAACTTATATAATTATCTTAGCTAAGATAGTTTTCTTTCAGGTTGCTCTACACCGCTCAGTAATGCTGTGGGAAAAATCAGGATTGAATTCTTTGGTCATGAGTTAAGATTGATGGTGTCAGAGTGATAATATGACTGCTAATTCAGTGCCTTTGCAACCAAAGATCGCCTACAAACAAGCGATGCATCTCAATCAGCTTCCTAGCTCCCTAGGTCATGAATCAGCGGCTCACTACTCATTGGGACACTGATGACTCAATTTCCGGTGACATGACTACGTACTTGTGTTGTAAAGCATCACCGCTGGCATTTATCATCAACTGATATATCGACTGATATCTTTCAGACTTTTTTTTTTAATTTTGGTTAAAGTACATCTAAAATACTGTGACGATTTTGTTAGATTTTTAGCTAATGTATTTCTTTAAATCTTCAAACACGCAAACAAACCATTCAAGTTAAAAATCCTTAATTTTACCATATGGTGGTTTGAGAGTTTGTCAGTGTTTGTCTGCAATATATTTTTTTAAAGTTGAGAGGTTTCAGAAAATACGACATCATTTCCGGTAACGGAACATAGTGAGCATCGATGTGAGCATTCTAGGAACTTTTTAGGAAGTGAACTTTTCCGTGAAGGATTCTGTGATTGAGACAGCCCTTATAATATCCGACTCCTTGATCAGTCCCCACGTCTACTGAGATGTGCCCAACTTCTGGCATTTGCCCAAACACTTTGGACCAAAATCTCAGATTGTGAATGTTGTTACAATGCATTGAATGTTAAATGAATGAATCTTAATCACTTAACATAGCCTATAATCCGGATTAAAAATCACCACATTATCTATTGGTAGATTTTCCTCAGTGTCCAGGTGAGATTATCCAACAAAGTGAGTTTGAGACTTGTGGCTATGGGCTGTTTTTAGGTCATGTGAGTCTGTAGGGTATCTAGGCTTACGGCATTTGGCATTTATCTTATGCATAGGCTTGAGCAGTTGAGGGTTAAAGGCCTTGCTCAATGGCCCCGTGGTGGCAGTGCTGGCATTTGAACTCACAACCTTCCACTCAGTAATCCACCAACTTAACCACTGAGCTCCCACTGCCCTGGGGACCAGCCACAGCAGAAGATGGTGAGTCACAAGGGTATCTCCAATCTCCAAGCAGAAGTAGAATAATCCAATTTGTAGATTGACAAAAGAAAAATATAACTGATATCAAAGTCTGAATTTTGAAATAAGTACCAACCCAGTGTCAAGAATTGGTTTAATGCACCTTCTCCTAAGAATGTGAAGGGCAATAAACCTATAAGTTCAGTCTTATCACAAAGTGGAAGGCAGCTTGTACTGAAGGATTGAATAAATTGACTTAAAAGTAGGTGACCGTGCTTGCTTTGCTGAACAGTTCAACGTGCAACATTAACCAATCATTTCATCTTCGTTATGCTTGAGATTTGTTCTGTTGTGTTTCTGCGCATTGTTTCCAAAACGGCTGGCAGTCTTGCAACTGCAAAGCCTCATACTCATAAGGATGTATTTATCAACGTAGATGTGCTGTAAATAACTGTCTATATCAACCCCAATGTACTGCATGGTGGTGTTGGGGGTCAGTGCAGGGGGTAGGGTGTAGGGGGTAGAGGGAGTAGTCACAGTTCAGATGGAATGTCTACACCACTGATAAGGAGGCAGTAACAAAGATATGTGCCAGCATCTCTAGTGATTCCTGTGTTATTACATAGAACTAGTATGTACATATAAAACAAAGTGCCTATTGCCATATAATAGGTTGGAACCTGAGTCTTAATAATACTTAATGATAATGAGATCTTATGGGATGCTCTGCTTTGCCAGCAGTGATGCTCAACAAAAGCAGTAGCCAACCATTTTCATAAGGCATTAAAAAAAAATCCACCCTTCATTCCAGATCTCAGTTAGTAATCCTTGCAAGAAAGACACATGTTGATGCACTGGATTCATTTCCACGCCTTGAATTTTCGTGTACAGCACCTGAAACTTAATATGCATACAAATGCACAAGCACCTTTCAAATCCCACAGCAGATCTTACCGTAATTAAAGTTCATGCTGGACATTTTATCGCCCTTAAGTGTTGTGACCTTTTGTTTTTTTTTTTGCTTTTTTTTCCCTTCATTTTCCACAGCACTTTAAATCATCTGTTATCACATTCATTCAGGTTCAACAGGTTTAGCATTTCAGCGTGGCACGCTTCACTTGTTTATGCACACTATTGCTTTCCCCACCAGCAAATCCACTCAAGCCTGGCATCTCGTCTCAGAAACGTGCATTTCATTCATTAATTAATTCATGCATGCATTCGTTCAGTTATTCATTACAATGGCTTGCTATAAAGCATCGTGTCGTCGGAAATGAATTTTATGATCTTTATCTTTAATGCTTCACGTTTTCATGATACATATTTAATGATGCAAACTTTACATTAGGGCTCTTTATTTATTTCATTCTACTACTGCAAGAAGTTTACCAGGCTGTTAAGACCGGACTTTAGATTTCATTTGTTTAGCAAGCTGCATTTGGCAATCCATTATGTTAAGGCAAATGGATCAGTGAACCTGTGCAAGTTATTATGTGAAGGATGAGGATTCTGGGAGATTTACTTCCCTTGATTTTTTTTTTTTTTCTGTACGAATATGGATACTGTTATTAAAATGAATTACTCCACCAAAATGTTACGATTTTTTTTTTTTTCTGAAGCAGGCTGGTGATCCTAGGGTTGCCTACAAATGTGCCATTATATTAAGGGAGTGAGCCTGGAGAAACCAGAGAGTTCTTGGGGTGTATACCGTTGTACACCTTATTTTGTCAGATGTGTTTGAGAGTCAGTCTGTATTTTTGTCCAAGCATGGAAATCAATTACTCTCTAAGTGGATCAGAGTGGTATTACTCAGGAAATATGCAGTGTAATGTTACTCGCACGGCAAGAGCCTGCACCCCTATGGGACTGAACATAAAACAATCCAGACCAAAAAAAAAAAAAATCTTTTACGCTATGCTGTATGAGCTGTGATTGTAAAACGACATAAAAGTGACACATGGTTGCATGCATCTCGATCCAATCATGGCATATCTCTCTCTCTCTCTTTATCTATATATATATATATATATATATTTCCCCACAGGACTCACCAGTGCAATTGAATCGAAGGCAAACAAGTGTCAGTGGGCTAATTATGCAAGCAAACTGCATCCCAAATCCTCCAACAGATCTGAAGCGTAAACGTACATCTACATCCAACACCCATGACGCAAATATGACACGATTTCCATTCTAATCGAGATGTACATTTCGTTTTCTCTCTCTCTCTCTCTCTCTCTCTCTCTCTCTCTCTCTCAGACACCGTCTGAACGATTCCCTCAGTCGCAGCTACGCCATTCAGACGGTTCCTCAAGTGAATTCCTCAAGTGACATCCATCCGAAATAGAAAGGAAAACGATGCTAATGACGCCTGTACGGCGATCTTTAAAGTTCATAATAGCGAGCTTACCTCCGTGGACCACTTTAGCTTTTCTTCTTCACTTCCACTGAGTGTCGGTGTAAGGATGGAGATTAGCCTACTGCTTGCTTTCGGGTGTCTCCAGACTCAAGTCGCCGAAAAAAAAAAATCCGCCACAGCCCCTTTCATATACACAATCCAGCCATGAAGAGGGCAAAAGCAGCAGCAGCCGCGACAAAATCCTTCTCGTCGATGAAGAAAATCCGTTAAGTGACCGTTTTATTCGCCTCCGCCATTCTGTGGAAGCCTGGGCGCTTGGAATAACGCGGATAAATGTCCGTGCTAAAACGATACACGATAAAAGAACAGTTTTAAAATGAGATATGAAAAGTCTGGACGTTTCTAAACACCGAAACACGACAGGACACAGCTCGCGTCGTGTCAAGTCAGAGAATCCACACTTTATCTGAAGTAATTTCGGAAGATGTTCCCTCTTCACAAGAGAGAGGAGGGGGTAAAAAAAAAAAAAAAAAAAAAAAAAAAAAAACACGGCACCGTATTTGCTCGGATGTGATGCAGTTTATCGAAAGTGTCCCCCAGAAAATGTTATACCACACTTATCTGACTGCGAATGCCGGCGGGTTTCATTTTTTTTTCCTCAAGAAAACGACCACAATTTCAGTTTAATCCTGTGTGCTGCTTCTCTTCGCGTACAAAAAAAAAAAAAAAAAAAAAAGACTGAGGCGATTCTTCAGCGCTCGGCTCCGCGCGCGCGCTTCCCGCCGGAACGCTGGAGAGCGATGAGGAGGAGGAGGAGGAGGATGAAGATGAGGGGGGAGGCGGGGCTAACAAGTCCCTCAGGTTCAGTAACTAGTTTCCTTCAAGACTGTTGGCAGTTCTAATACCGATGTATCGAACGATAATAAACGATAACGAGCCGTTTAATTAGCCTGATTCTCCATCCAGGCATCGATCTGTTGTCCCTGTTATTGCTATTATTATTCATATTGTTTTAAAATGGCCGTGTTTTCTGTCAGGTCCTGTCAAAAACTCGTCGGTTCCACAAGGGTTTGAAGATTTGTCCATAAAATCTGCAGATCGATCGCGTCGTGGTTGCGTCGGATGGCCGCGCACTCAACAGTTCAGAAGGTGCGCCAGGGCGCTCTTTGCTCATTTGGCGCCACCCGCGGGCGCTTCGGTGAATATCGGTAAAGATCAACAAAAACAATAAACAAAACAAAAACACCCAAAACACTGGCTCCTAAATCCCAGCATCAACATCATCCAGACCCAAGAACCTAGAGAGAGAGAGACAGAGACAGGGGAGAGAGAGAGAGAGAGAGAGAGAGAGAGACAGAGAGAGACAGAGAGAGAGAGAGAGAGAGAGAGAGAGAGACAGAGAGAGAGAGACAGAGAGAGAGAGACAGAGAGAGACAGAGAGAGAGAGACAGAGAGAGACAGAGAGAGAGAGACAGAGAGAGAGAGAGAGAGAGAGAGAGAGAGAGAGACAGAGAGAGAGACAGAGAGAGACAGAGAGAGAGAGACAGAGAGAGAGAGACAGAGAGAGACAGAGAGAGAGAGAGAGAGAGAGAGACAGAGAGAGAGAGACAGAGAGAGAGAGAGAGAGACAGAGAGAGAGACAGAGAGAGAGAGACAGAGAGAGAGAGACAGAGAGAGAGAGACAGAGAGAGACAGACTCTACCCACATACACACACGCACACACTTGTTGCATAACATATAACCAACTTCCTAATTGTTTATCAAGCTTATGTCACATTTTCATCACCTAAATAGGTTTGAAATCTGACAGCATAAATGTAAAGTGTGTGTGTGTATGTGTGTGTGTGTGTGTGTGTGTGTCCCAATTCTTTTCAGAGGTATGTAGCTACTGCATGCTCAAAAGGGCACTGGATGGCATCATAGACTAATTTGCATATTTATTATCCATTAATTTATTGAAATTTGTTTTTTGAAGATGATAGAGATGCAACAATGCTGATCAGTGATTGGTTTTTTGGAACAATGGTGGTCAGAGATTGGTCAATAGGAATATAGGCTCACATAATCGCAACTCAGTCAGACTGTACTCACTGCTGGTGAGTTGCTTGAACCTGCTCTCTTAACTCATTAAACTAGCAGCAGCGGTGGAGTGCAAAGCTGTACCGAGCGCAAGACCATTATTGGCATCTGCTCAAAAAGTCATAAGCCAAGGTCTCTAAAAAGTCATATAAAAATCTTGCCTTTGCCTTCAATTCAGGATGTGTGTCATGGCAAGATTGGGGAGCATCTAACATCCCACCCTCAAATAAGATCTATATAAAGAACAAATATTGGGAGAGATTGCACAGTTAACACCTATACAGCAGCATATTCAACTATTAACCTAACTATTAATTCTACAGTGCCTGCGGTGTAAAAAAAAATAAAAAATCTTAATAAGCTAGTTATATCATACCCTGTGCAATATCATATAATTTGCAATATGGTCTTAATTCTCTAGCACCTTTCTGTACTTTTTATATGCATTTTGTATATATAACATATTTCATCTAGATTTATTTCTCTTGTGTATCTGAAGCTCTATTTGTTCTATTTGATCTTATTTTATCTTAACTGATGTTGTCACTAATGTTGGGCAAGAAGGCTTGTGAAGCAGTCTGTGTTCCACTTCATCCCAAAGGTGTTCACTGGGGTCCCAAGTTCTTCCAGTGCAACCAGCACACCATATCTTCATGGAGATCGCTGTGTGCACAGGAACATGCTGGAATAGGTTTGCGCCTCTTAGTTCCATTGAAAGGAATTTTCAATGCTACAGCATACCAATAGTTTCTGTACAATTTTGCGCTTCTAACATTGTGTCAATTTTGTGATTCCAACATTTGTTAAAGAACCACATATGGGTGTGATGGCCAGGTGTCCTCATACTTTTGACCATACTGTGAATCTCTTATGCACCATTTATATGCTGCTTACACCAACTATTTATTTTTATTTATTATATTATATATAACATTTCAGCTAAGTCAAACCTTTGGGTAACAGCATGACGCTCATAAATTTGTCTGTCATATTTGGCTCACATCTTGTGTAGATATAAAATTTATTATGCGGAAATACTAAATGTCTGTTTGACAGAAACCTTCTGCCACTATATGTCTGTAAAGCTCGAGTGTGAGCAATAATATCAGTTGGATATCAAGGCTGATGCAGCTGTGTTTATGAGGGTCACAAGAAGGAGCAAAGCACACAAGTTAGTACATGCTGTCTTGGCAGAAGCGATGTTGGTCTATTTTGATGGTCACTAGCTCCGACAGGAAGGACCCAGGATGCTTTTCAGTTTAAACTCTGAACCTGTTCAATTTTCGATACACTCTGTATTTCAGTAGTGTGTCTACCTTCTGTCTGTCATCCATTTACAGCTTATACTATGTAAAGAAAGGGATAAGGATGCAGACTGCAGCTCTTTCAGTAGAAACTATCAGTGTGCAGGATTGTATTTAACCCCCCACCTGCACCCCCAATGAACTCTGACCGATTCCTTCCACTCCTGCAGTCAGTCTTGACCAGTCCCTCGGTCTCCCAAAGGAATTCTTACCAATCCCATCTGTTCCTGCAGACATTCGTGACTGCAAAATGTTTCAAAAATGTAAGCAAATTAGTCAATTAAACCTCTGTGACCTTGTCCAGGATGGAGAAGTTACTAAAGATGTAGAAATACATTGCAGTCACGATCAGTGCTGTGCCACATAAGCACCCTGCACTGTCCCATGTTAATGAACATGATCACACCAGCTTCATATTTTATGAGTGTAAAGGAAATTATAAACGGATCCCATGACTTTTTTTTGGGCCCTGTGAGTCTATGGTATGGTATGCCTATGGTAACCCAGTCCCAATGCTTCAGTAGATACATACCTTCATATATCTGACTGTACTTTTATAGTATTAGTTATCGAGCTGACCAAGCAATTTTTTTAAAGGCAATTTGGTCTGGTTACAATGCATTCTCTCTACAGCCATCTACAATGGTGTTGACATGATCCCTCATCTAATGATTGTTTGAGCTGATAAAGTACTGGAACAACCCCTATGATGGCAAACGGAGATACAACCAGGGTTATATTTCTAAGAAGTGGGATAATGCAGGAAAGGTGTCCCCTAAACTGTCTGAGATCTGGACTCAACAGCTCTCTCGTGAAGCTTTGGAGATGATCTCAATATTGCCAGGGGATGAGTTATATCTTTTCAACTCTAGTTTAATGGTGCGTATGGACATTTCTCTAAAAATACATCTGTTCTGTCATTGGCCTTCTGCTGAGTCAATACACTTATAACCTAATGGTGGCGTGCCAAGGCCTTTGGCAGAATGTTTACACTGTCTGATTTAACTAAATGCTATGTTTACATTGCAAAAATAAAAAAGTACTTCAGTTACTAGCTTCTTGGTATGTGCAATTTAATATATTTTCAGTTGTATTGTTATTAACACATTTCCATTGTGTTTCCTACAGTTAATATGAAATTGGGGAAACATTCATATTTATTGGTCCCAGTTCTCAGTTCACTGGACAACATCAAATTGTAATTAACAGAAAGTGCATCAGTGGATACAATAAAAATGATTGGACGCTCTAGATTGTTCCGCATGTCCACTGCACATGCTGAATTTGAATGTGCATCTTAAGTGCTTTAGGTTTAATATTGTTCACCTGTACAGCTTAATACTGAAAATCAAAGCAATGTCTGTGGAGTGCCCTGTGTGTTTTGGCATACACTTCACGTCTTCTGCAGCAGGAGTACAATTTCTGGCCACCTGATGCCGTCTGCTAAACGAGGAGGAGCTCTGAAACGGGGCAGAGACAGCAGGCTGTCTGTGCTCTTCAAAACCCACGACAGACATCTAAGCATTTGCGGCTGGAAAGCGCTCATTTAATTACTTCCACCATGCTGCGGCAACTCTGTGAGAGCTCCGAAAAAAAGAGGGGTATGTTACCGTACAGAGAGAATTGCAGTAATAGCTGACACAATAGCAGCCTTTCATGATCCACAGAACAGATCCTTATTAAACATATGCCCCTATCAGTTTTGGACAATCCATTAGAAGATTCAAAGAAACAAACTTATTTGCTGGCTTTCCAAGCTTTCAACAGGTCAGTGGAAACATGTAAACACAGAGAATGTCCAGGAAAACAGCAAAACAGCCTCAGACCACCTACATATCACATGGATCAATCATCAAATATGATCAGCAGTGAGTAAGCCCACCTCCTACCCAAGCTTCAGGATGAAAACAAGAAAAACAAGCCGATATCAAACATCTCCAGCATGTGATCCGGGCGTCTCGACCAATCCTCATTAGCAGCAAACAAACAGCTGTTGGCTTGCCTCTCCTGGGCTCTCATTAAGTGCTGCTTGTCATCCACTGCCTGGCGAACAACCAATCAGGGTACAAACCCATGCTACACTGCACCCGCCCATCAGGGTTAAAGGTAAGGCTCGGATGAGGCAGCATTCCCGGCATTACGATGGGTGATTTTTTTTCATGAAAGACTTTGGTTGTACCTGCATCACTCTACAGCACTACTTTCTAAAAGTTTCATTAGTAGCCTTATGTAAGTATTGCCAGACGTGAACCAAGAGCCAACAGGAATGAATCATATTTTGGCACCTGTATGCCATTCTTAGCCATATCCTATATGGATGTAAATTCCTGGCTCTAATGAAAGGTGAGACTCTCAAGGTAAAATCATAAGGCCTTTGTTCTCTGATTGTGAAATCGTTATGACTCACTCGCCTCTCAGTGCTCGGTAATGACAGCCACCCGCCGTCAATCAGTGCTAATCAGAAATATTCAAAGGGAATAAAACCACATAATGGGCTTGCTCAGTCCTTGAGGGGGGTTAGGCTGTGGTAAGTGCACAACAGCAACAAAGCAGTTTGATTATGCAGATTTTGAGGTGGTTGGGAGTGTTTTCTTACATCTTTGAGATGTACAAAAAAAATTGACAGTCAGTTTTTCTTCTCTCTTTCTCTTATATAACTCAAAACTCTGTTTTGTCCGATCTGTTGAACCTGATCTCATAAAAAATTTTTACAAATCCAGACAATTTAATTAATTTAATTTATAAATAAGTTAGAGTAAGACAGTGGTTCTGCAGGAAGCACTGGCACTTCTGGGTTCCTGGTTTGATTCATGAATGTTTGTGTTGTTTTCATCTGGGTTCACTGGTTTCCTCCCAAAATATTCTGCTAGGAGTATATGCAATGCTAAATTGCCCCAGGGGTGAATAATTTTGTGGATATACTGCATGTGTGGTGCCATGGGATCTGATTCAGTGTGTATTCCTGCCACACGTCCAGTGTTCCCATTAGTCTGGAATGCACCATGACCAGGATAAAGTGCTTACTGAAGAGGAATGAATCAAAGAATAAATAAAGTAATTAAAAAAAATCCCACAGCTAACTCTATCCCTAATCCTAACCCCAACCTTCTTAGCATTAATGCCTCAACATGATAGCGTGTTGATTCTTTTTCGACTAGCCTTTCTTCTTTTCCTTCATTTCTTCCTTTTTCTTTTCTCTCATTATCTCTGTTTTCTAAGGGTCTTATAGAAAATGAATTGAGAAGGCTCATTGCATGTGGCTGCATTTTTTTTTTTGACATTCTTGGGAGAACAATTCCTTTTTTGGGATTCAGCCCTGCAGGCTACCCGCACAGCAAGGCCACTGGAGAACAATTAACTGAGCTTATGAACCAATCCTTTCAGAGTCATTTTTGAACTTTGAGTTCAGGGTCAATCACCATGTAACCGCAGCGAAGCAGCTTTCAGCCTTCAGTATGCAAGGGAATCCTGTCCAAAAAGCAGATGCAATGCACACTCAGAAGCAAAATAGTGATGGAACTATTACAATCATGAACATGGCACTTTGAGGTAGTTCAAAGTGAAAAGCTGGGAAATGCATCCACCAGCCGTTTTCACTCATACGCTGTTTCTGCAAACACGTTGCTAATCGCCTAGAAGGTTGCACAATCAAACCTGTGGCAGATGTTTCCCTGGCGAACATTTGGTTTTGATCCTTTAGTTGTGAAATGAGGTGGTTTGATTTCTTTGTTATAAAAGACGATCACCAGATGATTGCTTGCTTCGCACCCTCTGGCAGAGGAACTCGTTTTCTTACCCACTGAGAGCTTAGCCAATCTGTAATGTGAGAAATGATGGAAGTCCAAAGCAAAATGGAGAACGTTTGGAATACTCAAAGTGCTCAAATGGCCTTGGTGGCCCCATCATTCTAATGAGCTCTCTCTCTCTCTCTCTCTCTCTCTCTCTCTCTCCTCTCTCTCTCTCTCTCTCTCTCTCTCTCTCTCTCTTGCCTCAAGCAATAGTTAAGCTCTCCATGACTGTCCAGCACCACTAAGAAAATGGTTAAATGAAGGCCTTCATCAAGGGCTTGAGACACTAAAATAGAGCCCCCCCTACTGTGAACAGCTAAAAGGAAAGAATGGAGACCTTTCATTGCAGCACAGTGTAGCATTCAATATGATATAATGGAGCTTTTATATCACATGGTAATTATAAATCCTACCTGTGGTGGTTGCAAATCAATGAGCTCCAAATTATAATGGGAACAATTAGGGTCCTTGAGAATAGTTACAGTATCTGTGTGAGGCGAGTGATTGTGCGCATGCTTAGGTGCTACCATGTCCAATAGCAAATTGTCCGTTTTTGTTGTTATCGTCATTGTTTTTGGGCACGAGCGGAGGCTGCGAGCAGAGGAGCTCATTTGCATGGAAATTGTTGTTGATTGCGAATAAAGCATGTTTCACTGTATGTACATAAACAGTTCCATTGAATGCTGAGCAAGTAGCACGAACACATTAGACGAAATCAGATCATGTATTCATATCGTGCTGTGATTGCAAATGTTTTTTAAATTGCAGCTACAAAGGACCATCACAGGCTTGAATACATAACACGGTACTTAGCGTAGACTTCTTACGCCAGACAAGCAAAACTTTTTGCTGAAAGTTACATTAAACCTTTTTTGTTATCCTCTGCAACCTTAATATGGCCTTGCTCCATTCTCCAGCCGGTGTTGTCATTCAGAGGAAGAGAATTGTAATATTCTGTTTCAGTTACTTGAATAGTGTTGTGTCATTTCATTTATCCGACATAATTGCTTTCTCTTGGTCAATTGCCAGTGACACATATTAGATCGTTGCAAGCATGATTCTGTCAGTCCTTATCTGTCTCCTTGTCTCTGATAATTGCGTTTGGCCTTTACATCTCAGAGCAGCAAAAACAAAAAAACAAAAAAAGCAGAGTAATTGATTTTTCTCCCATTTGTGAGATATGAGGATCTTATTTGCTCTGAGACTCTGCGTCCGCATCAATGGGGCTTTTAGGTATCATGCTGATGTCTTTGATAGGTAAACTTGCACATGCATGAGTGTGCTTGTACGTACAATGTCAAGGCAGCTGAAGGATCGATGAGGATCCTAAGGTAAAAAATCTACAGTTCATTTGAGCAGTCTTATTTTCCTCCCTTGCAGTAAACTCCACCACATTAAAACGTATTTATATTGAAATGTTTGTGATGTGTTTAGTGGGAATTTGTTGGTTGGTGCCGTATTTGTAGTTGATTATCATGCTGATATTAAAGGGAGACGTTGTTATTGCTAGCATGCTTAAAATGGTGTTTAGGAGAAAGAAATTCAACAAACTCAAACATCAAGGTTTTGCTCTGAGCTCCTACAAACAAAGGAGCATGTTTTGTCACTCTCTATTTTCCAGCTGAGTTGAACATCATATTAATGGGAAATCCAGCATAGAGGAAGTGCAGATGTTAGAGCAAAAGCAGGACTCAGTGTCCCAGATGCAACACAGCTACACAGCAGCGACTCGGCTACTTAGCGATCTATGAGTCGACAAGCTTCTTGGCGATGACAGCAGTGCTAGCATGAAAGTTATAGTGAAAGTAGAAGTGAGAGAGCTAGACAGAATAAAGGACTATAGTGCTGCTGCGGTTTTTTTTCTTTTTAACCAGAGGACACCACTGTGTCACGTCCGGGCGCCCCCGCCCTATGCGGGGCTCGAACCCGGACCTCCATGGTTGCTGCATGGATGTGCCTGCACGCCGTGGATAAAGACCCATACGCGGGATTCAGCGAAGCACTGCTTTTATTACATAAACACAATACATGAGGAAATCTAACCTAAACACGAGACATGACACTAATAAAACAAAACCTAACAAACAAAGAAACCTAGAACATGAAACAATGACCAACAAAGACAGATACAAAAGGATCCCTATTTATAGGGCTAAACATTAGGGCTAATTGGATACAGGTGACGCAATCAGGAACGAGAACAATGGGCAGGGAAACACACAGACAAGCAGGCTTCCAAGATTCACTGTCCAGCTGTTCCTGACACACTGAAAATTATGCATTAATTATAAAGATGAATTCTGTTCACAGTGGAGTTTTCCTTCATACTGCCTAAACTCTTACTTATCAGAATTGTTCCTCTCCTCTCAGAAAAAGCCCCAGTGCTGCATGAAGGAGCTGAGGACAGAGGATAAATACTGAAGAGAGCAAACAAACAGCTATCGCAAAAATAGTATATGAGCACCCGAGCCTGGATGTGTGCTGTTCAGCAATGTTTAAGTCGTTCCCTTGACTGTCAGCCGATGCTGCTGCGGCAGGACCAAAGCTCCAGCCATTTGTCTCGATGAGAAATGCCGTGTCAGCTGGTCCAGATGAGCTTTTAAATGACTGTCACTTCTCCTTCTATTTCAAATGGCTGTGTGTTATGGCATCCTATAGGCATTCACTTTATTTACGACCTTTACCCTACACCACTTTCATTTATGGGACAGAATATAAACTTGAGCAAAAAAAAAAAAAGCAGAGAAGAAAGATTTGGCCTTGTGTTTTCCCAGCCAGACAGCCTTTCTTTTACGGCGTGAATAACAAGCAAAGGAGCCGTGGCGTCTGCTCATTAAAAGCACATTACTGTTTAATAAGTGCGGTGAAGCTGAGAGGGAGGTGTTTGAGATGAGGGGATACCAGTGTAAGAGTTTAGAAGTTTGTTAGATGAGTACAGTGAGTATACGAGGAATGAATATTAGCGATATAGACTTGACAGGACCAGGTGGCCTGTGGGGAGCTCGCTGGGTCAAACGGAGCACTCTGAGAGTTAATTAAACCACTGCCTTGCTGGAGGTAAGTTGGAAACTAGGTGATTACGCACTCTGGAAAGGTTGATAAGACAATGTAGGGCAGAAACAGCAAGGAAACGTGAAGAAGAAGTATAGAAGAAGAATGTTTTTAGCCTATTTTTATCATGGATATGGCTTATAGAGTATGTAGTTGCTCTATAAAACAATCCCTGTGTTGTTGTTTTTTCCCTGTTTGCTTTTAAAGGTTGTTCAGTTGCCTCTCTAAACGAGAACAGGCAGGAACTCTTAACGATCTAATTAACAATTTATGAACATTTCTAAATACGTTCTCTGTATCTCTTTATTCTTTTCTTATTTATTCTCGGCTCCTCAGTCTGAACCTCTCATTTACTTGTCAACAGGAAAAGCAAAGGTTCCCCCATTTTTTATCATCTCATGAGTTTTCTGATGTACACAACCAGCGATAATATACATTATAATATAATATAATATATAATATAATACATACAGTATAATATACCGTCTACATACTGTATTAGACAAACCAGCAGATTGGATTGCGATATCTTACTATATGTTTTCTTTTTGATAAAGAAGTTTTTCCTCTCCCACTCTTCAGTTTGAATTATTTATAAGGCATCTAGACTCAAATGTTTTTTTTTCTGTACAGCATATTAATAAAAAAGTGGGTAACTGTTATACTGATATGGTGAAGGAACATTCATGGAAGGAGTCTCCAGTGTCAATGCTTTGCAACAGTCCCAGATTTTTAGCAATATATGTGTTTGGACTGGCGCAGGTTTGACTGTAGCTTTGTGTAAACGGAAAATTTCTTCCTTTGCAGATGTTCTACAAGATTAAATGCGACTAAAAATGGATAAAAAAAAAACCAACTAACCAATTTTTAATAAATCTAAATAAAACATTTGTAGCATTTATCCTTACCCAAAGTGTAGAGATTAGATGTTTCCTTCCAAACTTTTTAAAAACATTTTTTAAGTATGTTTGTAAAGTTTTCTGGAGATCTCGCTGAAAAAAAAAAAAGAACGAACCATTCCCATCAAAAATGTTTAATTCTATTTTGAACATTTTCACACAGTATCCTCCTGTGGTGAGGAAAACTCCCCTGTTCCTGGACTAGTCAATTTTAGTCTCGGCTTCACACCACATGACAACTAATTTCGACTTTGTGCAATGTATAATTTGTGACTTCAAATATGCAGCGAGAACCTTGGGACATGGAGCCTCTCTCCTGGCAGATTCAAGCAGGCTGCAGATCTTCCTGGGGCCTGGCCGAGGGCACGAGAGAAAGTTCCTCAGGCTTCGCCACGGGGTGAACAGCGCTCACAGGAAGTGGGCTCTGCTTCAAATGGCGGGAGGTGATTTATGAATTCGGTTTGTCCGGCTTTTGTGTGAGAAGCTTTTAGAGAAACCCTGGAGAGAGCACTAGAACCGATATGGAATCTAAAGTGGAAAGCTGTGTCCAGTTCTTACAAGCAACTGTAACATGAAATGTGCATCATTTAATATGGAAGAAAGAAGAAAAACAGTTCACAACACACAAAGGTGCTGTGGAATGTATATTAGTATTTTTCCATATTGCTGGAACTCTGGAGAAATTCGTAGATCTACAGTTTAATGTGAGAACATGCCCCTCAGGCCACTCTTCACTTCTTCTCTTGCTTGTTTACTTTCATTCCAGGCGCTTGTGTCTTTTGGCTGCGAGGCTCCCTTGCTCAGTGGGATTAAATCTGCATGATGTGTATATATTTTTTTTGTGTGTGTGTGTGTGTGTGTGTTTCTGTGTAGCCGCAGTGGGTAGACGAACATGACTGATAGTGGGAGAGCTCTTCATTGTCTACGCTCCTCATTTACGCTCATATCACAAGCGGCGTGCAGACAGCCAGCGTGAAAACAGCAAATTAAGCTGCTTAATGTTTCTCCAGTCGCATACAAATGGTTTGTTCGAACAAAAATAAAAAATAAAAATAAAAATAAGGTTTGGAGTCAATAGCTTAGATTTGAACGGATTACTGAGAAGATTGTCTTTCAGGACGTTTTGCATATTTGTGTGGTGTCATTAGTTTTATTAAGCTTCTCTCTCTCTCTCTCTCTCTCTCTCTCTCTCTCTCTCTTTATCTTTTTGTTGTTTTTTTCCTCTTATATCAGAATGATCAAAAAGAATTACATTTCCGAAAGCTGAGAAGAAAGAATCGACCCTGAGCCACATTAAATATGTGTCTAGTATAAATTGTGTCATGATTCCACTGTGAATTTGCAGGATTTTATCGTAAGTTATTCCCATGAGAGGTCAGTGCTTGTTTGCTATGTTGGCATCTCACGGGAATATTGTTATTGTTATTGCTAGCATAGATAACAAAGATAGTGTTTAATACTGTAGGAGAAAAGAAGTGGTTCTTGATTACCCTTTTATTGACTTGATGTTGAATAAAGTCTTGTGTAAAGACTAAATAAGAAAGCATTAGACAAAAGGGTTAGTTTATTTCTGGTAAATCTTTTTCACCTCTAAACTTCAACTGAAGCTTTGAATGGATTATTAACCATCTCAGAAACTAGATTTAAGTTGCTAAGCCAAATGATTTGTAAATGATGAAGCGATATTTAGCACACTCTTACCTCTGCCCTTTAGATCGTGATTAATCAGCTCTCACTGCCAGTATGTTGATAATATCTTGCCATCGGTATCACATCTGTTTTCCACTACTGACTCGTCATATTGAGCAGAGGATTGACTGATGGTAAACATCGATGTTCTTTACCATCCTCTTTTGCTCTGTTTCTCGGCTTATCGCAGGCTTCCTCAGAAATAGCCGCGTGTCAGCACGCCCTGGCTTTTTAAGATATTCCCTCATTTCCGAGCCGGAACGTTGGAATAATATATTCGTTCTGGCTCTCGATTAGTACATAGTGCGAATGTGTAGGTGGATGCTACATCTGTCTTTGTGTGTGTGCGTGAGAGTGAATGTGAACAACCTGCTATATCTATTTTTATATCTGGCTGCATTTATGCATTCATAAAGGAAGTATTTTTATGTGCTTTTAGATCTTCTACAAACTCTGATAGGAGAACTCTGATCACAGCAGCCATAAATATACCAATAGTTGTGTATGAGACAGAGGTTTGATGTTTTTTTTTATCACAACGACATTCTTTACTGTACGAGTCGCAGACATTTTTATACAAGTTAAATGCTAAAAATCTATGTCAGTCTATGACATTAAACTGTTTAAGGATCTTCAAATGTACTTGTGTGAACACAGTGGAGAAATAGTTGATTACGGAGCTGAGAAAGCACAGCATGGGAGCTCATGTCCTGATAGATCAGTGCTCAGCCTTCTATGGATTGAAGATTTTACAAAAAATGTTTTTTTTCTAAATGTTTTTTCCGACCATGTTCGACACCTTCGACCTCGGTCATGTCTGAAAACGAGTCTGAATTGTCCTTGTCAGGCCGGCATCTGATCTAGCTGAATGGGATTGGATAGTGCCATGCGATCTACAGCTCTTTTACACATTTTATATACGATGTGTTTGTCTTTAAACATGTTTTGGTGTCGGATGTAAAAAGCCTCAGCACTTACAATATATACTGCACAGTGACATAAAAGTGTTCGCAGTCTCTTAAAGGAAAAGACAATAACAAAATTGGCTTCATCCACACTGAAATGTCTTTATTATCTTTATTCTTTAACATCTGCCTCATTAGGAAGTTTATACACTGCTGGCAGGAGGAATTATGCGCTCCTACGATGCCGACTCTCCTGAGTTCGTTTCACATATTTATCACACAATTTACCTTTATAGAAGAATTCTATTTACATGTGAAAATGACATTATTCTATTGAAGACTAATTCAGACCTCTATGGTCAATATGGTCACACTTATAGTCTAGTCCTTTAATTTTTTTATTTTTTTGTCAGACTTAGCCGTAATGGCATCAGAGTCCCAAAGCAATCACAGGAAGCCGACTTTGATAGCATAATGAATTTTGGATGTTTAAGCGCTTAATCAGAGAAACACCAAAATGTTGAAAGAGAATTTGAATCAGGGTGCATTACTCATCTAAAAGCATTTTTTTTTCCAAAACACTTTTTGGTTTAATGACTTGGGTTTCCATGGCAACTGTGTAAACACTGTATTTCATTACGGTCACTGCAGCTGTCCTTTTGGCACATCTCGAGTTCTTGTTTTTTTTCCACCACTCCGACTAGTCGACTAGTACAGTGAGTTATCCAAGCCAGTTCTTTTCTATATTTCTTTATTGATAATCGAGTGTATTTTCAGTATAATCCATCGCACACACATCATCCTCCAGCACAAAATTTTGGACATCTCTCACAGCCTTATCCATGTTTATGAGTGAGAGAATGGAGATACACAGCTTATGTCACACAGCCATTACTTCTCTCAGCCATGCGTGTCCTCTTCATCGTCTGTGTTCTCCTACATTTAATGTGCCATGTATATATTTTCCACACTGTCTGCATTTAGTCATTACGCTGGAATTGAAAATAATATCCCACCTGCGCTTTAAAATGTTACAAACTGCATCACTGTGCAAATTTAACATCTTGGTTCTTCACGAGTGTGTATTTTTGTTTCTAAGGTACAGCTACAGATACATTGAAACCACACTGTTCATTTTCTCTACAGGTTCTTGCACAGTTCCCAACCTAAGAGTCTGAGAATCCCATCAAAATCTGGTCTGGTGAAAAACACCCAGGAATTACTGCTTCTGCTGAGTTCTTACAACAACGAAAAAATGGTTTAAAAATAATATTGACCCCAGACTGTCTCTAAATTGTCTAGTTTGTATGCACAGCTTATTACTGTTAGCTCAGCAGGCTAAATAGCTGCAAACACAAAACTATTAAGTATCCTCATTTAAGCAAATGATGAAAGCGGTGCAGCTTGAGGATATTTTCAAATAAATCAAAGGAACCCAACTGGTGCAGAGAGAGAGTTTTTAAAAAGGGCAGGAACCGAGTCACATGCTGATGACATCAATAGCAATGGCAGTAATTGGGGAAAAAGCAATGTTTATCCAGGAGGATGCTCTCCTTAAACAAAGCTTGCGGTGGCCTTTTACTCAGCTCGGTTCAAAGCCGGCTGAAAATTGCCTCCATTTTTTTTAAATAGCATAAGTCGAGTCGTCTGAATCATGTAGTTTTGGCCATAGAGAGAAAAAAATAGGTAGGTTTCAGTTTTTAAATAGAAATAATAACAATAAAGAAAAACTATTAAAGATGAAGAGAAGCCCTGAGCACATTCTACTGCTCTAGAGTGCTGAAGTAGATAATGAAGAGTGTCTTAGCTTTCGATTCAAAGACCTGCAGAATGGGGGATCACAGGAGAACTCGGGTTCAGAAGGAGGGCACTGCTCTGTCCCCTGTCAATCAGATCAAAGCTAGCAAAGTCAAAATCTGTGAGCTCATCTCGGAGTCGGTTAATGCTTTTGTCTAAGTGTTCATCTGCTCTGTGACATAGCAGGAGATGTAGCAGTAGCTGTCATGTTGTAGGAAAGAAGAAAGCTAGCTATTAGAAAATTGGGAGTAAATTGGGATGAAGATTGGAAAAACCCTCAGTGATCTGGATCTGATGTAGGGTTTGATATAGAACCTTGAATGGTTGTATAAACTCTGGGTTGTTGATCAGAGGATTGGGGTTCAAGCCCCAGCACCACCAAGCTGCCACTGTTGGGCCCATGAGCAAGGCCCTTAACCCTGTATGGTCCAGGGGTGCTGTATTATGACTGTGCTCTGACCCCAACTTTAATAGTTGGGATATGCGAAGAACATGACAATATTAAAGACCGACATTCTTCTGGGCTCTTTCTTTTGCTATTTTATTACCGCATTGATCATTTTATCCATCTCCACAATCTACCCCATTCTCAGTTCATGCTCTATCACCGAATGGTTTAATACACTGGAGTAAAGCGAAATAGTTGAGATGTAACATGAGCATCGTTCTAGATTTAATGTTTAGTTAGATATGCAAACAAAATACCTTGAGCAGATAAGTTAGATAGTTCAGCCAAATGTACTCAGCATTTCAGTATTTAAAAAGAAAAATCAATTTTGCAAAGCCGACACATCCGGGCACTGATCAGCAAATCCAGAGGCTATTATCAAAATAACTTAGGATCAGGAGATAGAATGTTGTTTCTGGTTAAAGAGATCACCTTCGCCATTGAGTCTTCTCAATCTTCAAAAAGGTGCAAAAAGAAAAATATGAGTAATCACAGGCTAGTGGAGAAAAGAGAAATAGAGGTCAAAAAACATCCAGCATTGTGACTAGGAGGAGGAGTGGCAGCAGGAAAAAGGGGGTGAAGAAGAAGAAGATGATGATGAAGAAGGAGAAGCATGCTGCTTTGATGTAACGCTTTCTGTGTTTCTATCCGCTCTCCATGCTTTGATGTTGTAATGTGTCAACATTGGAGCAGTGTGTCATGGTGTTTTGTACAGCTAAAGGCATCAATAGCACCCACCCACGCTTCATCTCCATCCCTACGCTCATGATGGGGAAGTCTCACGTTCATGTGCTAAAAATTCCACCTTATTCCAGCTCGTGCTCAATACTTAATTATCTCTCTGCCAGTTTAAACCATCTGTTTTTTTCATTAAGTTTCATTTGCAGGTGCTTCATTCTCCGTGTTCAGTTCTTACAGCTTGGCGCTTGGATGATTGATGCTTTCACAACATTGAGTCACGAGGTGCAAACAGGATTAGAATTATTGTGGAAATTCTTTTTTCTTCTTTATTAGGACTGTTTTTGATTTGTTTGTTTTTATCCAGGAACTTTTTTCCAGGAAGGACCATGGCCTTAAAAGCTCTCACAAGAATTTCATCCTATGATCCTCTTTGTTAGGTATAGAAGCTCCAATTTATGGTATGCTGATTTCTACACACACACATACACACACGTGGCCAGAGGCACTGCAATGTGAAGCATCTGAGGAAAAGTGCTCTTATATACACGCAGCTCTGAACTCCTCAAACCGCAAATAGATAATCATTCTGATGCCCGGATGCTAAAAAGGGCGACTCCGTCAGGGTTGAAAGGTTGGTTTGGAGATCAGCCAAACCCTGACATTTAAGGAGATGCCGGTAATGTTGAGAGCGGATAACAAAAGCAGTGATGAGCTCGTGGCCGACATGGACCATCGATATACTCCCTTGACAACAGATGCAATTACGCCCGGAATATGAGCTCAAAATAACCTTTGTGTTTTCTGTTTTAATTAAACTACACCTGACTTATAACGTAGTAGAAAGAAAAGCACATCAGATCCTTTTGTTTCCTATCCTATAGATTTTCTCACTGTCTCCATTTATACAAAAAACGTCTCCAGAGCTTCGTTTGTTTCCTCCTTTTCCGTCATTCAGATCCTTCTGAAATGTCTACAAGTCAATCAATGCAAGATGAAACGTTTTACTTTCTTTTTATTAATTGATCCGATTCAGATGACAGGTTACAAATCATCTCAGGCAGAACATTTCCAAACACGTTGTAACAGCCTGTCCCGCTAATAGACCCACCTCCTCCTAGTTATGCTAGGTGCAGAAAATCTCATTTTTCCTGACTGAAAAAATGATCATAAAAAAGGTCTTCGCTGTTGTACTACTCCAAATTTTACATTAGCTTAAGTTTGGATTTGCTATTTATATTTATGATATGATGCATGGACCATGTTTTATGCATGTTGTATTGATTGAAATTTCCATCATAATCTGACATTTTGTCAAAAATAAGTTATGTCTAACAGCTGCATATCTATCTCTATATCTATATCTATTTATGTATATATTAGAAATGCTTTGCATAAATAGTTGATATTCAGAATCAGTAATATTGCATTGATATGCAGCAATAACATTTAAAATATTAAGCAGAATCTTATTTTCCAGCTCCAGGACCACAGACATTTGTCTGAAACATGCTGTTTCTCTGGAAACCTTGTGTCCTGTGCTAAACTTTTAAATCTGCATCTGCTTTGACTTTACGGAGGGTCAAAACTTTATGGCTCATTATCTGTCTCATTATTATTCCAGTACTTAAAACTTGGAAGTTGGAGATTTTTCTGGAAGCAGATTCTCAATTGTTTAAGGCTTTAGTAGATTCTCATTTAAATCTCATCTCAGTTAAATTCTCAGTTATCCATGGCCAGGAGCACAAGAGATCAGAGATGGACCAGCTTTTAGAAGGTGGACCTCCTCATACACTTTAACCTACAGTACTTAAAGCTAGCTTCTTGTGTCCTGGTGAAAATAAACCCTACCTCAGCATATTCTGTATACTATTATAAGATGTAGTTTTAAGGTGTTCCATGATAACATGAAGATCTTATATTCGTTTTGTGAGTCTGACTGAACTTTTCTGCCATACATGCTTATATAACCAAGTGGTGTATCCTATGAAAAAGAGCTTCAAGCTTTAAGTCCTCTGGTGTTTCTGGTTCTTATACTAGTTCGTAGCAGTCTGAATATAATGTTTCTGAGCTGATCCACAGATAATGAGGAGACACCATGGTTCTCATGTGGAGCACAAAATTACACCACTGACCCTGACCTGCTAAAGCTTAGCAAATTCTTCTGCATCTGCTCATTATTGTATCATCAACTACATCATTTCAGTTATGATGAGCAAAATGCCTACTTACTGCTCAGAGTAGAAAATGGCTCCCAGGATCTTAAAAGGGGAAATATTTCATGTGACACATTAATATGTAGGTCCTTGGATTGCACATGACAACACCTGAAAAATCTTTAATAAAATAAAACCAAAATTCCTAAAAATTAAATAAATAAATAAATAAATAAATAAAAAGAAGGTAAAAAAAAATAATTAATTACATTATTTAAAAATAATGTAAAAATAAATTTATTGCATAATGGAAAACTAATAATAATAATTAAATAAATAAGTAAATAATAAATAAACAATTATATTATTGTTGTATTAAATTAAATAATATAATTTATTATTGTTGTTATTAAAATATATAAATAAAAATAAAAATAATAATAATAATAATAATAATAATAATAATAATAATAATAATATAGCTTAGTGGTTAGCACGTTTGCCTCACACCTCTAGGGTTGGGGGTTCGATTCCCGCCTCCGCCATGTGTGTGTGGAGTTTGCATGTTCTCCCCGTGCCTTGGGGGTTTCCTCCGGGTGCTCCGGTTTCCTCCCCCAGTCCAAAGACATGCGTGGTAGGTTGATTGGCATCTCTAAATTGTCCGTAGTGTGTGATTGCCTGAGTGAATGAGAGTGTGTGTGTGCCCTGTGATGGGTTGGCACTCCGTCCAGGGTGTATCCTGCCTTGATTCCCTATGACACCTGAGATAGGCACAGGCTCCCCATGACCCGAGAATAGATCGGATAAGCGGTAGACAATGAATGAATGAAAATAATAATAATATGAACACATGCAGAAAGCAAATAAACCAACAGACAAATAAAAAATAAATTCCATTTGCACTAAACTGTGAAACATATTTGATTGTCTAAAAGCGCTATTATTTCTGTAAGGGGATCATAGGAGCAGCTTGAGGTATAAACGCATGACTTACAGTGTTTTTTTTTCCTCCACCAGGCTAACAGTACCCGAGTGTACCACTTACCTGAACACTCCACAGCTTCAGAGCTCTTACCTGCTCACACAATGGGGTCAGTGCACTTAAATACGAAGTGTGAAACCATAAAAAGCAGCAACTCTTTTACTTCATCTGGCACCGAATTGGCTCCAGTTTAAAGTACAGTAGCAACAAGAGACAAACCTCAATCAGAAGAGCGTTCCAGTTAGTGCACGGCTCTGCTCTTCCACTCTCTTGTCTGTGTTCACTACACTGTGACGAGTGGGAGAGTGTTAGGAATGTGTTGGGGGGGGGGGTGAAAAAAACTGACAAAAAGTGCGAGGACTTAATGGGCCAGTGATAAAAAAGAAATGTAGGGCAGACAAATAAAACTGCAGCTCCACCAAGTCATTTTAATCTAATTTGAATATTTGACATCGTGCCGAAGAAAAAAGGGTCAGGAACTGGCAAGGCCTGTTGCTTGGTTACCTTTATTTTTTCAGTGCACTTTTTTTTTGTGTTTATAAAAATGGCATGTGCAAAATGAACAAATCACTCGAGCTGATTTGTGATATTAATTTAATCCATGTCAAGCTTGATTCAGCCCTGAAAAGGTCACAGTCATCTTCTGTGTTTCAGCACGGATGCCGCTTGTCCGTACCTGTGAATAAAGCCTCTCTGAACGACGCTGTTGTTATTATGCCGTATAAATAGCTGGCGTTCTGCTCGGAGAAGTATAGAATGTCAGACGGTGACCTGTGTATGTACAACACTCCGACAAAAGTCAACACACATCCACACGCCTTTCTTTATTACGGATTGTAATTAGCTCGATACGAGGGCTTCTTTCAGGGGCAGGTGCTCTTATGAAAAACAGGGGCATCTGTCGCGCAGTCTGGAATAATAAAGCACGTTCATGTTGCTGGTGTAGATGTGATCTTTACTGGAGAGATTTTATGTTATGGGTGCATACCGAAATATGTTTTTTCCCTCCTTGTATTATAAATGTGAAGACGGCTCGCCATGCACCATCTGTCTCCGTCTGTCTCTCACCTCTCTTCATCAGGTAGACACAGATGCTGCCTTCCCAAGCTGCCTTCATACTTCAATTTGCTTTTAACCCTTTAATAGACGTGTGGTTCACAAACCTTTAGACCTACTGAACCTCAGATGATCTCAAGCATCTCGTGTATGTAAAAGTCTTAACCATTTGATCAGACAAACCAACAGTGGTGTAGTGTGATGAAGCGGGAGTCACTGGAACCACGCTGAAACCTTTGAGCTGACTTTCAGTTTCATTAAGACGAGCATGTGGTGCTGACTGATGTGTTTAAAGCATCTGCCATAACTTCTTGGTAGTTTAAATTAGATTATTAGTTTGTCTATATTTTAGTAAACAAAGCTGTTTAAATTTGTTAGAAAAAAAAAACATGCTTGAATGTTCAGAGATGTAGCTGAGATCGGATTAATTGACTGCTTCAGGTCAACGTCTCTCCGCACTGTGAGGAGCTTTTGTGCGGAATGTGATGAGATGATATCGCTCTATACACTTCCCAATTCATCCTACAGCTTTATGAAGAGGTTCAGATCATGAGAAGCTCTTTCTCTTCACCCATACTTTAGTTATTGCAGAAGTGTACAAGCTTCTGTAGATGTTTCCATCAAAAAATCTAATCCAGTCTTTCTTTTGCTGAGGTTTCCATTATGTGATAAACCCTCTGTATTCACTCCTCGAGTCTTCTCTTGGTTGTTGACTTTGACACACCAGGCTTGACAAACAATAGAAGGAATTCTTGTCATCCTCCACAGCTGTATCCATGGCCTTCCAGACCTTTTCCTCACCAGTTCATTCTTTCAACCACACACCATGTTTTTCCTGTTTCTCTGGTGGCTTTATTTTGTTTTTCAGCTTAAAGATGGTTTGCATCAGTAGCAGTGATGGAAATCTTTGGGCTTGATATCAAGAGGAACAGATTTCAAATGCCGGACTGGAGATTAAATCACCTGTAGACCTTTAATCTGTTTAAGTGAAAGAATAACACACACCTGGCCAGGGAGCCTCTAAGGGACCAACTATCTTAATACTATTTTTTTTATTCCTTGAAAAGGCTCTTTCCACTCAACTAAATTGGATGCAGATTAAATCTGAACATATTTCAGATTTTCAGATATGAACCTGATATGATATATGGTTGAGGAGGGCATGGTGGCTTGGTGGTTAGCACGTTTGCCTCACACCTCCCGGGTTGGGGGTTCAATTCCTGCCTCTACCGTGTGTATGTGGAGTTTGCATGTTCTCCCCGTGCCTCGGGGGTTTCCTCCAGTACTCCAGTTTCCTCCTCCGATCCAAAGACATGCATTGTAGGTTGATTGGCATCTCTAAATTGTCCATAGTGTGTGCACTAGGCACACAGGGTGTATCCTGCCTTGATACCCAATGACGCCTGAGATAGGCACAGGCTCCCCGTGACCTGAGAATAGATTGGATAAGCGGTAGACAATGAATGAATGAATGAATGAATGAATGAAGATGGTTAAGATTGTATATGGTTAAGATGTTTGCTGCAGCTCTGACTGGGTAAAATTACTCTCTGCCTCTAGCTGGCGCTGTAGTAGGCAATCACTTTTTTCTTTTCATTGCCTTGTTGCACTTCTTTTCCCATATTTCTAAAGCCATATTTTAATTTGAATTCAGTCTAAGCGTGATTAGCTCGCAGTGAAAAGCTGATGAATTCGGAATAAAAGGGCTGAGGCATCATCTGAGGAAATGGTTGGCGTAGCTCTTTTGGGAAGGAATGTTGAAATAAGAAAATGGCTCTCCTTAAGGAAATAAAGCATGAAAAAATTAAAAAAAAATCAGGATGGAATGCAGGATTTGGAGAATTTTGATAGTGTTATGATAGTATTATAGTGTATTATGAACAGATTTCTTCTCTGTGGCTCTTTGCTGACATTTCCATGTATCTTTGTATTGATTTGTGTGACTTGTTTCTACTGTCTGTTGTCTGTTTGGCTGTTGATTCATTAGTTTGTCTGATTTAATCCTCTGTATTTGTGAAGTAAATATCATGTTTGATATTCCTTCATGCTTATGGTGATTATGTATTATTCCAGTTTTCCACCACCGACATCATCAACAATGGTTTTTAGCTCAACCTAAATAAACACAGCATTGTACACACTTAAACCCCACCTCAAGACTCTACACCTTTAATCATTTTTGGCAAGCTGTATTACTCCAATTGAGCATGTGTAGCGTAGGGTGTAGCCTGAACAGTCAAATCTATTCACCATCATTCCAGCCATATCAATAACACACAATCTCAGGCCTCCAGAAAACCTGACTGGAGAAAGCAGAAATAATCCAAAGTAATAATGACGAGTGCAGCACACAGGATCGGAACGGATCGGATCGGATCGGATCTGCGCGAGGATAAATCAGTCTGCTTAAGCATGCGGAGATGAGCGGACTGTTTAAATTAGACGGGACAGTAAATTACAAGAAGGAGCGGTTGGTGTAGAATTTATAGATAAGCTCTTCATCGGAAAAAAGACAGTTTGGAAAAAAAAGGCTAATTGAGGATGATGATGAAGAAGATGAAATAGTACTAAAACATCCCATGTCATGCCGTTAGAGTAAAATATACTGTAGTGTAGTAAAACTCTGAATTTGACACGTGTTTTATTGCTCTTATTATGATTTGTGACACTTTTTATCCGTTTAATGTTGTGGAAAGTATGCAAGAAAAAAATACTTGAAATTTTCTTTCTCCAGTGCTTCTATTACACAGTAGATAGTGTACCAGAGCAGTGATTCATGAAAAGGTGTTGATTTATTTTCTAGAACAGCAGAGCCGACAGTCCTGGAGCTACAACTCACAGGTTTATACTCTACTAATGCGCTTGTTCTTATACATTTTTTAGTAACTGTGACTCACAGGGACTCGTGTGAGGGATGCTCGGTGTAACTGGATTCAAAATATCTGCTGATACAGTGAAGGAGATGTTTATTTAACATTCATGGAAGGAGTCTCCAGTGTCAGGGCTTTAGATTACTCAGAGGTAAAGCTGGAACTTTACGCTTTTCAACCTTGTCAGTTCAGAGGAGTTCTCGCTTTTTGTTTGTTGAGGGGAATGACTGTTTAGCTGCTATAATTGAAGTGAGAACAGGAAGTAAGTGTCTTTAAAATGTTCTTCAATGAGAAATATAATGAAAAAATAATCCACTTTGGGGCGGTAGTAATTCTGCTCTAATCTCCGAAAGCAACCTCCTTGTTATTGATTATTTTCCAATCTCAGCACAACACACTGTGTTTTATCCCTGAAACATGTTCCACATCAGAGAGCCAGGGAAGAACTGGATTTGTCACTTGAGGCAGATACAGTACTCCTGGTCTGGATTTCAGATAGATAAGCTTCATAACCCACAATGCAAACATCCTGACTGATCAACAGCTTTCTGAAAAACAGGAACATCACAGTAAAGAATTTTCTGTATGTTATTTGTTCGGTTTTAGACGGGAGTTTCTCAAATACTATCAACCGGGGAAATCATTTATTTATTTATTTTACCAAAGAAGAAAATTCAATATCAGAGTGTAGCATGTACTCATAAATAAATCAAATCTTTCTGATCGAGCTTGCTAGGCAGTTATGTTGCCAAACACTGAAATGCTGGGGAATAAAAACAGTCGGTCTGTGTGAGTGTTTGCAAATGGAGGGAGTGGATAAGTAATGAAATGGAGAGGGAGACATAGAGAGAGAGAGAGAGAGAGAGAGACAAAGAGAGAAAGAGGTTCACTCGCTTTCCCTCAGTCCATTTAAGACGAGTCCTGTCGGGCGAACCTTGCTGCTCTTTCAAGCCTGCCTCCCGTCTCCATGGCAACACACCAACCCCCTGCTGGCGTCTTCCAGACTTGCTGTCCGTGTGAGTGCAAGTACATGCACAACGCCTTTCAGGAGAAGTAAACACACACACGCACCTCACCTAAGGGCATTTACATTATAAATCATGTACATTGATAATGTGAGGTTTTTCACCCAAACATGTGTAGGTGGATTTCAACAACCTCAAACTGAACCCAATGAATATTATATGGAAAAGAAATATTCATGTGCAATAAACGTGTGAATAAAAAATATTATGTAAAAAATAAATAAATATCATTTAATAAATAAATAAATATCAGGTTTAAAACAAATGAATATCATGTAAAAAAAAAATTTAAAAATCATGTAAAAAATAAATTGTGTAAAAAATCATTTGAAAAAGAAAACATATAAATGTGTTAAACATTGAGATGTAAACTTCATGAGATTTTATGTAAACACACACACACACATATGCACATATACATGCATCTCATTCATTACCTCTTCTTGCCCTTCTCAAGCCCATGCAAATCATCACCATATGTCGTTGACACCCTCTCAAAGACGGGATTAGCCGCATTCCGTGTAGAGAAGGCAAACTGCACGTGGGCTGCGTCTATCTAGCCACGCAGATCTAGCTAATGGCTTTATGCACAGATAGAATCGGCCCTGCGAGGAGAGTACGGATCAAACGAAGACAGAGCCGATCGCATGGCTGTCCCCGTGGGGCATAGCGCTATTTCCCATGGATGAGCTGGACTGTCGCTGTGCTTTCAGGGGGAAAAAAAGGCAAGAAGGACACACTTGGTGTGACAGTCTACCACCTTGTGCAGCAGGAGAGCATACTGAGCACGCTGTGAACTGCCACGCTCTGTCCATTCCTTAGCAAAATGCACAGAGAGTGTGAAAACCTGTGACATGGGAAGAAAAAAAAATCGTTCCTAGTTAAAACGAGAGGGAACAGCAGGACGCCTGGTTCTTATTCTGAGATGAGAGACGGTGCCTGTGATTCAGTTCCACTTCCGGTGTCAGTAGTGGAATGTTAGTCACTGAGTTTTTAGTCACACATCCTTTTCCTTTATGTATCCCTGTCTTGTCTTTCCCACACACACACACTCACAGGTCCGGCACCACACCACCACGTGGAAGATTAAAATGATGTGCGCTCGTTAAATTAACAGTCCCCAGTGCGGACTAATTAGCACGTAATAGGACACTGAATCCAGTGCAGGAGGCCTGTTATTTAAGGATAAAGCTCATCTCTCATTTGAATGCATTTTTCATAAGCTGGGCTAATTACGTTTCATTAGCATTATTAATTAAACATGGAAACTTCCTCGTGCCCTGGCGTCGAGGCCAAGGCTGAGTGGCAGCTTTCTGAGCAGCTGAAACCCGACTCAATTATCCTGACACCCGGAATTTGATTTTATTTAAATTCTGGAATTTTCTGTTACTTCGAATGTGCCCAAGAGTGTCATCCATAAGTCAAATGATTTTATTTTAGAAATATTTCCAGAAATCTTATAAGAGATCTGTTATCTTTTTATGCTAGTGTAAGTGATTGGTCAGATATGAAGCTTGTGAGATAAACATGCAGTGATGTATTTACAAGATTCATTCAAGCATTCATCCATTCATCCTTAGTAACTGCCTGGTCAGGATACAGGATACAGCTTTGATAGAATGCAATAAATATGTGTGTGTGTGTGTGTGTGTGTGTTTGTGTGTATAAAAAATATAATGTAAATTTTTTTTTATCATATAAAGAATAAATAAATATCATGTAAAAAACATAAAAAAAATCATGTAAAAAATCATTTAAAAAAGCTTGTAAAAAAAAACTTACAAATTATGGGGGGCATGGTGGCTTGGTGGTTAGCATGTTTGCCTCACACCTCCAGGGTTGGGGGTTCGATTCCCGCCTGTGTGTGTTCTCCCTGTGCCTCGGGGGTTTCCTTCGGGTACTCCAGTTTCCTCCTCCGGTTCAAAGACATGCATTGTAGGTTGATTGGCATCTCTAAATTGTCTGTTGTGTGTGTGTCCTGTGATGGGTTGGCACTCTGTCCTGGGTGTATCCTGCCTTGATGTCCAATGATGCCTGAGACACACAGGCTCCCTGTGACCCGAGAATAGATCGGATAAGCGGTACAGACAATGAATGAATGAATCTACAAATTATAAATTGTGTAAAAAAAATCATTTGAAAAAGAAACGCCCAATTAAATCAAAATATTGAAGGCAGTTATGAAGAAAAATATTAACTAAACATCTGAGATAAATATCTAGTTGAGTACGCAGTTATAAACTGGAGTGAACTGATATTTCTGGGTTTTTATAGAGTTTTCCATAGATACAGAAACAGAGCTCATACTGTATACAATAATAATTTAACAAATTAGTTTTATGGTCATTTATATCAATACACAGAGAGCTGCTATGTGTTCTACCTCCCTCTCCTAAAGTCCCTGCAAAGCAACCATGCGTCAAAATAGTGAAGAAAAAAAAAGCTTCAGATGTAGAAATCCAGTGTCCTTATAGCCTCCTCTGAGGAAAAGCCATAACAGGCTTTTCTGGGATTCATACGGTGGATTACTAGAAGGTGTCAGTCAAAAGGGAGCATGTTTTATCAGTTCAGGCTTTATTGAGGACAGGCCTGACACACACAATAACTCACTCTCAATCAAACGAGCCGCCGCCATCATCTATGTTCATCCTCAATAAAAAGCCTCTCCCCAGTCCTGCTGTGCCCAGCTGCTCCTTTAAAAAATAATATCCAGGATTGCAGGATCAGTCATGGCAGCGTTTCTCATTTTGTGGAAATTGTTAATTTATTTATTTTTTTATTTTTTTGAATACTACTGAATTCTTGAATCTGATTGGTTCAGCAGGTATATATGAATGTGTGAAACGTTTCTATGGTAACAGCTCGTTTCGCAGGGACTGGTGTAGATGCTGATCCACAAAAATTGATTTTAAAAATGCTAATCACTAATATGGTGATATTTCACTTAAACTGGCAGAAGGCTTCTGTTTTCCTGATATGTACTTTCATCATGCACAACCCATCACAACCCATTTCCTTATTCTGGAACGTTTAAAAGAACAAAAAACTAGCAGCCCTGCACATCTGGCCAGGCAAAGACTCCCAGTGTGTTTCATATGGAAATGCTTTTGTCGTTATAGGAAGTGGAGGTTGATAAGGTAAGCAATACTTGTTTTCAAGATAAACAAGGAGGTAACTAGGGGATGTGGCAGTTTAGTGGTTAAGGCATTGGACTACTGATAGGAAGGTTGTGAGTTTGAATCCCATGTCCACCAAGCTGCTACTGCTGAGCCCCTAAGCAAAGCCCTTAACCCTCAATTGCTCACTTGTATAAAAAATAATAAGCTCCTCTGCCAAATAGCGTAAATGTGACTAGTTAGCAACAGAGATTGTGTGTGACAGGAGGATCTGCTCGCATCATACAGTGCACCGCTAGTATGGGTTACAGTGGTTACTCTGTTGGTAGCTAGCCAGCAGGAGTAGGTTAGCGTACTCTTTGAAGTGACATGCTTTATGAAGTCAATTACTGAGAATTTCTCATTCCTAAACCCTTGAGAATTTGATCTTAAATGGAACCTTTGCAAGAAGATCCTGTCCAGCAAGGCTAAAACCTCTTCATTATATTTATGGTATTGAGAGAAAGCACATACTTAAAGTCCTGTTCATGAAGTCAGTCCTTTTGACATAAAGTGAGCTTCCGGGAAGAGGTTCTGCATCGACTGTCAGCACTCCAGCTCTACAACGTGTCTCACCCCCTCGCTTGACTCTGCTAACTGAAACAAAATCAATTCTGTATCTCAGGTGTCTAAGTGTCCTTGCAGAACCCAGTGCTCTCCTGATACACATACGCTCCTAGCCTAACTCGACCTCCCATCATCTGCGGTTTGGCCCCGTGCATGGGCAGGATTACAAAGGGTCTCTGGCTAGGACGTGGCATGTGGTTTGGAACACATCCAAAGCACTCATGTGTAATAGAACCTGCAGAACATTATACAGCATATTGATGGCCTTTAATGGCATGGCAGCTCGGATAAATTTTCATCATAGCACAGACACAGAAGCTGCTCACTGCTCTGTTTTTAGCCTCCTTTTAGAAAATTGGAACACAAGCTTGAACTAGCAAACACTTGCTCAGCCTCTCAGATACACAAACACACACACAATGACACACACCAACTGTACGCACACCCTTGCAGTAGCATACAGGTGCCTCCACATTATTGTCAGGTCCACCAGGAGCAGAAATCCCTCGTCTCTTGAACTAAAAATAATCCCAGAGGTGAGCTGACTCTAATTAAAAATCGGAGGCCAGATGTTTCGCCTTCGCCGAGTCTTTTCCCTAATGTCTCTTTTTGGCAGCTGCTTCTTTCTCTCTTCTCGCGTTTCCTCAGCACAACACAGGCTTGGACGCACAATAAAGCAAAATTACCTGCTTTCATGTCCGGCCAAATTGATTAGGGTTGTTCTGTTGCTGATAGTGCCACACTTTCTAACCGTCCCCCATCCGAACCCTGCAACATAACTAGAGTTTGACCATTTTATCATTTTAATGTGGGTTATTTTTGGTGACCGCCCAAAAGCATAGGGCGAGCCCTTTCTGAGCCAATATCTCCATAAATAAGGTGATTTAATTAAACCTGTGGCAAGAGGAACCGGCAGCTGAGAAAAAGAAGGGCTTTTTTTCGACAACTGTGAAAAAAATAGCTCTAATAGTTATGTTCTGTACCCAAGGTAGAATAACTCATTGCTCTAGATACCTAACTTGGCTTGTACAAATAAACAGCACCATGAATTTCTGCAGGCATCTGAAAAGTAACTGTATTGCTGCAGCTAAATTTCTTCATGTCTCCCGGGGAAGGCAGGTTCTGGAGAGACTCGTTGGAAAGGATATTTGCCTGGATGTATTGGACTTGTGTTAAAGCGTTTGTGTACTCTGCATGTTAGTGTTGATGAGCTCCATCAAAGAGTTTCATCTGATTGGGACTGAAGAGAGCTGGAAAAGGAGGGAGACGGAACGGAAGTAGCCCGGAGGGGGAAACAGGGAATGCTGTGCGTTCAGAATCGGAGATTGAGCTGTCTGGATGCTGATTTGTGAGTCGCGGTCTTAATCAACCAGCTGAATCGTATTGCTCTGGGTGTGTATTCTGCCGCCGATCTCACCTCCGAACATCATCTCCGGATTCTCCTAGGTGTCGCTTTGACAAATGATCAGTGTTTCTGGACTAACCAGCTTTACACAGCTCCCCCAGCGGGCCTCGTTCCCCAGGCTCAGGTTTTCTATCCTTGCTTCTGTGATCAACCGTTCTGGTGTGTGCACAAAAAACATGTCACCAACAAGGAAACATGGGCTTGAAAGTCATTAAATGGTGCGCAGAAGCACTTCCTGAGTTCTCTGAGCACCCCGAAGCCAGAGGTTCGCTCGGCGTGCCTTACTCATTCTTCATCACTTGTCACCTTCATTCTTTTCTCTTCTCGTTCAGGAAAGTGCCAGACACGATCAACACGATGGTGCTCCCTGGGTTGCGCCGTGCTGCCGTGACATCCTGAGAAGTGCTGAAGTGGCCTAGAGTTGAACTCTGAGCATACACACACACACATTTTCTTGCTTGCTGCTAAAAGAATATTTATGTACGCCTCCAGATCTGCGCCTTAGGCCTCGGTTCTAGAAGTAGATGCCTTCCATCGATAAGGTTGCTGTTGGACCCGAGCTTTCTGAACATGAGAAGGAATACAAGAGCAATGTTCTAGTGTAGACTCTGGTACAACTCTGTGTACAATTTTGAAAAAAAACAAAACTAAACTATACTGTTTTCAATGTAATCCCCAAAATTCAGTTGTGTTTTATGAAACTCTAACAACCTCACTGCTGAAAATAATTAAGTCTATACATCACAGTGTAATTGGTCCAGTGATTGTATTCATTTTTGAAGCTTTCTGGTAAAGTTGAGTTTATCCTTTGATAATTAGCATCTCTCTGCAAGAAGCTTAAAAATAAACAGAGGTGTTAGTAATGTGTGAAGAAATAATTCCATGCTTTGATAACAACAGGACACCCTCAAGCAGAGAAACAGCAGCACTCTGCAGCTAATTAAAGGAGGCTTTGGCTAGAAAGCTAGGCTATCATTCCACATTACGCACAGATTTATTTATGACGGTGACTCCGTTCGGAGCGTTGGGCCGAAAACGGTTTGGGGAGCGTAGCGTGCCGAGTGCCTCATTATTGTAACAAAGTGGAAATGCGCTTTAAAAAAAATAATAATCCCCATAATAGCCTGGTTTCAGTGTAGCACCAGTGCAGGGATCAGCAGGAACATCGCTGTCTTGATGGTGTTGCTTTGATGGCTGCCATCAGTCACAGATTAGCTCTCCTAAATTGTTCACCAAATCTCATTTTTGCCGTGTGACACGGCAAAACTGCAGTAAATGAAGGATTGTATCACTTCTCAGAACCAATATCGTTCACCGCCCCCAAAGAAATAAACCCGGTTATAATGCATAAACATCATTAACGTGCTCAATCATCTACCTCCCACGTAACAAAACACTTTAAAACAATCACTGTCTTATGCTGAGAGCTTACCACACCCACAACCTGCTGGTATTATTTTACAAAACGTGCAGCCGGTAGCTCCGCTGCTAAATTTCTCAGCTGGGAAAAAGCAGCAGTGTCGTGATTTAGGCAGCTGCTTTAATGCTGCTGCACGTTTCTCCATAAACAAGAACATGTCCATTCCCGGAGAGACACTCCATAATCAGGTGCTCTACTCCAGCAGAACAGATACTCGAGTGCCTATCCTCAGAGGCCTCCATCTCTCCCTCCATCCCTCTCTCTCTCTCTTTCTCTCATTCTCTTGCTGGCTTAATTTCACTCCAGCACAGAGCTGTTTTGCAGATCTGGCTGGGTTGTTGCTCTTGTGTGGGCATCGCGACTGAGCATTAATCATGGCCTGCATCCTTCACACTCTCCACAGGGAGCGTGGCAAATAATGAATGTGCTTACCAAACCTAAATGAATTAAATAAAAGCGGTGGCATAACCTTTTTTTTGTAGATAAAACAGAGCGGCATTTGCAAATTTAAATTCATCTAGTTATAGACTTTGAGGTTTTTTTCTGCATCGTGCGAGCACTGAGTGGACACTACCATGGCCGGAGAGAAAAGCAGTGGACTAGAACATCACATTATTTCACACTGCTGAAGATCTCAAGTGAATATGGCTCACTGTGATCATCAGAGCTCATCAGGGGTCACAGGAATGCACAGAAGTATATAGTAAATTGAAAAATTGGAATAAAATGGCAGACCTACGCATTGTGAATAACAGCCACACAACACAAGCTCACACACTTTTCTTCTTTCTTTTTGTTGTTGCTCCACTTAAGTGGAATGAAGGCAGGCACTGAAACACCTGGCTATACCATACACCTACTTACTTACTTACGTTCTTCTTTCTTTCTTTCTTTCTTTCTTTCTTTCTTTCTTTCTTTCTTTCTTTCTTTCTTTCTTTCTTTCTTTCTTTTTCTTTCCTTTATCACACAATCATTTATTTTCTCTTCCTTCCTTCCTTCCTTCCTTCCTTCCTTCCTTCTTTCTATCTTTTATTTTACCCCTTTATCTTTTTCTTTCTTTCTTTCTTTTTTTCTTTCTTTCTTTCTCTTTTTTTTCTTCTTTCTTTCTTTCTTTCTTTCTTTCTTCTTTCTTTCTTTCTTTCTTTCTTTCTTTCTTTCTTTCTTTCTTTTTTCCCTTTCCCTTTCCCTTTCCCTTTCCCTTTCCCTTTCCTTCCTTCTTTCTATCTTTTTTTTATCCCTCTATCATTTTCTTTCTTTCTTTCTTTCTTCTTTCTTTCTTTTTTCTTTCTTTCTTTCTTTCTTCTTCTTTCCTTTATCACACAATCTTTTATTTTCTCTTCGTTCCTTCCTTCCTTCCTTCCCTTCCCTTTCCCTTTCCCTTCCTTCCTTCCTTCCTTTCCTTCATTCATTCTTTCTATATTTTATTTCATCCCTCTATCTTTTTCTTTCTTTCTTTCTTTTTTCTTTCTTTCTTTCTTTCTTTCTTTCTTTCTTTTTTTTTTCTTTCTTTCTTTCTTTCTTTCTTTCCTTTATCACAAATCATTTATTTTCTCTTCCTTCCTTCCTTCCTTCCTTCCTTTCCTTCATTCATTCTTTCTATATTTTATTTTATCCCTCTATCATTTTCTTTCTTTTTTCTTTTTTTCTTTCTTTTTTCTTTTCTTTCTTTCTTTCTTTCTTTCTTTCTTTCTTTTTTTCCTTTATCCCACAATCATTTATTTTCTCTTCCTTCCTTCCTTCCTTCCTTCCTTCCTTCCTTCCTTCTTTCTATCTTTTATTTTATCCCTCTATCATTTTCTTTCTTTCTTTCTTTCTTTCTTTCTTTCTTTCTTTCTTTCTTTCTTTCTTTCTTTCTTTCTTTCTTTCCTTTATCACACAATCATTTATTTTCTCTTCGTTCCTTCCTTCCTTCCTTCCTTCCTTCCTTCCTTCCTTCCTTCCTTCCTTTCCTTCATTCATTCTTTCTATATTTTATTTCATCCCTCTATCATTTTCTTTCTTTCTTTCTTTCTTTCTTTCTTTCTTTCTTTCTTTCTTTCTTTCTTTCTTTCTTTCTTTCTTTCTTTCCTTTATCACACAATCATTTATTTTCTTTTCCCTTTCCCTTTCCCTTCCTTCCTTCCTTTCCTTCATTCATTCTTTCTATATTTTATTTTATCCCTCTATCTTTTCTTTCTTTCTTTCTTTCTTTCTTTTTTTCTTTCTTTCTTTCTTTCTTTCCTTTATCCCACAATCATTTATTTTCTCTTCCTTCCTTCCTTCCTTCCTTCCTTCCTTCCTTCCTTCCTTCCTTCC
The DNA here is from genome assembly GCA_033459395.1 of Hemibagrus guttatus. NCBI lineage: Eukaryota > Metazoa > Chordata > Actinopteri > Siluriformes > Bagridae > Hemibagrus > Hemibagrus guttatus. Next base: position 14,689,092 of record JAUCMX010000015.1, read on the forward strand.
TTCTTTCTATCTTTTATTTTATCCCTCTATCATTTTCTTTCTTTCTTCCTTCCTTCCTTCCTTCCTTCCTTCCTTCCTTCCTTTCCTTCCTTCCTTCTATCTTTTATTTTATCCCTCTATCTTTTTCTTTTTTTCTTTTTTTTCTTTTTTTCCTTTCTTTCTTTCTTTCTTTCTTTCTTTTTTTTTCTTTCTTTCTTTCTTTCTTTCTTTCTTTCTTCTTCTTTTTTTCTTTTTTTCTTTTTTCTTTCTTTCTTCCTTCCTTCCTTCCTTCCTTCCTTCCTTCCTTCTTTCTATTTTTTATTTATCCCTCTATCATTTCTTTTTTTCTTTTTTTCTTCCTTCCTTCCTTCCTTCCTCTTTCTTTTTTTTTTTTCCCCTTCTTCCCTTTCCCTTTCCCTTTCCCTTTCCCTTCTTTCTATCTTTTTTTTTATCCCTCTATCTTTTCCCTTTCCCTTTCCCTTTCCCTTTCCCTTTCCCTTTCCCTTTCCCTTTCCCTTTTTTTTTGTCTAACTGAAATGAAATGAAAGAAGGCATTAAATGCCCTGACTATTCCATTGTGATTAAACATCCATGTGCATTAAACACATCAGAAAAACAAAACCCACGCTTGTCTAGTTATGTTCTGTGGCATAGCGCAACAGACAGTAACAGTAGCACCTAGCTGGCTAAACTGAGAGAATGTCTCAGAAACTGGAGCTAATCACCTCCTTTGTAACATTTCCACACACCTGTGAGCTAATTTGTTAAATCAGCATGATGAATGTAAAGCAGGAAGACATTTGTACAAACAAGCAGTGATATCTTTTGAAATGTGTGTGTGTGTGTGTGTGCGTGCGTGCGTGCGTGCGCGTGTGCGTGTGTGTGTGTGTGTGTGTAAATCAGCTCTGGTGATAAATAAAGGAGGCTTTAACAATACAGTTAACGCATGTTTCCTTCTACACTACATCTGTTTCCTGTGTTCATGTTGAGCACAATAGCAGAGTCTGGTCCTGATTCTGTGAGTCTGAGACTGCTGATGACAGGGACGTCAGGAGCACAGGGACGTGTTATTAATCAGAATCAGAATCAGAAAAGTTTTTATTGCCAGGTACAGCAAAGGGTTCGCGAAGAGCACTTTACAGTTCTAGGAATTTGTCTTGGTGTCAGGTGCAAACATATACACAGATAAAAATTTAAAATAATAAAATAAACTAGAATAAATTAAATAAAGCTGTTACCAGCAAGTGACTTACGTCTGCAATTTACAATGTAAAAGTGTAAGTGAAATTGAAGGAGACTGTCCAAACATATATACAGATAAAGTATGTACACAATCGAGAATGATAATAAATATGTACACAGAAGTTTGAATGTGTGTGAAAAGAAGAGCAATTTAGAATGAAATGTTGAGTGAAAGTGACTGTCCAAATATGTATATCCAGTATGTACAATCGAGAATGAAATATAATAATAATATTGTATACAGAAGTTTGAGTTTGCAGAAGATGTAGTGCAATTATCAGGGGGAAGACAAATTCTACAGTACAGTCCATCCATCCATCCGCCCGTGCGTCCGTACGTCCGTACGTACGTCCCGTCCGTCCGTCCGTCCTTTGCATCCATGCATCCATCCAACCATCCATGCATCCATCCAACCATCCATCCAACCATCCACCCAAACCCAAACCATCCAACCAAACCATCCATCCCATCCAACCATCCATCCATCCAACCAACCATCCATCCATCCATCCAACCATCCATAAAAATCCATCCATCCAACCTTTCCCAAACCAACCATCCATCCATCCAAACCATCCATCCAAACCATCCACCCAAACCTTCCTTCCTTTTTCCTTCCTTCCTTCCTTCCTTCCTTCCTTCCTTCCCTCCTTCCTTCCTTCTTTCCTTTATCCATCTATTTCTTTCTTTCTCTTCCTTCCTTCCTTCCAAGGAACTTTCCTCTAAATAATATATATTTGATCTCACTGCTGTCAACCAGTGAGATCTCTCTGTTCAGCTCTGTAGAGTTGAGGTTATTCATTATAGATAAATGCTACAGGATATAATTGATCCCATGGAGGATAAATTATATATACGACATTTCACACATTATACAATTCTATATTGTTTGAGAAACATCCCACAAAACCCTGCTTCCTTTCCATGAATAATTAAATAAAAAAAACTTCTCTCGCCAATGAATTCTGACATTTTATCCTTTTGGCCTTAATGATCAAATACATCTAGTGTACTTTACACACACAAGACACATCATACAACTAATTGATACCATCAGCGATGCAAATGAGCTTGTTACTGCTGTGAACCCAAATGCACACGTTTCCACTCCGATGTTAAAGCCATACGTCTTTATGACCATTTTTTAGAAAGTTCCAGAAAGGAAAAGTAACAAATGTGCCTAGCGCTGCATTCTAACTGAGCAAAACGGCTTTGATTAGAGCCTTTTACACTTAAGTAAGTAAACACAATACATACAAATGATATATAATCAGCAGGCCCTCGCTCCAAGCTGATAATCGATCACTGTTGTCGGTTTGGCCAGCGAGTGCTGTGCCGTGCCTCTCCTCTCACACGAGGAACCGCTGACTCGGGATCGACTCCACACGCTCCAGTAGAACAGAATGGAAATATTAACTGACTTAATGTAACCCTGACCCTTCAGAAACAGGCCATGGGAAAAGCCTCAATGGTTTATTCACTTCGCCATAGGGAATGGCAACAAGGTTCGACAGCAAAAACGTGCACATGTCAAATTATATTTACGTCTACCTCACGTCACAGAAATGAAATATAAAGCTGAGAGCAGCAGCGGTGATAACAGCACAGGTAAAGAGGATGTGCTCAATGACACAGTGTCTGTCTTGATATCAAATATATTAGACGTTAAAAATATGATAAGCACAAAATCTGTAACTATGTGTGAAATCGTATTGTAATCTATTGTATTTAATACAGTTTTTCAAGGGCATTTATTTATTTCCACATGCATTGTCTTCTAACTGATTTGGCTTTTTGATTCTAATTTAATTTTTTTAATTAACCTTAATTTTTTTTTATTTCAGTTATTTTGACAGATACATGATTTTCATTTATTTATTTATATGTTTTATTTATTATTATTATTTTCTTTTTTTTTTTATTTTTTATTTTTTTTATTTTTCAAAATGATTCATTTACTGTCCTTTTTTTAACATAATTGTCCACATGGTACATTTTAGATCATGATATCCAATTTCACAGCTGCATATTTTTGTCATTTTTTGTCAAACATATGCAATATTTCCACACAGTTCAAATCTTTTTGAAAAAAGCCCCCAAAAAAAATCAGGCTATCCAAATGTGTTTACGTTTTGTTCCTATAAAAAGAACAAAAATCAACTCCTCTTGGCAGTGAACTCCCAGGCCCGAGCCCTCGCAGGTTTATACGCGTTACAGTTTCAGTGTTGAATAATGAACAAAGTACATAAATGGATCTCCAGCAGTAGGTCAAGCACCTGGTCAAAAACCCCATGACTCATGCGCAGCTTAAACCGCTGTGACACCACTTCACTTCAGCACTGAGATGAACGATCCAAGCCTCCCACCAACACCACCACGGGATGCTGCTTTTTTTTCCCGAAAATGTTGCAAGATTTCGGAATCCCGAGGGAAAATGAATTTCTCGCTCAATCCATCACACTTGGCAGCTTTGTGAGATGGTCCAGGGTGGAAAATGAATTAGATCTGCAACGTGGCCTGACATCGTAAAATGAGCATCGGGACCGAGCTCTGCATTTCCTGTCAATATTCATGATTTCCATGTCACGAGGCTCTCATTTCTGAGACGAGAGACAGGAACGCTGGCATTCTCTGCCGAGCGTAATACAGGCTCTGGTGAAATGGATGGGTTTTTGTTACGGCGGGACATTAAAAGCCCGTATTATGGATGAAGTGCGTCTGCTGAAATGAATAGGCTTACTTAGAGGAAGAATGCGCTTTATAACGTCGGTGTGGCACTCCGGAGGGCTGTAAAACACACCATTAAAGCCACACTGACCACAAAGGCCATTCTGCTGCATTACTAAACAAATTAATCTCCTTTAAAACATGTGGGACGACGAGCCATTAGCTGTTGACAATGTATGTGAACAAATTGTTAATTTAATCTTTCTCATGCAAATGCTATCTAATTAATTGGAAAGTGAGTGTGTGGGGGTGGGGGTGGAGGGCATGCTGGGACACAGTGAAGCAGTGAAGAGACAACACTTCATAGCGCTTCATATTTAGCATGATCGTGCAGGACTAACCTTAGTCCCAGTTTTAATCAGATAGTAGATTATCATGATGGCTTAGTGTGTTAGGTTTCTCTCAAGCGTTCATCCTCATGACATCTCAGGGAGTTTTTCCTTGCCCTTGTCAAAAAAAAACAAAAAAAACCTGTTTCGTCTCCTCCTACCCAGGTGGAGCTGGGTAAACTGATAATCTGATAAACCAAAATTCCTGGAGTGCAATCATGTATTTGTTAAGGCAATGGAAATTTTTAATTTTATGTGAAAAACAAGAATCACAACTTGACAATGAAACCTGCATATTAAAAAAAATAAATTAAGTACAGTAGGGTTGCCAGTTCAATACAGTACGGGTAACAGGTTTGTGGGTAATGTAGTTGTGTTGTTCTGGTAGAACCATGACAGCTGGATTGTGTTGAAGTGTGTTGTTTTAGTTTTCATTCATTGTCTACCGCTTATTTGAACTATTCTTGGGTCACGGGGAGTCTGTGCCTATCTCAGGTGTCATTGGGCATCAAAGCAGGATACACACTAGACGGAGTGCCAACTCATCGCAGGGCACACACACACTCTCATTCACACACTACGGACAATTTAGAGATGCCAATCAACCTACCACGCATGTTTTTGGACTGGGGGAGAAAACCGGAATACCCGGAGGAAACCCCCGAGGCACAGGGAGAACATGCAAACTCCACACACACAAGGAGGAGGTGGGAATCGAACCCCCAACCCTGGAGGTGTGAGGCAAACGTGCTAACCATTAAGCCACCGTGCCCCCCTGTTTTAGTTTTATAGGATTAAATTAGATTAGATTAAATTAAATTGGATTAGATTATATTAGATGTTTTTTTCTCTGGCATAGACTATTTTAGTTCATAATAAATTAAAATTTGCATCCACAGAACCACCTAACTTGCTCATTAGCAGTCTTCCTTATTTGCTCGAGCTGCAGAGTTTAACACTAAGCTACACTTTTAACTGTAAAAAAACAGGGATTTTAATTTTGACTGCACTTCTATTGCACGTCTATGAAGCAGGAAGTAAACAGTTGAACCCTAATTGCGATGTTAGTGTGATTAGAAATAAACGATTGCACCTTTTTTTTGCCCTTAAAGAGGTTTTCTCACGTCAGTGCTGCTTCACTTGAATGCAAAAGCAAGTGTGGAAAGCATTTAACACCTTTGTACTAAAATAAAATAACACACACACAAACACATAAATATATGATTATACAGTGGCCTATTCTCTGAAATCTGGCCTCATCGAGTTCCCTTGATAGACTATTTATCACTCATTCATTCATTCATTCATTGTCTACCGCTTATCCGATCTACACGGAGTGCCAACCCATTGCAGGGCACACACACACTCTCATTCACTCACACAATCACACACTACGGACAATTTAGAGATGCCAATCAACCTACAATGCATGTCTTTGGACTGGGGGAGGAAACCGGAGTACCCGGAGGAAACCCCCGAGGCACGGGGAGAACATGCAAACTCCACACACACATGGCGGAGGCGGGAATCGAACCCCCAACCCTGGAGGTGTGAGGCAAACATGCTAACCACTAAGCCACCGTGTCCCCCCACTATTTATCATTAAGAGCTAAATAACAAGATTAGACAACATGTGCCTTATTTAGGTTTCAATTTAATTCAATTCAGTTTTTTTGTATAGCATTTTTATCAAAAGACATTGTCTCAAAGCAACTTTACAGAAGTATAGAAACAGAATAAAAATGATAAAGTTTAAAGTTACTATTTATTCCTAATATTTATCCCTAATGAGCAAGTCTGAGGCGACAGTGGTCGAGGAAAAACTCGCTGAGACGATATAAGGAAGAAACCTTGAGAGGAACCAGACTCAGAAGGGAACCTATCCTCATTTGGGTGACACTGGACAGAAAATAATGGAAATGTAAATAATATCCTTTCTTCAACAGTTTCAATTAGGTCAAATCAAGTATTTAGTCAGCGTCCATATTGACGAAAAGGGACAAAAGACAGGCAAGCAACATTAACCAAGGTCAATTATTAATCAGAAACCAGGAGAAAAGGTGAGGGTCAAAACCAGGAAGTAGAAACACATGGATTAGACAATACGTGCATGGTACGACTTCACAAACCTACTGACAGAGTAACTGGTGCACACAATGAAACAACAAACCAGTGACAAAAAACAAAGGCACATGGAAATGTAAACAGAAACATATGATATAAACCCAAAACAAACAGATGACAGCGCTCGGAATGCTGGGAACGCTTAGTGACAGGGGAAAGAATCTGTGACAACTGGCCTAAATGAAAACATTATTAGTGTTCAGTTTTAGCATTTTCACCCTGAGTGATTTAGCCACACGCTGAAATATTCAAGCTTTTTTTTATTGCACTGAATGCCTTCAGAGACAGATTTAGTCCATCTCTGCTTGATGAGGTACAATTTAGTCCAATCTTGTGTTTTGTCACTGTCTCATTTGAGAGTGATTTCAGCACCTAAATCTGTAGCAGGATCGCTAGAGTGATCCTCTGATTTATATTGTTATTTATATATATGGATTATGCCTAGCATTTTCACCACCTGCCTAATATTGTATTGGTCCCCCTTTTGCTGCCAAACAGCCCTGACCCATCAAGCACTGTGTATTCTGACACCTTTCTATCAGAACCAGCATTAACTTATTCAGCAATTAGAGCAACAGTTGTTGGATCTGTTGGATGGGACCACACGGGCCAGCCTTCTCTCCCCACGTGCATCAATGAGCCTTGAGCACCGGTTCACCACTGTTTCTTCCTTGGACCACTTTTGATAGATACTGACCACTGTAGACCAGAACACCCCACAAGTGTTGCAGTTTTGGAGATGCTCTGATCCAGTCGTCTAGCCATCACAATTTGGCTCTTGTCAAACTCGCTCAAATGCTTACGCTTGCCCATTTTTCACAAAAATCCCCGTCATTTAAACCTTGTTTTGAACATAGCATCTTTTACGCAAATTATCACGCATTCATCACCTAAAACAGTCCCATTAGCTGCACATTGTCACTGATAAAATTGATGCAAATTATCCTCTTTATTCTGGATCTCAGAAAATCAGACTCTGTGTGTTCAAAACAAAAGGAAGAAAAAAAAAAAGATTGGATTGATTGCAGTGTTTGCTTCTGTTACTTCTGAATCCTGGCTGCTCCAGTTCATTTTGCAGGAAAAGGAAAAAAAGATAATATTTTTAAAAATATTAAAGCATGGAAGATCTTCTCTGATCTAATATGCTTCTCAAGCCAATTTTTTCAGTTTGGACTCTGAAGGAGGATCTCATATCCCTCATTTTTGATTAATGCTATTTCTCCAAAGGAATTTTAGCAATAAAAATTCAACACATCTTAAGCAATAAAATGTTCCTCATGGGACAGGAGAGAAGGATGAGTATCAATTCGGTCGGCATTAGACAAGAAGTAGGGCGCATAAATCAAGTTGGGCTTGATTGCCCCCTTCAGCTGGGGCTGTGGTCCGGCACCGTGTGGCTGGGGTTAGGTTTATTTCGACATAATTATGCAGCTGGTGACTCTTCTCTCCTGGGCATGGCTTTGAAGGATGTGTGTTCGCTTCGTGTGTGTGAGGCTGGCCTCAGGCTCTCTCACACACACACACACACACACACACACTGCGGGCGGAGGAGGCAAGCGTGGGTGTGAATGTGTATCATTTTTTATTTCTGTGTTTGCTTCCTGGTGTGCCGTATTTGAACCAACTCACCTTTCCTTTTCAAAAACTTCCATCTTCCTCCTGTCTCTCTGTGTTAAATCTGATGAGCTGAGCTACATATATGTGTGCGAAGAGAAGTGTTTGTGTATGTGTGTGTTTGTGTGTGTGTGCGTGAGTATGTGTGTGGGTGGGTGGAGGTTAGCAATAACTGCAGCCACATGGCTTGTAATTAGCTGCTTTCTCGGATGGCCTCTTGGATTGCCGTCCAAACACTGGTCCAACTCCAGCTTTTAAATGATCTGTGTGCTAATTATGCAGTTGACACAACATTTAGCGTGGAGGTGGAGGCTTTGTGGCAGGCTAGGTCTACAAACACTGTTCAGTCATGAAGCTGAAGAATGTGGGCACAGCAAACACCGGCTAAACTCGATTTGTAATTAGGGATGTCACTGAATTTCAGGATCAAAGTATAAAGGCTGTGCACAGGACAGCATCTCTCCAAACAATTGTTATTAATTCAAAGCACTGCTTTGTTGATACTGACAGAGGAACAGTGGATCTGATGCATGCTGTCATGTCCGAGTCAGATTCAGTGACGAACTCCGATTTGCAGATCCACAGACTTTGATTCCCAGCACTCACCGGCATTCTCACCTGATTACTGAAGCACTGCACACACCTGGAATCAATCACCACCACACACTCTATAAGCACACACAAAATATACACACGCACCCTCTGTGAAGTAATGTGAAATGCCTGACGTGCCAAGCCTTTGTTTATTCTGCACGATATTCTTCTTTCGGACTATCTGAGTTTGGATTTGTCCATCTTGTAGTTTGCTGATGTTCTTTCCTATGTTTCTGGTTTGTTTGCTGAAACTTAATAAACTGAAACCATCTCCGCCACCTGAAACCTATCCCCAGTTGAGAGAGTTCATCAAGGAATAGTTCATTTATTAAAATCTATATTACTTGAATGTTGGGGGGGCATTGAGGCTTTGAGCTTAGCATGTTTGACTTCACACCTTCAGGACAGTCCTGCCTCCACCCTATGTGTGTGGCCTTTGCATATTCTCCACATAGTTTGGAGTTTCTTCCAGGTCCTCCAGTCCAAAGATGTACAGTTTGATTGGCATCTTTAAATTGTCCATAGCATTTGTGTGAGTGTGTAATTGTACCCCATCTCTGGTGTCCCCCACCTCATACCCCAAGTTGGTACCTCATCTGTGGTGTCCCCCTGCTCATACTCTGAGTCGGTACCCCATCTATGGTGTCCTCCATAGTCATGCTAGCTCAGGAATTCATATTAGAAGGTTTTCCAGATAGGTCTACTGGTTGAGACCAAGTGATGTATATGAGGCTGAGGAACTGTACAAATTCAACTGTTAAGTTCTGCACATTGTTATTTGTTGCTATTGCATTTCAGCCCCAGTTAGCATCCGGCAGTGCATCATTATATGATATATTTAGAGCAAATATTTGACAGTAAGGATACAACACAGAATGGCTTACAAACCTTTGGATAGGATCGTTCCTGTGGATTCCAGCTAATTTTAGTTGGACAAAGTCAAACCTTTTACACGTTTGGGAAAAATGTACTAACCGGGGATTTTAAGGTAATACTTGTCAAGGGGCTTTTGTGCCTTTAGCCTGAAAAACATAATAGAAGAGAAACATCATTTAATCCATATAATTGGACCTTCAGGAGCACAGTGGTATGTTTGATGCAACCTTATAGGCTATGAAAAAAAAATATTTCTGTACTCAATCGTTTTTCTGTCGACAAGCAACACAAGGACATCAGTATAAAGAAGATGAATGAGATCTTTTATAACTTATTGTCATTTATTTTGTGTGTGTCTAGACATTAATGAACAATTCTATATAAAATAAGGCTTTCAGGTTTAAATTCCAGTCGATCAGGAGCGACAAACAAATACGCCTCATCATTTTTTTGGATTAAAAACCAAGTGTGGAATGATGTGTGGAATATTATCTACCGTCTCCAAAACCATCATTGCCACCATAATAGTGGAAAAAAAGCACAAACCGGAGCCAGTGTTGAAAACCACTGGGCTAGATATGCACATCAGCACCATGGACAGCAGCCTAGAATTCAGAAAGTGAGCTTTCTGTCTGTGTTTTTTGTGAGAATGATGAAATGAATGGAAATGACATTAATACCAAATGCCTAAACATTGTAAGAAACAAAATATATTCTTATCTTTATTATACATAAAGAGAACATGCCATGAAGGGTAATGGAACTTGTAATAGAGTGTGTTTCCAGACGCTTTATGATTGTGGCTATGTTCCAATAATGTTTTTACTGTAGTGATGTCAACTTTCTCTCGCCAGTTGCCCTTGGTTAAATCATTATCTGAATTGTTCCATTAGTTTATTAGCTTGAGTAAGGTTCAGTGCATTTCCTTTTTTGCTCGTCCATCTGTAGAAACCCCCAAAGGTTCTATGTAGACTTGAACACTATTAAAAGCTATTAACCCTTACTTAACCAAAAACCTTTAAATAAAGAAAAAGCCTGAAGAAGACTTTTCTTTCTGAGCGATCATTTCTGTGCTACAGTGGACAGCAACACAACTTTTTAGAAAAAAATTGCTATAAGACTTGATTTTGTTTTTGTTCTTATGATGATGTTGTTTAAGTAAGTAAGTAGGAAATAAGTAAACTGGAGAAATAATTTTATGCAGATCCTCTGTACAAGAAAGCTGATTAACCTTCAAACCTTGTTTTAATTGGCTAATTAATCTGGCTAAGAGGAAGTGATCAAAAAATCACAATAAAACAAATTATTAAGAAAATATTTTCTGCTAACTAAACTTTAAACTAACTGATATAGTAATTAAGTTTTTCTTGACAGTTATTTTGGATGGTTAAGGGTTCTAGCTTCCTAAAAGTGTTCTACTTTTAGTCTGGAGTGACTCGACATTAAATCTTTAGCTCAATAAACCCTTTCTTTCTAAAATTGTTGGTGTTACACACAAGGGACAGTCAAACAAGATTTTAAAAGAAGTTCCAAAACACAAGGAAGGTTCCATCCTAAAAGTGGGTCTCTCCCAGGATTGTAGGCGTTAAGCACTTTTCACTCACAAGGCAAGTCAACAATGGTGCATCCAAAGGATCAGAACACAGGGAAGGGTTCTATATAAAACATTTCAAGACTCCTGCAGAAGAAGGACGTAACATCCCGTGTGCTAGATAGAACATTCCTTTCTTAGACAACACAGTGGATAGTCAACAAGCGTGGTACTTAAACACTAGATTTAGCTTCCTAAAAAACCTTTCTGGAAAGTTATCCGGTTCTCAATCCTGCTCATTGGAAGCTTTACATGTAGTGGTATGGATGAGTAAAAGGCAACAAATAGTGAAAAATCTGATTTTAAAACAAGTACGGTCCCATCTAGCTTATAAAGGTAATGATAATGAGATTTTTCTGGAAGTTCTACATATACCTTTAAAGATTCCTTCAGACCAACTGAAGAACACTTCAGAGTGACAAATAGAATCTGTCTTTCTAAGACTGTAGGTGGCCTTAGACTCACAAGGGGAAGTCAACAAGGGCACATCAAAAGTGGAATGAAAACAGAAAGGTTTCATCTAGCTTCCTAAAAGGGTTGTCCTTGGAGGATTTTCTAAAAGGTCATGTGAGTCTACATGAAAGTTTAATGATTCAATCAGAGGGTCAAAACCAAGAACCCTTTAGGGTACTAGTGGAACCGTTCTTGCTAAGATTGTAGTTACAGTTCAGAAGAGGAATCACATGGGAAAGCAATGCAAACTCTACAGGGACGCATCAAAATGGATGGTATAGAAACACAAGACAGGTTCCATCTAGTTGCTAAAGGGGTTCTCCTTGGAGTGTTTTCAGGTTCTACATAAACCCTTTAAAGATGTACCAGTGTCAAACTGGAAGAAAAAAACATTTTGCTAGAGGAAACGTTGTTTTTTAAGATTGTAGGTGCCGCTGTCAAGGTAACAAACTCAGCCTCAAGATAAGCCTGATGTCATGTATGTTGATGATGTCATCCATCTTATTGTTTCCCTTTTTTTTTCTATTGTGGAATTCTCAGCAGTTCCTGAAAAGATGTTCGGATGGAAGCATACCTGGAAACATCAGGAGAAACACAGCACATTCGTTTTGCTTCAGCCCTATGAGACCGAGCCTGTGAGTAGGAGCATTCAACTTCTCCAACAATTCCTACTGTTAATATGCTGCCGTGACATGTTTTGGCTTCATATGTGAATAATGAGCTAGTTACATTCCCTCCATTGTGTATGAGCATAATCCTCAGTGAATAGTGGAGGAATGATTTGTGCTGTCATTTTGAATTGCACAGTAACACGCAGCTGAAACCAATTCGTGCCGCCTCCGCTTTGCCACAGGCCCATGAGATCCATGGTACCGGAGATCACGGGCACACTGACAGGCCACTATGCTCAGCTCTGCTCTGTCTTTGCGTCTTTCAGCTGCAATGGCAGTTTGAGAAGAACTGTTTCTTTCAGCTCAGGGAAAAAAGTGGAAGAGTTTTTATTATAGCATTTAACTGTCCGTGGAGATCGGTTCTAACGCCAAACTCCCGTGGTGAAACAAACCTGAGCTGCAGCCTGGCAGTTTTCACATTCTCTCACTGCGGCCTGGTGAATTAAATCAATCCCTCAAAGCAAATGTTTTATTTTTTTTCTCCTCACTTTTTCCTTCTTCCATTCCAGAGCTTGCACCTAAAAGGCCTAATTACAGCATTGCGTGAGGCTGCAGGCAGAAACAGAAGCAGCTCTGTTGCTTTAACTCGCTGCCTCTGACACGATCGTCCACAGGGCGTGCGGCTTTCGCTTGCAGCAGTGAAAACGCCTCCGCTGACTCTCTGGTTTTGAGTCCAGCCTTGGCCTCTTTTTTTTTTTCAGGGAAACCCGAGTGACCAGTTTCATATCCCTGACAGCTCATTAGCACAGGAGCAGCAACGACCTGACATCAGCACCCGGGCCTCCACTCTCTGTGAGCAAAAAATAGAGAGTGGAAAGGGGGAATGTATCTCTCTCTCTCTCTCTTTCTCTCTCTATCTATCTCTATCTCTCTTTCCCCTCTCTAATTAAGATACTAAACTGTGCACTGAGGAGGTCCACATTGGATTATAGCCTTTATGTTTCCAAAAAAATCCTGTAACAGGGACAGTAATAGAGTGGGTGAGAGAGAAAAAGAGAACATAGATCATGGTGAACAAGTAGCAGTTTTTCCTGCTCATCTGGCTTCATTACTCCAGTCTGAATGCTACAGATACAGTTTCCTGTATGTCATAACTTCCGGAAAAGTTCTATTTAGAAAGAAGGATCAAATTATACCTTGCATGACTTTTTCAATTTCTCATATTTCACTATCACCAATCACTGCGTCAATAGTCAAGGGTCCTATAGAAGCAGTACACGGAATGCCTGCTAATCCCTTTTTAATAAATGTCTGAATTAAAGCCTTAGATTAAATAAGTTGCAATTTCCTGGCATGCACTTAAGTACTTAAAGTGAGTGTTTGATTTTTTCCACCACCCAACAAAAGAGGATGTGGTAATTAATGATGCCTCAGCAGGAAGCTACAAGCATGGCAGATGGCACGGGTTACTCACAGCGAAGCAACAGCACTACACTCATCTCTCATCCAGAGACGGAGTAATGCGATTGTGGGCTTTAAACGAATTATTCAGCTCTCTCTGATCACGCCTCGACTTTAAGAATGAAAGTGCAGATGTTTCAGGTTTCTCTCCATTTGATCGGTATTAGATTTAGCTTCTACAATCCTCGATTTTTTTTTCTTTTCACATTTGATTTATTCCGGTTGAAACGTTCTGAGCTGACCTACAGAATGCCTCAAGCGTTTCAGCATGGAATGAGGTTTTGCTATTTAAGAATCATTAACTGTATCTGATTTTTTTAAACAAGCACGTGAACTCCTGCAACCCCTATCTTTCTTGCCTGGATTTGAAATCACGTCATTTTGCTGTAATGAGCTTCCACAAATGCCTCTCATTGGCAGGTCTTTCATTTGGGAGAAGACAGGCAGCTAGCAACACATCTGGGCTCCAATTTTTAATGAGACTTGGCTCCTACTCCACCGTTTCTTGTCAAGCCAGTGTAGGCTTTCTGGCTCTGTCGACCACCTGATGACAGTCTCCCTAGACCAGAGGAGATACGAGGTCACTGCTGTGGGTTCAGAGATAAAAGTGGTCCTATGTGTCCGAGTGTGTGTCTGATTGTGAGTGTGTATACACATCTGTCCAAAAACATGGACTTTTCTAGGATGTGGTGCTCAATATTTAATAAATATCAAAAATTGATATGTGAGTAGTTCATATCACCGTTCATCTTTATGTAAAAAAAAAAAAATGAATGCAGTTTGCATATACAGGATTAAGTCTGTATTATGGATTAGGAACAGTAAGGACTCAGGATCAGGATTCAGGATCAGGATTGTTTTTATTCTTAATTAGGGTAAAAAATAACATTTAGAATTGTCACTGATTTGAATTTATTTTATAAATCATCTTATTTTAAGATTAGGTTAATTAAGGTTCAGTTATCTGTAGTTTTAGTTAGGTTTAGGATTATGGTTATGATGGATTAGGATTTAAATAAAGTGTACATTTTATTTTTATGTCTTGCACAGGATTGAGGTTAGGTTTAGGATTGGGATTGTGTTGAGTTAAGATACAGATTGGATCTGATTGGGGGTTAGGTTAGGTTTAGGATTGAGACTGGTTAGATTCATGTTTTAATATGGGATTAGATTTTTTGATTTATTGGTGTTTGGGAAGATTTAAAGTTCCATTTGGTTAGATTTGGAAAATAAGCCTGGTTGAAATTGTATTCCGCTTTAGGATTTGGATTGGTGTTAGTTTGGAGTTTGATTGGGATTAGTTGAAATTTGTGGTAGGTTTTGATCTGGGTTGGTTACAGCTGGAGTTAGATTTGGGATTTAGATTAAGACTTGGGGTTAGATTTAATACTTTGGTTGGTTAAAATTGGGGTTATGTTCAGGATTAGGCCTCAGGGTTCGAGTTTAATGTGGATTAAGGATTATCTGTAGATTTGGTATTTGGCTCATTTTAGATTTCAGACCATACTTGCTTAGGTGTTGCTTAAGGAGTGGGTTTAGGAGGATTAGCTAAGGTTCAGAATTGGATTTGGTGTCTATAGTGAGGTTGTTTGGGGTGTGTAAAGAGGTTTAGAGCCCTTTAGATGACTAATTACAGCTTTGCTCAGGGAAAGACTAATGGAATTCATTTTGAGTGTAGCCCTATGTGTAAGTGCAATGTTTCTGTGGTTTCTGGCGATGTTCTTCGAGTTATGAGCTTTTTCTGGATCTCTTATTATTATTGTAATGTGTCTTTTTCTCTGCTTTGTTTTTTTTTGTTTTTTATGTGGACAAAAGAAAAACCCTATTTGAAGCTAATCCATTCAAGGTTGGAACAAATAGCCGGTAGTTATGCAGTTATAATTCAGCGCAGTTAGAGAAAAATGAAAACTCTTAGCCGACATTAATGCTGAAGGGTAAGTAAGCATATATAGTTCCAGCACCTGAGGACTGTTTATCAGCCAGAGCCTGAGGGTGAGAGGGAGGGAATCCATGGATGTCTGTCACAATTCAGTAACATCTAAGCCTGTGAACTACTGAGATCGACATATTACAAAACCTTAAAAGCATGAAGCAAGGAATTACAAATTCTGATATACTCAAAGACTCAGGATGAAAAAACAGAAAGAAAAATCACGACTTATAAAGTTCTGTCCTCTGAGAGCTGCGAGAGCCGTCTGACAGAATCATCCTCCAGAACAATGTCCGAAGCAGACAACAGCTGCAGTGTGAATGAGAGAGAGAGAGAGAGAGAGAGAGAGAGAGAGAGAGAGAGAGAGCAATAGCCAGATTAGGGCTTTCGCTTCATGTGTATGAAGCAGTGCATTATGGGAGAATTTGATATGAATAAGGTAAGCCCAGGGCTGATAATCCTCTCTGGGGAAATCTAGCCCATTGAGTATGCACATTTCTTGACAGGTTTGATCCACTGAGTGGTTGGGTTGCAAACAATGCGTGCTGAATATCTGTGTGAGTGATGACACAGAGGGAGAGGAAGCGAGAGGGGAAGCGAATATTCAGCGTGTGTCAGAAAATCAAGAGCAAAACAAGCCTCCCTGCTGTTTCTCACTCCCCGGGTGTGAACGACACCCCGCTCTCACGGCTTCGCAAATGTGCGACCTGACCAATGTGACTGATTGCAGTTGGTGGCGTTCAAAAATCATTTTGAAAAATCATTGGAGCGTGTGTACATGGATGCATGGACGGGTGTGCACATACACACTGAGCCTTTTCATGCCACAACTCTGACATTGGCACATACACACACACACAGCACTGTCACTTGGCGATGTATTCTTCCTGATTTCTTTCCCATCTCTTGGTTTTCACAGGGCCACAGATGGAGGGACGGCGTCCATGTTTTCACTTACTTTCAAGTAGCTGAAAAAAACAAGGCAAATAGTTTCACTCTAATATTCGGCTCAATACTTAACAATGTTCTAGAACTTTGATCAAGGCCATCTGTTTATAGAAGCACAAATATTAAAATGCCCAATACATTTTACTTCTCAGTTATTGTACATATATAGTGTATTAGTACTTTCTAGGTGTGCAATTACTAACTGGAGCCCATCTGTTGCTAAGGACAATCTATTAATAGAACCATAGGAGAACCACTGAGCAAATATTTGAGTGGAGGTTCAAACTGGGGATAATGTTAGATTTCGAAAAAGAGTGGATTATATCTTGTTTTAAGATTGGGTCCGGGGAAGATTGGGGATAGATTAGGTATTTTTGGTTGGTTAAAATTGGGGTTGGATAAGATTGTGGTTGGGGTTTAGAATCAAGATTTGGTCAAAAAAGGATTAGGTTTAGGAGTGATTTTAGTTAAGGCTGGAGTTAGCTTTAGGATTGAGGTTTGTTAAACTGGTATAGATTGGGCCTGGGGTTGGTTAAGATTGGACTTGGCTTAGATTGGTCATAGATTAGGGATTAGTGTTGGTTAAAGTTAGCAAAAAGATAGGAATTGGGGTTGGTTAAATTTTTGGTTAGGATGAATATTATTAGGATCAATGTTGAGATTAGAATGGGGTTAGGTTTAGGATTGTGGTTGGTTAAAACTGTTATAAATAAGGGATTAGGTTTGGTTGGGTTAGGGTTAGAATTGGGGTAGGTTAAGATTGTTATTAGGTTTAGGATTAGAGTTAGTCAAATTGGGGTTCAGTTTAGAATTAGGGTTAGTGAGATTGGGGTTAGGTTTAGAATTAGGATTAGTCAAATTGTTATTAGGTTCAGGATTAAGGTTAGTCAGATTGGGGTTAGGATTAGGATTAGTCAGATTGTTATTAGGTTTAGGATTAGGGTTATTCTGACTGGGGTTAGGTTTAGGATTAGGGTTAGTCAGATTGGGGTCAGGTTGAAGACTGCAGTTGTTTAACTTATTTAAACAATTTAAACAACACAGTAGAAACTAAAACAACTAACATGCACTGTAGATGCACAAAGGTATTTTTAGGCTCCAACTGAACATTTATAAAGTGACCCACAAGGTAGCAGAGTGTAATAAAGTGCTGTAAGTGTTTAACACAGTGATGAAATCCATAACAACAACATTATCATGCAGCAGACACACTAGCATGTCAGCATGAGCTCTGAGAATTAGCTGAGAATAAACCACCACCCAAATAATATCTGCTCTGTGGTGGTCCCTTTTCATTCCATGAGCATCGTAGAGTGGAATCAATACTTTTGCAGAGCAACAGATAGTCTGAAGTCTCCACAATGAACTGCCAACTTCATATCCGTGCTGATTAGATTTTATTCTTCAGCTCGGTGAATAACTTTGACCTGGACAGTAAAGTTAATGAAGAAGTGTGAGTCACTAGTGCACATAATCAGAGCTGAACACTGGAGACTCTGTGGGAGACTTCAACGACAAGGCAGACACCAAGTGGCTCTGATTCTGCTCCACAATGCCAGATAATGCTCTTCACGAATACCTACATTCCGTGTTATTCATAACCCACGTGTAGGCTGCACAGCTTGATACCAAGCTAGCATTGATGCTTCTCCAGGGACCGCCGTGATCACCAGCTAACAACAATTCATGAGTATAAATGAAGATAAACAACATAAAAGTCTACTCGCAGGATTTCAAGGATTCCCACACAAATCCCCACATTAGCACCAACACACACATAACTTAACATGATTCAAACAAATCAGTTAATCTGAATTGTAGCCTCAAACACATCTTGAATTGTTGCTGGGTAATTTTTTTTTTTCTTTCTGAAAAAAGTCTTCGTTTGCAGACCTGTGTTATCCCTACTTATTTGCTGCCTCGCTGAAGCAGAGAGCAAATTGCATTTAGGAAGAGTTACAAAGGCATTATATCAGATTGTCTCTGCACTCACACGGCAGAGAAAGAGGACTTTCCGTGGAGCCTCAATAACAACGGCTCCTCGCTCGAATAGACTCTGATAAGCCGCCTGGGTTTTACCACCATGCTTTCAGGGCCGTTTGGCTGAAATCCGAGCGTGTTTTTTCATTACCCCGAAGACGCAAACAAGAGAATTTACAAGTCAAAATGTCTGGCGACGTCGTTTGACTCTTGCCTGATACTCGATACCTGAGCTGAACGCTGTGAGGAGAAAAAACAAACACAGTGGACGAATATTCTAATGAACTGCGCTTGTGTTCAGTTGTTCAGCAAATACGAGACTGTTATACAGGAGTCCAGTGATTATTTTTTTTAGACACAGGCCAGATCATATTTACAGAATATACATTCAGGATGTTCTTTATCCGAAATAGTATCACAGTGTACTCATAAAAACAGAGTGGGGATTCTTTTGTCTTATCCACTATTAAGTCTGATTGTGTAATTGTTCTGTGCTGCTGATACACTGTGTATGTCTTTGCAGCATTCTGCTAGAGAATCCTTGAGGTTTGTTCTTCAACACACTGCAAGATGGTGCAGCGGGTAAAAAAAAAAAAAAATCACCGCTCTGGGATTCATTCTTGAGCTGGGGTTAGTGTAGGTGTTAAGTTTTCCTGGTGTCCATGTGGGTTTCTTCCTGGTTCTCCATGCCAAAGGTGCCCTGAGATGGACTTGTAGTCTCATTGGGTATGTAGCTCTAATGCTTAATGCCTCATTTATCCCAGTATAGTCTTCAGATCCATTACAAATGTGACTAGGATAAAATGAATAAAAAATATTTATCCATCCATTCTCTATACCGACTATCCTACTGGGCCATGAGGAACCTGGAGCCTCTTTCAGAACATTCGAGGCACAAGGCAGTGTACACCCTGGACAGAATGGCAGGGCACAATCTCACACACAGATATTCACACACTATGGACAATTTAGAGATGCCAATCAGTGTACAATGCATGTCTTTGAACTAGGGGAGGAAAACACCACCTACACACAAAGAGGAAACTGGAATTGAACCTGGACATGTGAGGCGAACGTTCTAGCCACCGTGCCCTCCTGAAAGTAGGTAAAGAAAAGTTCGTTTTTATATTATGCTGAGAAAAGAAAGCAATTTCCTAAGTCTCAGTGATACAAAAGGCATTCGTGTTTGGTGTTTTCAGTTTTCTTTTCATTTTTTTACATTTCTCTCATAATACAAAACCCCAAATGCCTCATACACGAGTCCAAATCTCCAAAAACCAACAAGGCGTGTCACTGACGTTGAAGCTTAGATTATAACCCTGAACACTGAGAAATAACACCAGCGTCTAACATTCTTTTTTGTCCTATTAATAATCCCTAACGTATTAATACGTTTTATGCTTATTAAAAGCACATCCTTATGAAAATGAGGAAAAAATTTTTTTATACAAGCGCACTGGGCTTCCTCAATTCACTCGATGTGTGTGTGTGTGTGTGTCTGTAAATGTGTGTGATTTTATCTAAATGGTGCTTCCGTCGTCACACTGGCGGTTTCTCGAGAGCCAGGCCGTGTGTTACCTGACAGGCTGTTATGGCAGAGTCAGGCAGCCAATTTCATAAACATATGCACCAATTAAGAAATCCATTAATATCCATCATGTCCTGTCATAAATCATACAGCATGTGCGGCAGCTCTGACTGTGTAATTATTGCTGAGCGAAAAGCGGAAGTCCTTGATTAGGTCGACTCATTATAGCGCACCGAATGATTCAACTGAGCCCCGAAATAATGAAAAAGTAAAATGAAGCGGTGTGTTTGTAATTGCACGTTTGGGCCAAGCAAAAATGGCTGGCAAAGAACACAGGAGGAGCCAGTTTCCCCCAGATTTCCCTGACTGCTCATGAATTCAAGCAACAATCATTAATCCTCGGGTGCAGATAACTTCCCATGCTCGTTATTTAACCTCTGGGAAGATTCAAGCACTTCTACATTATTAAATGTTTTAGGTTACATGAGGATTACTGATACGTCCCATATGTTATTAGACACTATTCATGGATCTAGCTCAAAGCAAACACGATTTCTGCGGAATTAAAAACAAAATAACGTCGTTTTGAGACTGACGTGCTCCATGTCGCATGCGTCGCAATTTGCATATGCATGCACCGTAAACCTCCGACTCCTTATCAGCCAAATGAAATGACTGCCAGCTGTAAACCATGGCTGCCTGCTCAATAAGGGAAAGAATTGCTTACAATATTGACAGAAAGTGCTCAAAGTAAATGTGATTTATATGAAATATTTGTTTAAATATTGCACGATCCATCACGCACTGATTCCTTCGCCCGGATCCTGAAGTGGATCATTAATAAATAATGTGGATTTATGAAAGAGGCCCACGTGTTGTATCTGTGACTGAGTGACGGATGAAAACACTGTGTCACGTCTGTTACGCAATCGCACGAAGGCTCGGCGAGTGAAAGAGCCGGTGTGAAATCGTCTAGTGCAGGTGTCTAATTGCGATTAGCTACGTGCATTCTTTATTTTTGTACGCTTTAAACCCTATTGATCTCACGCTCCAGCTATTTCTCTTAATTATGAAAATAATCCAATTTGCCAAGGCTACATATATGAGATTAAAAATATCCGTCAAGCCTTCGACGCGACTTGCCAAAGCTTTGGTTATGTAGAGCGTCTGGCTTCAGGCCAGCGCTGACTAATGTCCTGTTGCTAACTGGGGCTTTAGGGAAATCGATAAAGCCCAATAACCAGCACGGCCTGCATTCTGTAGCGTTTGGAGAAGGGAGGAAAGGCACATTACTTTGACTGCAAACCCTATTAACAAAGACACAAAGTCATGCATTATTTAAAGAGTTGTGGTTTTAAGAGTCGACATCCAAACAAAATATAAATTATGCCCCTGTTCCCACGATCTCTGCCCCTGAAGAGATGGAGGAGCTTTATTATATGTAATTGGTGCACTGCCGTTGTCCTATATTTGTGTTTTTGGCCGCAGTAGGGCCATTTTCAGGGCCAACAACGCAGTTTGAATTCAACGAGGTGACCCACTCAGCAGAGATAAAAGTTAATGGGGGTTCAGGGCTGTGCTCAGGCCACATTAGAGGAGGCTCTCCTGGGCTATCGATTAAAGCCTAGGGTTTGGACATTATTTCAGAGTGGCACGTGGATGGACCAGCTCGCTGAGAGATCAATGAGGTGCCCACAGCAGTAATCACCAAGCCTCAGATGATGTTTTCATTGGCCTGCTGAGCTGGAGAGGAATCTGCTCTGCACTTCTACAGTCCAGATAGTGTCAGAAACACAGAACAAGTCCAAGCCTTTTACCGGAAATTTCACATTCAAGTGCTTAAACGGGAAAGACACATTCTCAGGTGAACTCCAGCCTTGTCCTATAATGATACAAGCTGACAATTTTCTCAATGATGTTTTCAATCATTGGGTTTTGCTGATGCCTCAATGCATCTCGGTTACTGTACTGTCTTGCATGTTCTCCATGTTAGAGTTATTGTAAGGTTCCTCCAGTTTCTCTGATTCTCTTTAAAAATAAAATGGCTATAGAAATGACGCACTGGGAAACATGCAGCAGCATCTGGCTTCATAGGACATCGGGAGTCAGCTTGTAGTCTGGGAGTGAAAATATGAAATCTTGGCAGCAGGTGGCAACTGGCTCTACAAATTGGGACAAAATTGTTTCTTCAAATTACGTGTCACCGTAATTAGAAAATAAGACAAAACTGACACGTGAACAGGATGTTCAGTTTCACACAGAGAGAGAGAGAGGGCGGGGGTATGACCCCGGAAATGTACGTCACAGCTTATTACAAAAATAAAGCGCTATAAATCGAATCTCCATTTTGACATCAAAATTCATTACAAAAACATATTCACTACACTGTCAGTGATTCAGCCTTTATCTGACTCTAAACATACACATCCTAACAGGAAGTCACTTGTATCATAGATTTTCCACAAATGGACCTGAGAGTCATTCGTTAATTTATAACTTCATTGGAAAATTTTGTTTCTATAGTAACAGCTCATTCACAGTGACTTGTACATAACCTAGAGATAGTAATAAACTAATTTTGGGCAGTTTGATTGTTTAAAATTTCACGTCATGTGCGGAAGGAGTATCCAGTGTCTGAGGCAGAGCTGTAACTTTTAAGGGAGAGAGAGTGTTTATAGCTGCTATAATGTACACGAGATCTTGTTACTGGATATTCTTGAACATCATCCATCCATTCTCTGGAGCACTTCATCTCATGAACACCAGGCTACCACTGTTGAGCCCCTGAGCAAGGCCCTTAACCCTCAATTGCTCAGTTGTATAAATGAGATAAATGTAAGTCACCCTGGTTAAGGGCATCTGCCAAATGCCAGAAATGTAAATGTAAAAGTATACTGGGTCAAGAGGACGCCGGAGTCCAGCTCAGGAGACTCTGGGAACAAGTCAAGGAACACTGTGTATGGGGTTATAACCAATCACACATACACACTCACTCACTATGGACAGTTTATAAATGTAGATCAGTCTACAGTGCAATGTCCTTGAACTGGTGGAGGAAACCAGAGAACCCTGAGGAAACCCTTGAAGATGAAGAAGGGGAGAAGCTGGAAACTCCATACACATAAACCAAAGGTAAGGAAATTGAGCCCCCAACCTTTTAGCCTTGTGCTAAACCTGTCATACTTTCATTAAAAAAAGGAAATAAAAACACTTCATAAAATCATGTGAACAGCACAACATTTTTGAGTTTTGTTCCTCACTTTATCCGAACATCAGCTTTAGACACAGCACATAGGACTTTGTGGCAGTCGTGGGATTTGTCTTCACCACCGGCATCACTGAACTATTTGCTTATTATTTATTTGCCTAGCTAACTCTGTGGATGGAGGTTTTCCATTTCAGATGCAAACCAGCACTTGTATACACCGCCGTGTTCTTGTATTACAGAACTCTGGGAGATTGAGACGGCTGCTAACACCAGCGATACGAAGGGTCGAAAGGTCAAGATAGTGTTTCAAAAAAAAAAATAAAACAATTGTACAAACAATATCAAATTCTGCAACATAATTTTCGCACTGTAACCCGATTCAAACTTTTCCAGGCTGTTACGTGGCATTATTAGAAGTGGAATATAACAACAGATAAATTATTGACAGATTAAGTTTTCGGGGTTGAGCGAGTGTAGCCATATCACATTGCTGAGCGGATGGCAGGAAGGCAGGAAGCAGGAGGCAGTCAGCGAGTCCCGGCTTTCTGACCACATGTATTTTCATATTATTCAACAAACCCTGATGTAAATGAGCCTCCGCATAAGCATACCTGCTCCTCTCCCACAACCGCATTCCAATATAAAACTTGCGCATGAATATTTCATCCTCAGACTTTATATGACCGGTAAAAAAAAATTTTTTTTTTTCAAGATTTTTTAATATGTAATTAT
The DNA here is from genome assembly GCA_033459395.1 of Hemibagrus guttatus. Taxonomy (NCBI): domain Eukaryota; kingdom Metazoa; phylum Chordata; class Actinopteri; order Siluriformes; family Bagridae; genus Hemibagrus; species Hemibagrus guttatus. The sequence goes on from JAUCMX010000015.1 coordinate 14,713,019, forward strand.
TTATTTATAGGAGCTTGTCTTCCTTTTGTTGTAAATAAAGCAGTTTAATTATGTAGCATTGAAGCAGGGAGTTTTTCTTTTCTTTCAATTCTTTTTTATTTTTTTGGTTAGCAAAGCCACATTCTTTGAGCTCGGTAGCAGAAAGAAAAAAAATGTGCTTTGGCTTGTGCAGAGTATTAATTTTTTAACATTCCCTGTTGATTTAGAGAAAACGTTACAGCAGCAGCTCGCTACCTCTGTTGACGCATTGTTTTTCTTCTTGGTTTTTTTATTCACCCCAGGCTGAAACATCTCGGAGGTATGCATAAAAGCAGATGTGGCCGTGTTATGGATGACGTGCTGAGCGACCTCTTCCCCTGTGGCTCCCCGGTGTGTGGGGTTTATATTGTGCTTTGGTAGAGTAAGCATAAATCAGTGTGTATTTCTGTACGATTCAAGCAAGCGCTCTTAACGCTGCCTTAAATTCCCTCTGAATCACTGTTCACTGCTGTGCCACATTAGACGTGATCCATTAGCCCTGAATAGCTGTTTACAGACTTATTATTAGCTGCGTATCTTGGATACGGCTGCGTAGTCAGGAAGCTTGAGCGAGGTAGAAAGTCTGAATTTCTCTAATAGGTTTTAATCACGGCGAAAATTACTTTAGATATCTAACTCATAATGAAGGCTGAAATGCAAACCCGGATCTGAGAAGGTCAAGGACAGCACTTCTCTGCTTAAAAAACTAATCTGTGGCTTTATTTATTAACTCATTAGCTTTATGAAAAATTCTGGATTTTGATTGGTCAGTTTCCATGTTGAAAAGAATTTTCCAGAACACAATGGGGCCTGCGAACACGGCCCCCAGCTCCACACACCACAGTCTCCAGAGTTCTAATCACACACACCAATTCCATCTTTTTTTTTTTTCTCCGCTGCTTTCTGATCTCCTGGTGGCTTATTTTCTTCATTTAAACTGTTAATTAATTTTTTAAGCACATCTCAGACTTATTATGTCTTCAGGAAGACATTAAAATCTTCTCATGATTTAAAACAGTAGGAAATGTAGGTTTCTATAAGGAGGTGTTAATGATGTTTATGTACCATCGACTGAAGGAGTCTCCAATGTCAGTCAGAGGTAAAACCGTGAGTGGAAGTTCTCTGACGTCTTTCTGGGAAACTTTAAGAGAGAAAAAAACATGACGTAAGAGAATTGTTTCTTGTTTCAGGGACTTTACATAACTTTAAACATAACTACGTGTGTGACAATAACAATGTGTCAAATTGTTGAATTAAAATAATTTAATATTTGGCGAATTGTTGTGTTATGAGAGAAAGGAAAAACCTCAGGATGCGATGTGGGAAATTAATCAATTCGGTACTGATACAAGTCTCAAAGTGTCCGAGTCAAGTCCGAGTCAGCACTTTTCAAGAAGTCAAGTCAAGTCAAGAAACTTTTATTGTCATTTCAACCACATATAGCTGACGCAGTACATAGTGAAATGAAACAGTGTTTCTACATAAACAACATATAACATATAGCTACAAAAAAAAAAACAACAACACAGAGCTAGGACAGAAGTTTGTCCTAGCTACATAAAGTGCAACGTGTGCAACCAGGTCCAAACAGTGCAAAGACAGGAAGTACAAAATACAACACAAGGTAGGACACATACCGCCGGAAAAAAAAAAAAAAACATGTACAATGAAACAAAATGGAATATGATGTGCAAACTTGAGAAACCGTAAGTAATAAAGGTATCTAATTACATATATGTTTGTAAACATAGCAGCGGTTGAAACATTATAATGGCCGTTGAAGTAGTGCAAATAAGAGGTAAACATTATATTGTGAGTCTGTTCACACAGGTGAGTGTGTGTGTGTGTGTGTGTGTGTGTGTGTGTGGGGGGGGTTTTTGACAGACAGAGAGAGAGAGAGAGTTGGTACAGTTTCAATTCTGGGTGTTGAGAAGCCTGATGGCTTGAGGAAGGAAACTGTTACGCAGTCTGGTTGTGAGGGCCCGAATGCTTCGGTACCTCTTTCCAGATGGCAGGAGGGTGGAGAGTGTGTGTGAGGGGTGTGTGCGGTCATCCACAATACACTGTTGGCTTTGCGGATGCAGCGTGTGGTGTACATGTCCGTGATAGAGGGGAGAGAGACTCCGATGATCTTCTCAGCTGTCCTCACAACCCGCTGCAGGGTCTTGTGATCCAAGCAATTCCCAAACCAGGCAGTGATGCAGCTGCTCAAGACGCTCTCGATGGTCCCTCTGTAGAACATGGTCAGGATGGGGGGAGGGAGATGGGCTTTCCTCAGCCTCTGCAGGAAATAGAGAAATAGAGATTTGCTGAAGGAGCTGGTGTTGAGTGACCAGGTGAAGTTCTCTGCCGGATGTACACCAAGGAATTTGGTGCTCTTGATGATCTCCACAGAGGATCCGTCAATGAAAAGCGGAGAATGGCCACTCTGTGCTCTCCTAAAGTCAACAGCCATCTGTTTAGTCTTGTCGACGTTCAGAGACAGGTTGTTGGCTTTACACCAGGCTGTTAGCCCCTGCACATCCTCTCTGTACGTTGACTCGTCGTTGCTGATAAGACCCACCACAGTCGTGTCATCAGCGAACTTGATGATGTGGTTCGAGCTGTGTAGAGTTCTCTTCATGTCAGGCGTGGAAAGACAGAGCACCTGGTCGTTAGGAGGAGGGATGGTCTTACTCACCACTACGTTGTTCTCTGCCTCAAACCAAGCGTAAAAGTCATTCAGCGCATCTGGGAGGGAGGCATCACTATCACAGGCAGATGATGTGGTCTTGTAGTTTGTGATCACCTGTATGCCCTGCCACATCCATTTTGACCATTTTATTTCTGGTTGAAATTAAAGGAAAAAAATTTATAGTAGAAAATGTCACATTTTACACAACATCTCAAAGTTCATACACTCACACGAAATCATCATTTTTGGTAGCATTTCCTGAAAGGTGCTCAGGAGCTCACACGTCTCTACTTCTGCTTCTGTTTCTCCGACAGCTGAAAATGAACACGGATGACGGGAAATTGTCCGTTTTGCGCAAAGCGCTGAGAGAAATCTGACATTCCCACAGCCATTGTTTTCACGTCAGCACAGATGAATGGGACAATATGTTAGAAAAATAGGCTGAGCTTCAAAGACCGGAGAAAATTGTGGCGAACGGCGTATATACCGAGCTAAACAATAGCGCTATAGCCACCATGGCCACGCTTTCTCTCTTCTCTCACTCTTCCACTCTCTCACGCTTTCTTTTCTTCGTTATTTCTTCAGAGTTTCCATGCTTCCATATCTGCAATTAATTCCCCTGCTCGATTTGTCCTCCTTTTGCACGGGATTCTGTCTTTCGTGTCCTGACAGGATGTCATTACAGCCACAAAAGAAGGTTTCGCACTTCTTGGAAAAAAAATGAAATAAAAGGAATAAAATGATGGGCAGACAGGTATTTTAAGATTACACGCTTGTGAGATTTTAAAGCAGTGACAAGCAAGAAACTGTATACAAATATGTCAAGCTGACTCATGCGCCTTCTGTTTGCACAGTGCAGTAATCTGTCATCCTGCTTCTTCTGAAAGGGATTCGACAATTTTGAGGTCAGCAGAAGAGCGTTAGCTGTTGTCTGTCAGTGGCGTCCGCTGCTTGAATCGCAACAGTGAAAATGTCAGCTGATGCATCTTCATTTTTCACTTGTCTGCCAGGTTGTGGGGATTTGCTCAGAGCTCTCTGGCTCCGATTCACGAAAATTTGAACGTGGCGCATTACACGTCCATTTACACAACCTTTTTCCACCATATTACGAACACAAAAAAAATCCACCATTTGTAAAATCTTTTAAAAGTCTTATTATTATTATCGATTCCAGTTCTCCGGTTTCCTCTGAATATGATATCCAGCTTTCTCAAAACCATCTGGATCACAGAGAAAGCAGGCAATCTGACAACGATGAGAAATGTCAGTGAGAGCGTAAAATATTTCACAGTGTCACAACAGCTGCTTAAATGTCACAAGCCTGTGCCCAGAACAGCAGAGTCATTCGACCGGCCCTCAGGGGTTCGGGGCCTATTCATAACGCACAAGCACGCACACACCGGGTGTGTAAATTGACTCGATAATTATTCATCAGGCAACCCAAAGCATCAACTCATCCCTCAAATTGTAGTCCAGCCGTTTTGTCCAGAAACTACTGAACCACAATGGAGCGTGCATCGAGCCAAGTGACGGAATGAGTGATGACCTGTAGGCGCTCGGGTGGAAGATGCTAACAGCCTCTTTAATGCTGAATCATTTGAGCTTAAATAAAATTAATACATGGCAGGAAAAAATGGTAAAGATGTTTCAGTAGAATTAAAGAAATTTGGATTGTGATTGACTTTGATTGGTCAGAAGGTGTTGATGAAGGTTCTGGAAGGATTACTGATATTGTATACAAATTCTTGTTTGAATATGTTTCTATAGCAACAGAGAAAAGGAGAATATGCCGTTAAAAGTGTAACTATAAAAGGATAAAAAGTGCAATCTTTAAAAGTAAAAACTGAAATGGTGTTACTTCAGGACATGCTGTTACAGGAAATTAATGACTTCCTTTTCTACTTTATTCCTTATGATTTTTCTTCAAATTAAACCCTATACAGTGTAGAATTGATTTATTAGAGAACTAAGAAGTTTAAGCCGAAATCCTGCAATGTTCCAAAAATACCTGCTGGAATCAGCTAACATTATCATTTACTACAAATAAAAACGTTGCTGCAGCGTTACAGGAAGGTTCAGAAGTGTTATTTAAAGGTTCTCATCTTTCCTCACCAGCTGTCTGTTAACTAAACCGAGGAAATATTCTCTGTAAAACATTCACTGTTTTGTTTCATTAAGAAATCATCTTTTTTTTCTTTTTTCAGCTTAGAGTCATGAACTATCATCACATCGTATCACATGATGGAAGTGTGATTGGACCTGCATGACACCGAGCCTGGACTGGTCCCAAGAGTCTGATCAAAAAAAAAAAAAAAAGTTTGTGCTTCATTTGGAAAATAAATATTAAGTATGAACCTTATTTAAAAGGCATGAAATCTTCTAAACAAAAGTTTTCATTTAATTCTGGTCTTCTGGAGAGAAGAATAGTGTAAAGAACAGAAATGTTGAAAGACTTATGCAAAAAGAAAGCAGGTAAATCTTCTGTACTTGTTACACACCTGTTACATATGACTATAATTAGGAGGACGTTCACGTGGTCATCTATCAAACCCGAGCCTTTGAGATGGCAAGTGTGACTTCCGTTGTGAGGATGAAGAAGACTCTCTAAAATCAACACAACCTTCTTCAAACGCCGCTAAGCAGCGAGGCCTGCTGCAAAACAACGAGCGAGTTTTCCAAAATGACAGAAACTGCAGCTTGGTTGCTATCAGCCAGCACTCAAGGGTCCTCTGCTATGCAGATGATGCAGGCTCATTATGTGCACAGATTAAAGAGCTCGTAAACAGCGATCCTCAGGCCTGCCATCAGCCCATCGAAATCCTGTCTAGTCGCCGAGCCGAGAGACCCGAGGAACGCACGGGAGACGGCAAGGCATCAGCCTTAAAGATCAGACACGAAACCCCCATTGCTGGTGCGTTCGAGCACTCGCTAACGGGTGACCCACTTATTTTAATTGCTGATCCACAAACAACAAGAGAGAAAAGAGATAAAATGCACAGCTTTGTTCTGAAAGCATCTCTGCTTAAATGCGGGGCAGCTAACCGTCGACAATAAGAGAGTGATAAAGAGGCTTTCTGACTTTAAAAGCATAAAAGAGAATGAATTAAGAACTCAGGAAAGTTTGCTTCAAGTGCAAAGAGGCTGCAGGGTTATCACACAATAACCTTCACATCCAGCGTGTGGAAACAACAGACCTTCAGTTCCACTGAAAAAACAACTGGCTCTCTGTGTCTGCTCTCTTTCAACAATTCCAGACTCTTCAGTTAAAAAGATCTGAGCCATGTCATTCCTAGCGCTTTGTTATGATGGTGAAATTCCTGCAGCATGACTCAGGGGATCGGCTCTGAAACGAAGCTCTGAATCTCAGACCTTCAAAGCAAATCGCTGTGAGAGAATTTATTATTTTGTGTATTGATTTATTAACATTAACATTTGATTCCTGACTCTGGAGTTTGCATGTTTACATGTTACATGGATGGAGTTTACATGTTCTCCCAGTGCTTGGGGGTTTCCTCCAGGTTCTCCAGTTTCCTACCCCTGTCCAAAGACACGCCTTGTAGGTTGATTTATCAATAGTGTGTAAATGGGTGTGTAAGTGTGTGTGTGATTTTGCCCCTGGGTTGGGAACCTGTCCAGGGTGTCCCCCGAGTCCCTTGGGAAAGACTCCAGGTTCAGAAACTGTACAGAAGATGGATGGATGGACAGATGGACGGATGGACGGATGGATAGATGCCTGCACCATTATCTTCTAAAAAAGCAGGTAATGGAGTATGGTATCTAGTAGCTAGCAAGCTAATTACATATTAGCATTCTGGATAGTCAGTTAGCAAGTTATCTTAGTTATACAGTAATATAGTTTGCAAAATAACTAGTTAGTATACTGGTTAGATAAAACCAAAACAGCTTGTATTTTTCACACAAATGTCTTCAATCGTCAAAGTAAATGGTGATCTGCTCTCTGAAATGCCCTGAATGCCTAAGTGTTAAATAATTAGCATACAGTAAAACAAGCTCAACTTTATCGATCTGAAATTCTGAATAGGAAAAATATCAAGCTGAAAAGGAAATATTGTTTTTTGTCAAGACAATACAAAACACATCGAAAGATACAAAGGATGTGAAGCATGCTATATTGTTAAAAAAAGAAAGTTAGCATACTAGATGAAACTTTATTACATTCATTTTAGAAAAAAAAATTACAAAGAGAATGAATTTAGTTTATAAGTTAGCTTCCCTGTGTCTGAACTCGAAACTAACGAAAATATATTCTCTAATAACTGACAAGCCCACTCTTTGCTTGACTTTTATAACTGCCTCCAACCTCTTTACTACCCTGAGAACAGCTTTGGGATCCTCTCAGCTATAAAATTCTGCCCTTTGTAGACCCCTCACACATTCTCCCTGACATTTCTGTTCGAAACTCTGCCGACGTTACACACTGCCTGCTTCAAATCATATCTCCATGCCAGAAGGGTCAGGGCAAAATATCATATAAAAACATTTTCCTGCCCCCCCCCCCCCCTTGTTTTTAGACTGTTGTCTTTGTTGCAGAATAAACCAACATTTTTTTTTTTTTGAACAATTTACAATTCAATGAATGTGAAGCAAAATGTTTTTAGGTTCATCATTTAAAAGCTGTGTGGAGGGGGGGTAGAAATTTTTGCACCAGGTGGTAGTTCAAAGCAAAAAGACCACTCAAAGAGGCTCTGGAATTGCATCAGCAATGTCACGCTTGGTCATAAAAAAGTAAAAAGTTCCCTTGATGTCAGTCTTCATCTGCTATATAGGGAAGAACATACTTAAAAAAATGCTTCATACATATGCTTTTCACGTTATTACGTGAATTATACGTAAACACATATGGAAAAGTATTTATTACTCAGGTGAGGAAAAACACATCTCATAAAAAAAAAATCCTCATAAAAAAAACCCATAAGAGGGAAAGATTAACATTCATTCATTCATTGTCTACCACTTTATCCGAACTATACTCGGGTCACGGGGAGCGGCATCAAGGCAGGATACACCCTGGACAAAGTGCCAACCCATCGCAGGGCACACACACACACACTCTACAGACAATTTAGAGATGTTTTTGGACTGGGGGAGGAAACCGGAGCACCCAAAGGAAACCCCTGAAGCACGGGGAGAATATGCAAACTCCACACACACAGCAGAGGTGGGGATCAAACCCCCAACGCTGGAGGTGTGAGGCAAACATGCTAACCACTAAGCCACCGTGCCCACGGAAAGCTTAACATGTGAAAGTAAATGAATGGTGTGGAAAAGAATCACATGAAAATAATGACTCATGCAAAAAGATGAACTGAAATGAAATAAATCGTGTAAAAAAAACATGTTTAAATTGAAACATTTGGAAAAAGTCATGTGAAAAATGAATCATGGGGAAAATCATGTGGAAAGTGTATCATTTGGGGGGAATCATGTGGAAAATGAATCATGGGGGAATCATGTGGCAAATGAATCATTTGGGGGGAATCGTGTGGAAAATGAATAATTTGGGGGGGAATCATGTGGAAAATGAATCATTTGGGGAAAAAAATCATGTGAAACATGAATCTCTTGGGGGGAGAATCATGTAAAAGTAAATGAGTCATATGAAAAATTTACATGTAAAAAAGCCACATTTGGAAATGAATGAATCATGTGAAAAATTTATTATAGAAACCAATCACATGAACGCAAATGAATAATGAAGAGAAATCATGTGAAAATAAATGAACAGGGTGGAAAATGAATCATCTTAAAGAAATGAATCATGTCGGCAACAATGTCGCATATTGTGGATAATGTAGAACTTGTACGAAATCGGTAGATTGTTTTAACTGTGATTGTTTGTATGGCAGCGATACTGTAATGTAGTTTGATCTCTGGAGTCCTGCAGTGATGTCTAATACTAAACCTGTAATACTTTAGACCTGCAATGTGATTGGTAGCCATATACGCATGTTTAAGATCCCCAGGCCTGCTGCATCCCCACCTTCATCCATCTAGCAGGCTGTCAGTGATATTGAGAGGCTGTCAGGGCCATTCACGGCTCCATCCATATCAACAGTAAATATTAGTTCCTCCCAGGCCTCCAGGGAGTGTGGTTACATCCCCTCTTATTAACCTCCTAACCCGGCTGTTTGATGTTAAATAATTACTTCAGCTGTTCTCCAGGGAGATGTAACCCCTCCGAGCTCGACTCCTCTCTAAAAAAAAACACCATCTGACACTCTCGGGCCTGTTAGCGGCACAATCTCCATCCGGCTGGCTTTAATTACGTTCAAGTTTAGAAACATCAGCAACGTCTTTCAAAGTGGGGAAAAACCCACGAGGAAAAGAAAGATGAAAAATGACTGTATCACAGACCTGTCTTCATGGGGGAAAAAAGATATAAATAAAGTGCAGGACACATATGGCGTCTCAAATCATTTTTCGCCACTGTTTTTTTCTCTCACTCTCTCTCTCTGTCTCTCTCTCTCTTTCTCTTTCTGTCTTCCCCCGGCTTGTTTCCAAGGTAACGTGTCAGAGGAGTGAGTGCCTCCACAGGACTGGTCTGAAACCTCCTCCCTTCCTCCCCAACCTTCCACACCAGACCAACTTTGCAGCGCTGACTTTGGGTCATGTGACCACACCTGTTCCCATGACAACTCGATTGAGGGCAGTCGATGAGTGTATCAGCACGAGGAACAATGAACACGGGCTAAAACCTAGACGGATAAAAAAAAATAAAAAATGAGGACAGGAGAGAACCGGGGTCAGCCTCACCTGCAGAAGTCAAAAGCCATTATATTGCCTTTCAGCTTCTCTGAATCACCCTGGTGGATCTCAGGTGGCCATCTTAATTAGGACAGACATATTGTATCTGGCACAATCTGGAAAAACTTTATGCTCAAACGCCACCGTGACTGTGTAATACACGGACCAAGGTCATGGCACCGATAAGTGACACTAAACCAATGTTTTTTTAGTGAGGAGAAGCTGAGGAACAATGGTAGCAGTTGGGCAGTTGATGCAGATGTTTTCATCATACTCATCTCTATACATTTTAAAATACTAATTACCTCACTGCTCCAGTTAGCTCTTTTGAATTATAATAATAAATATAATAATTTGCAGTATATTATATTAAATATAATAAACTGCAATAAACACTAATAGAGGCCCAATAGGGCATTATTCATGCTGCCCCATGCTCAGGGAAGTAGCAGACAGGAAAGTTAATGACATGGACACAAGGTTTGGAGTTTTTACACCAAATGTTTGGGCTAGTTTAGGAAAGCTATGCTGCTGCTTTCAGGATGTTTTATGGGAATAAATAATACATTTCCAACAAAAGTGTACAGACAGAATAGCATGTCTATGATGTACCAAAAAAATTCTTAATTTTAATTTCTTAAAATAACTTGAAGGGGTGTTTATAGAGCGGATAATGTAATGTAATAATATATGTCTGTAGAAATGTGTGTGCAGCTCAGTGACCATGTTACCCAAGCAAAAGTGTGTCCCGCTTTTCCAAAGTCAGAATATTTTCAGAATAGTTTCAGGTCTTGATTCTGGTTTTTGAGACTGGGAATTTTCTGAAATCTGGCAACCCTGGATAATGAAACTACCTGGAACACCGTTGAGCTTCAATGTTGCTCACTCTCACCTGCCATCTGTCTTAAGTTAGAAGTTTGGAAGGCCATCTTTTCTATTGTGTTCATTGGAAATGATTATCTTTTTAACCAAATTTTGTTAATTTCCATAAAAATGTTTTCATTTATCCACCCTGAGAGAGATCGAGAATGAATTCACCTCACCTCTCACTCTCTGTGCAAGGTTAATTGCATATAGTCACACACCGGGGAGTGTAATGACTTCAATATTACCCTAAAATCTGAATGACTAAATGCATTTTTTATAGACTGTAATTCAAAAAAAAATGCTCTTAGGAAGTATAAATATTTCTGGTCACGGTTGCCATGGCCTTTCCAGGTCTCTAGGGTTTGCTAAATATCTGACCTTCCAGCAGCCTTTGGCCCACTGCAAACCTGCACCATCTCCAAACCTTTTTAGTCAGTGCAAAGAGCAAAGCTGTTTGGAATGGCTCCATCAGATAGCATGCAATTGCCACTCTCCTGCTGAAGTGTGCGTGCCAGCAAGGTCGAGCCCTAGACACTTGTCCCTCAGAGGGAGCCAGCTATGTGACTCCTCGGGTCCCTGCTTTCAGCCACGTTCCACTGATCTTACAGCATCGATCTGAAACCAGGCAGGGAAGCTAGTGGCCATCAACCATGCTGGGGTCTGTAAAACACTGTAACACACACACACAAGCATTGTGTACTCCACTTATCTGACCCCTTTGTGACCTTAAACCTTTAAAAGCCCACCACGAGAATGTGGATATTGAGTTAGGGGTTGCTGGTTAGAGTATTGAGGTCAGTGAGAAATGTAAGTAATAAAACACTCCATGTTGTGCAGTTATCGAAAAATAATCAATGACATGGGGAGTCATGAAGCAGAGTTACTCCAAAGTTACTTTTGAAACTGCAAAAGTTTCCTCTTATACCAACCCCAGAACATTTGCCAAGGATGAAGTTATTTTATTTATTGCAGAATGACACACTGTATTTTTTATCCATTTCTAGTTACATGTGGAACATCCAGGAAACAAGTTATACTGCAGCAGCTCTGTGAAAGCTGAAGAAAGTTACAGCTGTTCCAAAGCGCCGACACTGGACTCCTTATTAGTTCCATTTAGACATTTACAGAATCCTGAACTGTTTTTTTATCCGTTTATTATTACCCGCCGTGCGAATCCCTGTGAACGAGCTGTTACTATAGAAACAATGATGCAGTAAAATTCATCTAAACTTGTGATTTTCAGCTGCACACCAATCAGAACTGCTGTTCTAGAAAGAATCAAGAATAGTGTCTTCATATAATTTCTATTCTTTCTACGATTTATTTTCCAGCTGATGCAGTGCATCTGTTCACATCCTGGCTTTTATTTATCTCTTTTCTTGAGCCATCAAAGTGTCGTGTCCACACACAGGAAAGCGGAATTCATCTGAAGTGCCATTATCCTCTATATGACTAAATTGGTTATACTCCTCTATCACCTCTGTATCCCCCGTAACTGCAGCGCTGCTGCATCACAAATCACATCTCGAGCCGTGCATGGAATTCTGTCCTACTCCGATTTTCCACCCAGCCAATCCTACTGATTTATTGTCCTCCAAACTTCCAGCCGGCCCGATAGATCAGACTTTCCAGCCAGCTGTAGATCACAGAGATTCATTCTTCATTCCCTGGACTCGCTCCATCCCTCACAAATGGCCATTGATCACTCCTGTACTGCTGACACACACTTCCGTGAGCGTGACTGTATCCAAGACCAGGGGAAATCCGGAGAATCCCTGTGTCACAGCTTCCATCTGGCTTCATCCTGATTCAGTGTCTGTATCCTTCAGTGAGGTGCAGAACTCCACACATTCCCCTTCCTTCTTCTAGCCTCAGCTAAACAGCTTCTAGATTTTAGCATTGTAATATAATAGTCGAGAAGCTAATACGGCACACGAGTGTCACTGGAGAGCGAATTCTGCAGGTTTTCAGATTTTCCTCCCTCTGATTGGTTTCGACCCTCCTTACCTCTACATCTCACCTGCCTATAGATAGACGTCACCTTGGTGTCAGTGACTGAGGCAAGTCGTTTGCCAAGCCCAGCCTGACAAATCGAGTGCTAATGCTTTTGGTGAGATGATAAATCTACAGAATATGCAGCAATGCTTCCGGAAAAAATGTGTTGTGGAAATGTAGCTGGTTGGCACTTTGCCAGAGAGGTGTTGAAATGTCTGGGCTGGGAGTTGAGATGTTGAACATGTTGGGATTTGATGCACCAGATGGAGTTGTGCTGCTCTGCATGGTTTTTTCAGCATATTTAAAACTTCAATATGTGGATAAATGATGCAAAGAGTGATTCCAAGGTCTGTAATGTTTTTCATTAATTCATTTTTGGTAAGAATTTTATCCTGATTGGGGTCAAGGTGGATCGTGTTCAAGCCTGGCTATGATTAGGGCTACAACCTGCTTCATCACACACACACACACACACACACACACACACACACACACACACACACACACAGTAACTAAGCTAGCTAAGCTAACCAAGGCCAAGGTTTTAATGGAGTGAGTCAATCTAACAGATGTTATCTGAGCATGCTAAGCTAATAAACCCAACTAAGCTAATGAATGTTAGTGTGCTAATTAAGTGAGCTCAGCTAAGAAATGACAAGAATTTAACTGAGTGAGCTAAGCTAACACATAGTGGTGTTAACTAGGGGTCCTAAGTTGATGAAGGAGGCTATTTTCTTTGTGTTTGATGATATAGCAGAAAGAGCTACGCTAACAAAAACTATGATGGTACAACAAAGTGAGATAGCATAGGCTACACGGCTCACTTTTCGAGCTGAATTTACTCACAACCTGAATAATCTAAGCTAATGAAACCGATGGTACTAATTGAGTGATTTGAACTAATAAGGCTATAAAATCATTAGGATATTCCAAATACAATTTTTACAAAGAATAACATATCCCTGAAAGAACTCGAAATGTTTAATATATTTAGAGTTTTGTCTTAATCTCTACTAAATCTCCAAATCCTGAGCATTTTTATACCCTGAATCCATTTTATCTCAGAGATTCCGTCCTGTTCTTGGAGGTAAAAAATCACAGGTATAAAGCTCTAATCGTCTGTTTAGTTTAGACTCGAGCTTATAGAAAGATGGCTTTGCGGGGAAGTGAAATGATTTTAGAAAGCATTCATGACTCGGCAAAACCCGGAGTGTGATATGCTAATGCAGTTCACGCTCGGGATGATCAAACAAATGAAATCCCATAACAGCAGGCCAGCACGACTGGTGGATATTAGGTGCTTTATCGAGACTATTATGTGTTATTATGGTAATGCGTGGCGATAAATCATTCTCACGCTGTCCAAATAATTCCGATTCAATACGTGGATGACTTTTAGGACAGTGTGCTCTCTGCTCTTCACGTGAAAATGTGCAGAGACGTGACGCCGGTCTGCAACACTAATCAGATGGCAGCTTCACATTTCACATATTGGTTGTCAGGAGGCCAGTATAAATGAAATCTACATCAGAGGATATTGCTTTGCATATTTACCGAGGGATTTATGTGCAGACAGCAGGAGGAGGAGGAGGAGGAGGAGGAGGAGGAAGGAGAAAAAACAAAACACCCACACCCACATAAATGGCTGCACGGCATTGCCAATAGTGCAGACCAGGCTTTTATTCCTGCTCCCAGAGGAAACAAGTGGAAGCTATTAAATTAGTATTGGACAGAGTACCGAACCTTGCTGTCAGCATCAGCACTATAGTGAATGGTTTTGTTACTGCGGTCAACATATTGAGACGGTTTACAACGTAAACCACCGAATATTAATGATGCTCTGTTTATCTTTGTTTTTTTTTTTTTTTAAATGCTTTCTCTGTCACACTAGCTAAAACAGTACTAGCTTATATACTGTAATAAGAATAATATATAAATATATTATTTGGAATGAACATGGGTTAGGTTTAGGGTTCTAATAGGTTAGGGTGTGCACCGGGTCTGGACTCCAACAAGCTTTTTACTTTAATACAATACATAAGGAATCCTGTCTTGAGACTTTTGCTGTATTGCCCTAGACGTGTTTCAGACTAACTGGCTTTTAGCTTTACTTGGACTAGTTTTTGGGGGGGGTGCACGGTGGCTTGGTGGCTATCATGTTTATTCACACTTCCAGGGTTGGGGGTTCGATTCCCACCTCCGCCATGTGTGTGGAGTTTGCATGTTCTCCCCATGCCTTGGGGGTTTCATCTGGGTACTCTGATTTCCTTCCCCAGTCCAAAGACATGCATGGTAGGTTGATTGGCATCTCTAAATTGTCCGTAGTGTGTGATTGCATGAGTGAATGAGAGTGTGTGTGTGTGTGTGTGCCCTGCGATGGGATGGCACTCCATCCAGGGTGTATCCTGCCTTGATGCCCAACGACGCCTGAGATAGGCACAGGTTCCCCGTGACCCGAGAGTAGATCGGATAAGCGGTACACAATGAATGAATGAATGAATGAATGAATGAATGAATGAATGAATGGACGGACTAGTTTTGGTCCAACTAGTGTACATTTGGACTAGTCTATGTGGTCTTGAGCTTGCCTGAGATTTTATATTGTCTCACTGTAAGTTTAATCAAAAACATTTAAAAAACAGTTTAATCATTGGTGCAATGCATGAAAGACGTTAACTAGCTAAAGTAAAGACTTGGCTTCCAGTTGATGGCTTTCTGATTCAACTCACTTTCATTAGCTCTCGACTCTCTTAAGGCTCAATCTTGGCTAGTTCTGAAAGTAGCATCCTTTTGATTACAGCTTTACTTTAACCCTGTGTAAGCTTGCATGGTGTGAGGATGAAGTGTCCAGGACTTTTTTGTTTTGTTTTGTTATCAAAGATTTGCTCCAGTACCCCAACTAAACACTGCCCAAATCATATTATTACCTTATTTCTGTTCAAACAGGCATGACAAATGAGAGTCACCACTCTATGTACAGGAACCCACACAGAGCACACACTGTGCACAGAGCAGAACATGAATAAAAATGACTCATTTCAATTCATTTTAAAAAATCTCAATTGTACATTCATTACTCGTTTTTTGTGTCAATTTTAAAATAATGTTCCTCAACTAAATCAAAATCTTTCTGGAATATCCTACTGGGATTATAATAACACACAGCAGCACTGCATCCCAGCTTTGCAAACTTTTCAGCTAAAAGTCGGTCTGACAGAATGTTATTAGATGGCTGTTTCTTTCATTCTTATTCAGTAGTTCCATGAACTGGGGAACAAAAACAGATCTATAGCTTTTCTCAGTTACATTAAAAGAAAATAATTCTAGAAAATTCTGTCTGATTGACCGGATTCTGAACTCTGATTATGACTGATGTAACTGAGGATGTATACTAGAGTAGAGGAAGTTGCTTTCGGCTGCTCCCTGTTCGGGGTCGCCACAGCGGACCAACTGGTCCGCACAACAACTTGGCAAATGTTTTATGCCGGATGCCCTTCCTGCCGCAACCCTCCCATTTTTCCGGGCTTGGGACCGGCACTGCATCCAGTGGCTGGGGTTGAGGCATTGGCTGGAATCGAACCCGCGCCTTCCGCATGATGGGCAAGTAACCTACCACTGAGCCACCAATGCCCCAGGATGTATACTAGAGTGTACTAGTTAATTCATTGTTTATATTAGTTGTTTTAATTTGTAAATGAAAACTTTGGTGGCCACGCCCACTACTGATTTCAATCCGAATCCAGAGACTGTATACATATTAATATTTGGAGCACTAGATACATACTAGATGAATTTCATTTCTGCTTCATTACACCACCCTGGGACTGATTATTCTCCCATTATAAAATGGCCACAAGTGTTTTATCACTTATTTAACAAAAAAAAGCATAATAATATTTTCCACCAGCAACAACAGCTGTTGAAAAACCACAGAATGTTCTGCAGGAGTGAGAAGTACTGCTGATTTCTTTCTAGATCAGACTGTCGATTCTCGCAGCCAATTAGTGACAGCTGTGTCAGGAATCTCGGAATCGTCTCCTAACAACGCTGCTCTTTGTTTTTAGGTTCTAACGCTCCTCTCGTGACAAGCGCATCAGATAAGGGTGAAAGGACAAGAGCATTAGTTCTCAGATGAGGAAAAAGATGCAGTCCATGATTGGATTCGGAGCTGGTGTTAAACCTCGGTGCGTGAGAAGGATCGGCCTTTCAGGGACTAATTAATGACTCAGAGGCAGACTAATAACGCTGCCATTAATAATCCTCACGTGTTAATTAGAAGTCATTTCCTCTCGCCTCAAACAAAGCAGCTCTGAGATATGTGCTCTCGGTGGTTAAGCAGAGCCGAGCAGGGAAGGCTGCTAGAAATGTGTTAAGCTCTTTCCCCTGTTCTTTCAAAGATTTCGATTTAAAAAAAAAAAAAAATCATTCTTGGCTTCTATATCAGACTGTCTAATGTTATACCAAAGTATGTTGATGAATTTTCTAGAACAGCAGCTCTGAAGTTCAGGTTTATGTTAATGTTTCTATATTAACAGCTCATCCACAAAGATGCACAGATTAAACGTTATCACTGATACGAAAGTAGCTTTTATTCTGATATAACGCACTGCACGATGCTCTTGGTTTCATCGTCGAGCTTTTGAAGGATTAGATTTTAGCCCTTACATCACGTCACGTGGCCTTATTTGTCCAGTGAAAATCCATCTAGCATATCAGAATAATAATATACTTTTCAATGTCAGATCAATAGACAAGGAGATTTGTGCTTAATGCCTGCATGGGCCCAGCCGTAGAGCTACTGTGTCTGTGTAAATGCCACAGTGTCATATTTAATTTGATCTGCAGAGAAAGAGAGGCATCTGAGGGGTGAAGATGGCGGGTAATGACTGCTGCACAGGTGTTTGATTAAAAAAAAACTCTCCAGCAGCCTTGAATTAGAAGTCAACCGAGTCGATGAAGTGAAGTAAGAGACTCGGGTAGTGTTTGACCACCTCAGCCCCTGCGCCGCGCTGTACAGTCTTAGACCTGCCGCTGGATCGATATGGCTCAGCATCCCACGCACAAGCCGTCATTAATCTTGCCATCGGCAGCCGTCCACTACTGGCCCTCTCAGAGGAGTGTGTACAAAGAAACACATCATGCTGTAGAGGCACCCAGACAATTTTTCACGTAATCACCTCATGCAAAATTCATCTACCGAGCAAAGGGATGGACGAAGGCGGCCGCTCAGGTCGCTCTCTGGTGGCTCGACGGACCAACCCACTCCTTCCAAGCACACAAATTAGACGAGCCGAGCAAATCAGACGGAGAATATTGGAGTAAAAGAGAGTGATGAGATTGAGGGTGCTGAAAGCAATATAATTCCTCATTGTCTTCAGTGAAATGGAACTAGACTCCGGGTTATTTCTCTCAAACACTCTTTTTTTTTCTATCTCTGCGGTAGGTGAAGTTTTCATTTTTTCTTGACCCTCGTTTTTTTTTTCCCCAAGTGTTACCTGTGTGGTCTTGCTCCTCTGTACTGTAAATGCTGATTTAACTCTTTGCCTCCTGCCTGATGCTAATTACATCAGTGTGTGTCGTGCTGAGAAGAGAGGCTGTCAGGCTTTCCACAAGCTCTATAAATCACCAAATGGCAGGCTTGCGTTTATCTGATTAGGCAGAGGAAAAGCCAGAGAGCCTCTCAGTCGCAGCTTTGCTCAGATCCCAGGCGCTAGAGGCTAATCCTGAAACTCAAACGGAGTCGCTTGAGTTTTCATGTGCTGTTCAGCCTTTATCTCAAAATCCCAATCGAATCCCTGGCACTCGTCATGCCACATCCAGGCTTTTACCCTTCGCACAACACTACAAGGTATATCGACAACTGCTAGGGTCAAATCTGCTATTTAATACCTCTGTTAAATTGCTTTTGAATGTTTAGGCGCTTTGCCAAGACGATATTGAATGCAACCCAGTCCTGGCCAATAGATAATATAAAGCGTAATGGAAAGCAATTAAAGGATCAGACGTGAGCATGAACCGGCTTGAGGATCGAAGCAGTCTTTTGCACCAAGCAGCGGCGTCATTACATGCAGCCGTGTTATCATTAACTCAAAATGACCCGCCTTTTCTTTTTTTCTGACCACCATATGATTGATTTTTTTCCTAATGTGAAACTCTACACCAAGAACAGTTAAATGGGGTGAAATTCCACGGAGTTGTAGGATTCTGGATGGTGATTGGTCAGATGTTGATTATTTTCTAGCACAGCAGCTGTTACACTAGCACAGGATTATATTAATGTCCTCGCTCTGATACATTAACACAGACTGCAGGCGATCCACATAAAAGGATTAAAAACGTGTAACCCTTGATATTGTGAAGGTTTTTTTTTGTAAGGAGACATTTAACATTTATGAAAGGAGTCTCCAGTGTTAGGAATGAGGAATAAAACACATGCCATTGTAGGAAAATAATTAGCTTCACTTCATCTTACCAACATATCATTTGTTTCTGCAACAGCATGACCTGGAGTGTTTTATTCCTTACTCATGAAATGCCACCATCCTGCTGTGAGAATATCACATTGTTTCCTCAGATTACTTCCAGGTTAAAGGCCCTGAGGCCTGGCTGAAGGCCCCTGTTGAAACCTGGTTGGGGATGTCTTTGAGTGTTTGATGTGGGCATGTCTTTGAGTGATAAGTGTGTATTTTTTTTGAGTGGATGATGTGGGCGTGTCTTTGAATGTTTGATGTGGTCATGTCTTTGAGTGTTTGATGTGAGCGTATCTTTGAGTGGTAAATGTGTGCATTTTTTGAGTGGTTGATGTGAGTGTGTCTTTGAGTGTTTGATGTGGGCATGTCTTTGAGTGATAAGTGTGCATTTTTTTGAGTGGATGATGTGGGCGTGTCTTTGAGTGGTAAATGTGTGCATTTTTTGAGTGGTTGATGTGAGTGTGTCTTTGAGTGTTTGATGTGGGCGTGTCTATGAGTGCTTGATGTGGGCATGTCTTTGAGTGATAAGTGTGCATTTTTTTGAGTGGATGATGTGGGCGTGTCTTTGAGTGGTAAATGTGTGCATTTTTTGAGTGGTTGATGTGGGCGTGTCTTTGAATGGTTGATGTGGGCATGTCTTTGAGTGGTAAAT
>JAUCMX010000015.1:14737459-14927459 GCA_033459395.1 Hemibagrus guttatus
ATCCTTTCTAATCTTATCTACTTTCTGTTCCACAGAGTTCACCCCTTCTACTCTTTTTTCCCTCTCATTTTCCTCATTCATCAGCTCCTCAAAGTACTCCTTCCATCTCCTCTGTACACTCTCCTCACTTGTGAGCACCCTTCCATCTCTATCCTTAATAACTCTAACTTGCTGCACATCCTTCCCATCTCGATCCCTCTGCCTAGCTAACCTGTACAAGTCCTTCTCTCCTTCTCTAGTGTCTAACCTAGTGTACAACTCGTCATATGCCTTCTGCTTGGCCTTAGACAGCTCCCTCTTCACTCTGCACTGTAACTCCTTGTATTCCTGTCTGTTCTCTTCAGTCCTGTCCATGTCCCACTTCTTCTTGGCTAACCTCTTCCTCTGGATACTATCCTGAACTTCCTCATTCCACCACCAAGTCTCCTTATCTTCTTTCCTCCTTCCAGATGACACACCCAGCACCTTTCTCCCTGTCTCCCTGATCACTTCTGCTGTAGTTTCCCAGTCATCTGGCAGCAATACCTGACCACCCAGAGCCTGCCTCAACTTCTGTCCAAATTCCTCACAACATTCCTTTTTCAGCTTCCACCACTTGGTTTTCTTCTCTATCTTTGACCTCTTCTTCTTACAGACCATCAAAGTCATCCTACACACCACCATCCTATGCTGTCTGGCTACACTCTCTCCCACTACCACTTTACAGTCACTAATCTCTTTCAGATTGCCTCTTCTACATAGGATGTAATCTACCTGTGTTCTCCTACCTCCACTCTTGTAAGTCACTCTATGCTCCTCCCTCTTCTGAAAATAAGTGTTAACCACACCCATGTCCATCCTCTTAGCAAAGTCCACTACCATCTGTCCTTCTAGGTTCCTTTCCTTAACTCCAAACTTGCCCATCACCTCCTCATCACCTGTGTTCCCCTCGCCAACATGTCCATTAAAATCCGCTCCTATCACCACTCTCTCACCCGTGGGAATACTCTCCATCACCTCATCTAATTCACTCCAGAATCTCTCTTTCTCCTCTAACTCACAACCTACCTGTGGGGCATAACCACTAACAACATTCAACATCACCCCTTCAATCTCTAACTTCAGACTCATCACCCAGTCTGACACTCTCTTCACCTCCAGAACATTCCTCACAAACTCCTCCTTCAGGACCACACCTACCCCATTTCTCTTACTATCCACACCATAATAAAACAGCTTGAATCCTGCTCCTATTCTACGAGCCTTGCTACCATTCCACCTGGTCTCCTGTACACACAGTATATCCACCTTCCTTCTCTCCATCATATCAGCCAGCTCTCTACCTTTCCTTGTCATAGTACCAACATTCAGAGTTCCTATTCTCAGTCCTACACTCTTACCTTTCCTCTTCTCTCTCTGTCTGTGCACTCTCCTCCCTCCTCTACTTCTTCGACCAACAGTAGCCCAATTTCCACCGGCGCCCTGTAGGTCAACCGCGCCGATGGCGGTCGTTGTTAACCCGGGCCTCGACCGATCCGGTATGAAATTTGTACTGATGATTCGCATGGTTAAATTTGGCAATGTTTTACGCCGGATGCCCTTCCTGACGCAACCCTCTCTATTTATCCGGGCTTGGGACCGGCACAGAAGCCACTGGACTGTGACCCCCATGGCTAGATTATGTTTCTCTGATCTGTATGATCTTGCTAAAGTTTTAGAGTGTGTGTGTGTGTGTGTGTGTGTGTGTGTATGTGTGTGTGTGTGTGTGGACTATACTCTTGCTTAAGTTTTAATGTGCACAAGGATGTATGCGTGTGTATGTGGTTTATATTCTTGCCTAAGTTTTAGTGTGCACTATTCAGTGTGTGTGTGTGTGTGTGTGTGTGTGTGTGTGTGTGTGTGTGTGGACTATACTCTTGCTTAAGTTTTAATGTGCACAAGGATGTATGCATGTGTATGTGGTTTATATTCTTGCCTAAGTTTTAGTGTGCACTATTCAGTGTGTGTGTGTGTTTGTTCCATCTGTTTAGGAAGCGTGGGAGCTCACAGTAATGAGTTGTGTCTCGCCTTCTCGAGTCGGCTTTACCCATCTGCCCACACACAGCTCAGGTCAGTGCAGAGCTCAGCGTATACACAGACACACAAACACACACACACACACACACACACACGCACACACACACACCTACGTTCATACCACTGTTCCATCTGTGCACATCACACCAGGCACAACGACGACACACACAGCGGTTTTTTAACTACATCATCTAATCACTGATCATAAAATATCAATTATCTTATTTACAGCAACGATTGTAACGTTGCATCTTCATTTGTGCATTTTATTTGTGTAGCACTTTTAACGTTGTTGTAACACAGCACAAAAAATCCATGAATTATTATTTATTCATTATTGTTCATTATGGTTATTCTTAATAGTCGATTGTTTTCTAGAGCAGCAGCTGTACATCAGTACAGTGCAGCTGTACATCACAAGTTCATATTAATATTATTATTAATATTAATGCGGTCATTCGAATATGTTAGCATTTCTATAGCAACAGCTTGGTTACATGGTGGAATATTAAACAGGACCAAATTAAAAAAAAAAAAAAAAAAAAGGTTTTTTTTTTTTACTATTTACGGAAGGAGTCTTCAGTGTCAATCAAGGTGAAGCTGTAAAACCTTCAGGACAGGAGTTTAGACTTCATCAGTCACATGACCAGGTGATTTTTTTTACGTCTTCAAGACTGTTAATTTAATCAGTGATTACATGCATTTTTATATGTTAAAAATACATTATAAACCATAGCTGTTACTAATCTGTTACTACGGAAACAGTAGAAACATATTAGAACGAGAGCGTTGATATAAACCTGACGGTCTAGAGAACTAATCAACATCTGTCTACATCACTGGTGTGAAAATGAGGGATGATGAAATCTGTAAAATGTGAGTCTGTGTGACGTAATGGTTTAAACAGTTGGAATGATTATAGATGTAGATTTAATTAAATATGCCTAGCTACATAGCTGAGAATAAACAATCACTTAAATTCTTGGACAAATTCCTGGTTTGAATTTATTCTTCCTCACCAGATCCCTTATCCCTATTTCGCTTCTCCACCCAAAGTGGGATTATTTCCTCATTTTTTTGACCACACAATCTACCCAAAATCCTCCTCGGAGATTTTCTAACAACGCAAACAGCAAAATAGCATTTTATTTGAAACACATTATCATAAATAAGTGGCTTTTCATTAAAAAGCATATACAGCATACAGTGTGTCTTCTTTCCTAATAGTGTTCTCTAAGCCACTGCTTCTGTAAACACGCTCCATAAAAAGAATTTTAATCGCTTTTCCTGAACGCTACTCTTTTGCTAAATGCTCCATGTACGTTCAGATCGATGTAAATTCAGTTATGGCTCTATTTAATTAGCTGAGGGCTGTGATGTTTATTGTTCTCTATATAACACGTGTTTATGATGAGAAATGTTTCATTTCTGCCCTGGTTTTGGAATAAAAAAAAAACATAAATTGTAGTTTTGCTATTTATTTTGACAGCAGAGGAAAAATATAAAGTGTGGAACGTTAAGCATCAAATAAAATTCTTATTATATCTCATCCATAAAAGCAAACGCTCATTAGCAGTAGCACATCACGATGAATTACACATCAGATATATCGCCGACTGCCGTGCCGTAACAGGATTACGACTTTACGCCACTTTGCAGCAGATTTTCTATATCGTAACAGCCTGTTTTTTGTTATGTAATGTCTATTAAAGTGCGGGGAAAAAAGGCTAGTTTTTTTTTTAAATTAAGAAATGAAAATGTGTCTAAACCTGCAGTGACTGCACACAAGGGACTAGCAGTGTTCGGGAATTGTGCGTTTTCGAACCTCGGGAGTGTTCATCTCCACGTCTAGGCCCAGCAGAGGTGTAATATGAAAGTGAATAAGAAATTCCTGCAGGTTTTTTGGTGGAGAGGCTGCCTAATAAGTGTGCTATGACAGCAGGAGATGTACTGTCGTCTTCGGGGAGTGCAGGCCTGTGAAGCAAAGCAGAGAGCAGTAAGGGACTCGTGCTGTAATCTCCCACACTTCCAGAGATTCACGGCCAGCTATAAATCAAGCTGCGAATATTTCCAGAGATATGGTTTCATTTGGCCACTACCACCAGCTTTTTTCTTCTTCTTTATCTTCATTTCTGGAGGCCAAGTGATTCCTGAGAGGTAAAGTCAGTCCAACTGAAAGGGTAGAAAGAGGTTAGCCAGACTGTAATGACAGATTCATTCCTGTTTCCTTTTGTACAGATGAAGAACGGAGCACCTGGGGTGACGTAGTAGGTACGTTTTCATAAGCATGGAAAATTAATATTTTGAGGCAACAAGATTAAAGCTGCAGAGCCTAGATTGTACAAAATTATAATATGTCATGGTCAGGAATTATGTTGAATCCATGAGATAATACATCATGACCATGAGATAATATACTGAAGACATGAGATAATACATAATGACCCTGGGATAATATACATGAACCAGGAGATAATACCAAGTGACCCCTCCCTCAAGATAATATACTGGAACTATAAGATTGTGACCCCAAGATAACATACTAGAACCATGAAATAATACCAAGTGACCCCCCCCCCCAAGATAATATACTGGAACTATGAGATAATACATTGTGACCCTGAGATAATATACTGGAAACGTGAGATATTACCATGTGACTCTTAGATAATATACTGCAAACATGAGATACTACATTGTGGCCCCTGAGATAACAACATATTGACTCAACAAGATAAAATACTGGAATCATGTAATAGTTCACTGAGGCTGCAGGGCCTAGATTATATTAAATAATAATGTATAGAGGTCTAGAATTAATATATTAAATCCATGAGATAACTGTGACCCTGAGATAATATACTAGAACCATGAGATAGCACATTGTGTCCCAAGATAAGATGGAATTATGAGATAATACATTGTGGCCCCGAGATAATAATACCTTTACTCAACAAGATAAAATACGGAATCATGAGACAATACATTGTGGTTGCAGGGCCTAGATTATAAAAAATAATAACTATATAACTCTCAAGGCCTTATCCTCGAGAGCCAGCAAAATGGATGACAAGCCTGGAATTTACAGTAGAGGTCGGCTGTAGAGGTTTTGCTGGGCAGTCAATCTGGAGAACACTTGGGCTGCTGGGGATTGAAGGGATGGCCAGGAAACGGCTGGTAGACAAGGTCAATGAACAGGCCGTTCATATATATATTGTAAGGTCCACCCACTGGCCCAACGACGGAATCCAGAGGCGTGGGTGAAGGGATCTCGTGTTCTACCTTTCCTTTGCACTTCTAGAAGAATTTGCTTAATTTATTAGAATTTGGTTTTGGTCTTTAACCTCTGTGTATAATTATTATCTGACTCCAATTAATAATTAATATAATATAATCAGATGCTGATCACAATTTAGAGGGTTTGACTATTCTTAATTTATTAAGTAGATAGAAAACTGAAATGATTGAACATAACTCCATTTCAACTTAAACCTAGCTTTCTCCTTACAAGTTCAAGTTTCGGTTTATTCTAATTTAACTTTAAACCGAGGCATTCTCCATTCAAGTTTAAGTCGAGGCTACTCCATTAAAAGCTTAAACCGAGGCATTCTCCATTCAAGTTTAAGTCGAGGCTACTCCATTACAACTCAAACCGAGGCATTCTCCATTCAAGTTTAAGTCGAGGCTATTCCATTACAGCTTAAACCGAGGCATTCTCCATTCAAGTTTAAGTCGAGGCTACTCCATTATAACTTAAAACCGAGGCATTAATCCATTCAATTAGAAAATAAAAAGGCTACTAAAAATTACAACTGAACCCGGGGCATAGCTAAAACACAATTTTAAGTCGAAGTCTCCCTGGAAATTAGAACTCAAAATAGTGGGGATTTCTGCATTCAAGTTTGAGTCGAATGCACCCATTACCCAAAGAGGACTCATTAAGAAGTTGTTTGGCTGCTCCCTGTTTCGGGGTTCACTACAGCAAATTTTCGATTAAAAATCCTCACAAAAATTTTGGGACAGTTTTACCCCATAAAACCAATTACAGAATCCCATTTACCTGGCAATAGAGACCGGAAACTGCATAGGGGTGGGAGGGGGTTCGGGAATGCAGATCCCTTCCCTAAAGGTCGAGAAATGCCAGGGGCCACCAATGCTAAACCCAAGAGAGACAAAGGGTCGTAAAATCTATGGGTCAACTAAAGACCTGGTTTTGACCGGGTCGTAAAGACACATCTGGATCAGAGATTGATTGTGATCTGTGTTTTTAGTTTTGTGACCCAGAGATAACACTAAGTAAGTGTTGTAAAAGACATAGTAGGATTGTTATCTTGTGACCTGAGAGGGGGTTGAATAAGGTCATAAGGACATATCTCCAACAGGAGTACAGACTATGTGTAAACTTTAGTACACTCTGATTTGGAAATTAGACCTTTTTCACCGATTGCACCATTACCATTAGAATGACATTATACATCAATCACATCATATAGTAAGTATATCATCATATTTGTTCAATATTCTTGAGATTAGAACCTGAAGAGAGTGGGGTAAGAGAATGTAAATTAGGGTGAAGCCTTCTTGATAAGATCCAGAAGATAGTTCCACCATTGTCTCCTTGAAGAGGAGAGGAACACATAGGAATGTGAATTGTTTTATGATACACTCTCCAGAACACCCCAAAGCCCCCAAAGTTTCTGTTTTTTGATTGAAGATATAACTTCATCACACTCAGTATTACATATAACTATTTGTTTTGGGGTTGCTTTGCTGCTTCTGGCACTGGATGCCTTGACTGTGTGAATCATGAAATCTGATGATTACCAAAGAATTTTGGGGTGCAGTGTAGTGGCCAGTGTCAGAAAGCTGCATCTCCACCAGAGGTCATGGGTCTTCCAGCAGGACAATGACCTGAAACACACTTCAGAAAGCACTCAGAAATGGTTACAAACAAAGTGCTGGAGAGTCCTGAAATGACCAGCAATGAGTCCAGATCTGAATCCCATAGACACCAAAACAGCAGTTGGGAGAAGGCATCCTTCAAATCTGTATGACCTGGAGCAGTTTGCAAAAGAAGAGTGGTCCAAAATTCCAGTACAGAGGTGTAAGAAACTCATTCATGGTTACAGGAAGCGATTGATTTCAGTTATATTTTCCAAAGGGAGTGCTAACGAATATTAAGTTAAGGGTAGTAATAATTTAGTCCAGTGCATTTTTATGGTTTCTGTGGGGAATTGTATCAGATTTAACATTTGTTCTCTGTTTTTTTGTGTTGTTCCAATGCAAACAAAAAAAATAAACACCTGAGTACCAAAACAATTGCAACTGCAACAGTTTTCTGAGAGAAGGGTTGCATTTTCTGACAGAATCGCAAGGGGTATTTCTGGCCCATATTTTTGGCCATGACTGAATATGTATGTATGTATGTATGTATGTATGTGTATATATATACACAGTGGTGTGAAAAAGTGTTGGCCCCCTTCCTGATTTCTTATTTTTTTGCATGTTTGTCACACTTTAATGTTTCAGATAATCAAACACATTTAAATATTAGTCAAAGATAACACAAGTAAACACATCATGCAGTTTTTAAATGAAGGTTTTTATTATTAAGGGAA
The DNA here is from genome assembly GCA_033459395.1 of Hemibagrus guttatus. NCBI lineage: Eukaryota > Metazoa > Chordata > Actinopteri > Siluriformes > Bagridae > Hemibagrus > Hemibagrus guttatus. Next base: position 14,745,133 of record JAUCMX010000015.1, read on the forward strand.
AACAAAATCCAAAACAACATGGCTCTGTGTGAAAAAGTATTTGCCCCCCAAGCCTAATAACTGGTTTGTCCACCCTTAGCAGCAACAACTGCAATCAAGCATTTTCCATAACTTGCAATGAGTCTGTTACAGCGCTGTGGAGGAATTTTGGCCCACTCATCTTTGCAGAATTGTTGTAATTCAGCCACACTGGAGGGTTCTTGAGCATGAACCACCTTTTTAAGGTCATGCCACAGCATCTCAATCAGATTGAGGTCAGGACTTTGACTAGGCCACTCCAAAGTCTTCATTTTGTTTTTCTTCAGCCATTCAGAGGTGGACTTGCTGGTGGGTTTTGGATCATTGTCCTGCTGCAGAACCCAAGTTCGCTTCAGCTTGAGGTCACAAACAGATGGCCGGACATTCTCCTTCAGGATTTTTTGGTAGACAGCAGAATTCATGGTTCCATTTATCACAGCAAGTCTTCCAGGTCCTGAAGCAGCAGAACAGCCCCAGACCATCACACTACCACCACCATATTTTACTGTTGGTATGATGTTCTTTTTCTGAAATGTGGTGTTACTTTTACGCCAGACGTAATGGGACACAGACCTTCCAAAAAGTTACATTTTTGTTTCGTCAGTCCACAGAGTATTTTCCCAAAAGTCTTGGGGATCATCAAGATGTTTTCTGGCAAAACTGAGATGAGCCTTTATGTTCTTTTTGCTCAGCAGCGGTTTTCATCTTGGAACTCTGCCATGCAAACCATTTTTGCCCAGTCTCTTTCTTATGGTGGAGTCCTGAACACTCACCTTAATTGAGGCAAGTGAGGCCTGCAGTTCTTTGGATGTTGTTGTGGGGTCTTTTGTGACCTCCTGGATGAGTTGTCACTGCGCTCTTGGGGTGATTTTGGTTGGCCGGCCACTCCTGGGAAGGTTCTCCACTGTTCCATGTTTTCGCCATTTGTAGATAATGGCTCTCACTGTGGTTCGCGGCAGTCCCAAAGCTTTAGAAATGGCTTTATAACCTTTTCCAGACTGATAGATCTCAATTACTTTCTTTCTCATTTGTTTTTGAATTTCTTTGGCTCTCGGCGTGATGTCTAGCTTTTGAGGCTCTTTTGGTCTACTTCACTTTGTCAGGCAGGTCCTATTTAAGTGAGTTCTTGATTGCGAACAGGTGTGGCAGTAATCAGGCCTGGGTGTGGCTAGAGAAATTGAACTCAGGTGTGATAAACCACAGTTAAGTTATGTTTTAACAGGGGGGGGCAAACACTTTTTCACAAAAGGGCCATGTTTTTTGTTTTCCCTTAATAATAAAAACCTTCATTTAAAAACTGCATTATGTGTTTACTTGTGTTATCTTTGACTAATATTTAAATGTGTTTAAAAATTTATCTGAAACATTAAAGTGTGACAAACATGCAAAAAAATAAGAAATCAGGAAGGGGGCCAACACTTTTTCACACCACTGTGTGTGTGTGTGTGTGTGTGTGTGTGTATATATATATATATATATATATATATATATATATACACGTGTATATATACGTATATATACGTAAACCATTAGTTTATAAACTGTATTAAGTTCACAAAACAATTGATTGAGACCGTGAGATACTACCCTTAAGCCATGAGATAATATATAATATGAGATAATAATATATCGAGGTTACAAGATGATAATATTGATGACATGAAATAATTTGAGGCTATGAGATAATAATTTACGCTCAAAAATAATGATGATGTCACTACACGATTTGTGAAACTTGAGCCTGTGATTTGGAACATCACACTTAAATACGTGGTCTGTAGTTCATTAATCGGTGAAAACAAGTGAAAATAATATCCTTAATCATCTCCATGCTTAGGTTCCTGGGGACGTTTTTCAATTTATTCCCCCGTCACACTCGCTTTAAAACACCACATGCTGACCATGACACAGATCTCAGGAAACTCATTCGAATTTATTTGTGATGGTATCGTATTGTTTTTCTGCAGACTTCTTTCTTTTTCATTTGATTTCAGTATATAGAACAGAAGACGTTTAATATTGCTGCTCCGAACGTTGAGCATCGTAACTGAAATCCGGACTCGGAAAGTTCAGCTGCAAACCATGAGCCTGAAGACACGTGAGTGGGTGAACATCAGTGCAGCACAACTGCAAAGAAACGTTTACTTTTACCGAGCATCTCCTTCCTCACCCGACTCAAAGAGGTCAGCGTTGTGTAGCTTGTGTTGCCCTAAAACGCAACGTGGGCGTCAAAAAATACAGAGCGGACTGTTTTGCTCCATCCTGTTGTTCAGGTGCAAAAAAAAATCTAACTCCAGTTTGCCATTATGGCTTCTTTGGATTCAACAAATGCTGCTAGTGTGAAATTTTCTCCAGCTGAAAAATTACCTTGAAATATATGTAAAGAAGCAGTAAAAAAGTTTGTTTAGGTAAACTTATCATTTCTATAGCAATGGCTCATTCACACATCTAAGGAGATATGATGATGGAAGGATTCTCCAGTGTCGGACGTTTTTTTTTTTTTTCAATAGCAATTAATTAATCTCATTAGACAAAATAATAAATATAAATTGTTAACATTAAGAATAGTATTTATGGTATAAGAGGAATAAACTTAGCAGGAGCATTGATTATTTCCTCATAACAGCATAACACTGATGTATTTTATTCCTTCTTATTGTATTACACGTGTTCCTTCCATTAATCCTTTAATCCAAGTAAAGAAATCTGATCCAAACCCGGCTGATGGCTACAGTCCGACGGCCCAAGCGCTACTTTACAGGCTACTGAAACACTTCGTCTATTCATCCGTGAAACATCGGCACATTAATCATTTCCTAAAATACAGCAGTCTACTTCCGACGTGCATTTATTCAGCAGGCTTTTCTGTTGGTGTGATGTATTTTGTATAGAGTTGTCAAGTTTTCCAGTGAAGACGGTTGTTCGAATAAATGTTTATGCTCTCAGCAATCTGTATGTACCGTCAATCAGCACTAAGCGTTCATGTTAGCATTTCTTTAATCTGCGTTCCTGGTGGAATTCCAGATTCTAGCAGAATTTGCATACTAGCATAACGAGACGTGGTGCACTGCTTTGGTCTGTGGGCTGCACTAATGCAGAAAGACATCAGACAGTCCTTGATCTAATATCAAAATTAGCAGTCTGGGCTTCATAAAGAGCAGGCTCTAGCCTTAAACTTAGGATCTGCTCATGTATTCATCTTGGGATTTGAACTCAAAGCATTCTGGTCACTAGTGTAGAAACCTAAAATCTGAACTTGTAGATCTTTCTTGAAGATTCAGCTTAGGAAGGAAGATTCAGCTTAGGATGCAAAGTTAAATGGAGGTTAGGTTTCTATTTCTTTGCGCAGTGTATGCTGTAAACCTCTCAAGTGAAGACGAGGATGTTTCTGCTCTCAGCGATCTCTGTGTAACGTCTGTCTGTCAATCAGCAGCAAGCATTCGTTTTAGTGTTTCTTTAATCCGTGTTCCTGGTGGTACTCCAGATTCTGACAAAATTAGCATGCTTGCATAACAAGACGTGATGCGTTCCTTTGGTCGAATAAAGAAACACACCAGCGAGAGCAGCCATGTCCTCAATGCTATCTGACATGTTAGCGAGCTTTTCATCTTGTTTATTAAATAAATAAATAAAAAGAATTTAGCTTCATTTGTAAAGCTGACAGAACTAACTTTATATAACATATAGATTTTTAAAAAAATCCAAATAGAAGTAAATCACAACCCGAGTACACCTGAGTAGGTGAGGGATAAAATCCTAGCTCATGTAGATCTCTAGCAGCTCTGGGATTTAAACTCCTGATCTGTTTATCACTAGAAGAATGCTAACTTTAAGAGTTACTGATCTAAAAGCTCTGGAATTCCAAAACTTAACAGCATTAGCATGCTAGCATAACGAAGAAGCGGCCTTTTCCTCTGCAGAGTTATCCAACATGGCTGATTTCTCCATCCAAAAATATTAGCAATTAGATTTTGGACAAGTTAAAGCCTCGTGCAGTTTAAATATTGATTCTCCGCCGTAAGTCGACAATCTGTCGCTCGGTGCGGAGAGAATTTCCGAGAATAAAACGGATTACCCGGACAGATATGGAATATTTGACAGCCGTTCAACGTATTAGCTTCTAGCTTCATGCTAGTTAAGCATTCAGACAGAGCTTAGAGGAGAGTATTGACGTTTAGCTAAACTAATAGAACAGAGAGAGCAAACCTTAGGCATGTCTGCGCTGCTGATTTTGCAAAAGTACGGTGTGATTGAATAACTCCCTCCATCAGACATTTGCATTTGTTTAAAAAATGGCTATTTATCTAATTATACTGAGTTTCTTTATTTAAGCCATGAGGTAATTCTGAAAAAAAAACCTGTGAACGTGACTTAAGCCATACCTGAGTGAAAAATAAAAAAGAATCTGCCTTCTTACTGAAAGGAAACGCGAGCAGAGTGTCTGAATTTAATTAGCATGGACTGGCCCGGACCGTTCCGAGCGTGGGCAAACCAGGTTTTATGCTTTAATGGGCTTTTCTGTGACTTGCAGGGTATCAAGTGGCGCAATAACTAATGCAGGCTGGCTGCAGTGATGGTGACAGCTCTTTCAATCAGGTTGGCTCTTCACCAGAGAGACTCACAACAACACAGCAATGCAAAACAGTGCTGCTGAAGAAGCCGTGTCAGCACTCGGAACGCTCCTTTTGAAAAGCTTTCTTCATCAATCCAACACAAGCTGGCCGTTTGAACCGCTGACCCGTGCGATCAGAGGCTGGATTAAGTCCAGGGAAATAGCTGGAAATCTCGCCTCCAAAATCAGAAAAGGATTATTAAAGGAACAAGAGAACAAGGTCAAAGACTTATGGAAGAACAGAGAACAAGGTGAACTTCCAGTTCATCCAGAAAGATTCGGGTGCAAACCAAAGCCGAGGATGGTGAAAGCTCCCCTGCCGGCGTGCTAGGCTCTACTTTTGATGTTAATTCCTTGAAAGCTGTTTCTTTAGCCGGGGATTAGCATGCAGGGAGCCGGGCTTAGCACGCCTGGACTAATAAAGATGACACATCTAACACAGGTACTCGCTCGTGCGACGCCTAGGGAGTCGCACTCCTGACGTCTTGCTAATTATAACGCGCTGCACTTCCTTTAGCATGCTACCATGACAAGATGAGCTGTGTAGCATGTTTTTTGGACCCAGGTTCTCAGACACAGCTGCTTTATTCTCCTTTATTAGCCGACAAGACAGCACACGAGTCCCAGAGCTTGACAGTTATGAAGTGTGTCCATTATAGCCCATAAACGACCATTACGGTTACTGATTAGCTTCGGCGGCTGCGCTAGCTCGGGGGAACGATGCTGCTAATGATCACGGGGCAGCTCTCATTCCAAACCAACGCCCAATTCATCTGTTCGGCCAGCTACGCCGAGATTGATTGGAAATTCCCAAAGAACAATTGGCCCTTTGAGTGTTGAAATAATTCTGCTTTCCGTTTTATGAAATCCGTACTCCGAGCTGACAAACAAATCACGGCATTCTCTCCCTCTGTGATCAATTATCATTTATTTTAACGGCTTGATCTGACAGATAGGAGTGAAGCTCCAGTGAACATCCTAATTACCAGGGATTTTTTGTTGCTGTTGTTGTTGTTGTTGTTGTCATCGTCTTGGTATGATCAGGTCTTCACAGGAACTCTATTAAAATATTTTGTGATTGTCATCCCCCTGCCCTGGAGGAACCATATCCTGGACATTCTTTCAGCTTTCAGAAAAAGAAGAGAAGTGTTTTTTTTCCTCTTCCAATAAAAAGCAACGAGATGAGATTTCCTCTTCTTCCGCCTTTGGGCCAGTCAGATGAGATTTCCAAAGATGAGCATATCTTATAAAGCAAATATTTAATAGGCCACGAAGGATTTCGAGAATCTGGCTGAGAAGTTGAGCCACAAATTCAACAGGGAACGAAGACGTTTAACATTATTAACTTTATTCGGAGTGTGTTTTTAATTGGCTGCATCAGTTCTGCTTCACTTTCGAACGTTCCTTTAGGTTGCAGTCATCCATCACGCTGCCAAGTTCACGCCGCTAGTTATTATTTTTAGCCGTTTAAAAAATCTAGATGATGAAACCGCAAATCAGACGCACTCGGCTGAGCGCGATGTAAAAAGGCCAGCTGATTACACCACTTCGCATGAAGTATGAAAACAGTGTTTGGTGCATCACTGTTTCTATTACGGCTAAAGAAAAATAAAAAGTCCTGTATTTCAGAAAGCCGCGTATCTCCAGTGTAGACGCTGCGGTTGCGCATGAGGCTGTGATCCTGTTTGCTCAAACAGTGAGGTTCTGCTTCTCTCTCACACACACACACACACACACACACACACACACCCCAACACACACACACACACACACACACACACACACACACACACACACACACACACACACACACACACACACACACAGAGACAGGGCAACTGAGTCTGGCTTATCCGAAAGACTTTAAGAAACACCTTTTCAGCATGTAAAAATATTTTTTCCACAGCAAAACATTACCTTTTAAACATTACCTTTTTTTTGTGGTTATGTTTCACATCCGTAGGGGCATTGGTGGCTCAGTGGTAGGTTTCTCGCCTATCATGCGGAAGGCCCGGGTTCGTTTCCCAGCCAATGCCTCAACCCCAGCCACTGGATGCAGTGCCGGTCCCAAGCCCGGAAAAATGGGAGGGTTGCGTCAGGAAGGTCATCCGGCGTAAAACATTTAGGGGGCATGGTGGCTTGGTGGTTAGCATGTTTGCCTCACACCTCCAGGGTTGGGGGTTCGGTTCCCACCTCCGCCATGTGTGTGTGGCGTTTGCATGTTCTCCCTGTGCCTTGGGGGTTTCCTCCGGGTACTCCGGTTTTCTCCCCAGTCCAAAGACATGCATGGTAGGTTGATTGCCATCTCTAAATTGTCCATAGTGTGTGATTGCGTGAGAGTGTGTGATTGCGTGAGAGTGTGTGATTGCGTGAGAGTGTGTGTGTGCACTACGATGGGTTGGCACTCCGTCCAGGGTGTATCCTGCCTTGATGCCCAATGACACCTGAGATAGGCACAGGCTCCCCGTGACCCGAGAGTAGAGAAAGCGGTAGACAACGAATGAATTAATGTTTCACATCCCGAAAAAAAATGGTCTGATTGTTAAGTATTCCGTTAATCCGGCATGTTTCATTTTGTGAGTGAAATATCGGATTAAAGCAGCTGGAAATAAAAAAGAAACATAAATAAATCAATAAATAAATAAGTTAAGAAATAAGTAGATATTTTTTAAATACATTTTAAAAATCCAGTTGTTCTGTTTGTTAAATATCCCATTAATCCAGAATGTTTCATTTCCCGTCATTGAAATATTACATTCAAGCGGCTATAAGCAAATATATATATATATATATATAATACAGTTGTTCCAATTGTTAAGTATTCCATTAATCCTAAATGCTTCATTTCCCATCAGCAAAATATTGAATTGAAGCAGCTATAAGTATTTTAGGTGGCTGTTTTATGTTAAAAATATATTTTTATTTATTCAGATATGGCTGCAGCTCTATCTAAAGATTTCTCATTATTGCATCACAGGATCTAAGTGTTGAGTATCTGATCATCCTGAATGAATGATTTTTTTCTGAACGTTTAACTATCAGATTATCATCAGATAGGAGTTAACATGAAATCTTCCTGGGAGGGAATCGTCCTGCAGTGCTGGATTTATTCTGCAGGGTCGAGATACAGTATGTTGTGAAACAATAACGCAGCGATTGAATGTCTAGCAAAAAAAAAAAAACAGCAAGAGAGACTAAACTGAACTAAACAGCCTCAGGGTCCAAGTCATTAGACCCAGACTTTAGTGCTGGAGAAAGAAAGAAACAAAGAAACAAAGAAAGAGAGACAGACAGACAGAGAAAGACAGACAGAGAAAGAGAGAGACAGATAAAGAGAGTTTTCAGCTAAAGATTTTTGGAGTGAATTATATTTTCTTAACACCGTTGCTGGTTTATTGCATCAGGCACCGCTAATTTTTGAAAACAATAACAGGAGCGGGCACGGGGTTACGGGCCGATGTCATCAGGCTTCAGTTACTGAAGCGTGTCATCAGAATTATTCCTGCAGCTTGCACTAACTCCATCATCCTGCAGGGGTCAGAGTGTCTGAGTATGGAGAGGATCAAATAAATAAATAAATAAATAAATAAAAGCTTCGGTGTGAAACTGTAACAAAGACATCTGAAAATAAAAACCTTCATTAATTCTCTGTGATGTCCCTTAAAGAGCTGCAGATTCACGGGGGCGCGTGGATTCGATAAGGCCCACTGTTCCAGATATTGGCGTTACAAACAGGACTCGATATTTTACACAAGCGGAGATGTTCAGCACGCTTTAGCCTAGAATCGATCACCACATGCGTGTGGAGTGCTCTCATTTAAAAAAGAAGCTCTGTGTGAAACAGACAGTGTGGAGATTAGGCCTGAAGCTGAAGAGCCTCAGCTGCATAGGAATGTTTTTTGACAGAGAGCATGGAGAGAAACACAAATCACTCATTGATTGATGTTAAAGCGTTTCTTACAGCAATTTAGCAGCCGTCCCCCGGATCTGGAATAGCGAGTTCGTGGAGCGTAACTGTGTGAATGGGATCAATAGGTGTTGTGTTTGGTTAGTGTATTGAAAATCTGGTGGTTGTTAATCTATAAGTGGATATTTACTTGATGTGAGTGAATAGAGTTGTGATGTGATAAAAAAAAATAAATAAATAAAAGAGGGATAAATGCTGATATTTTTAAGGTGAAGAGATGAGAAGAGAAGAGATGAGATGAGAAGATATGAGAAGAATAAATGAGAAGAGATGAGAAGAGAATGGAAGAGCAGAGCAAAGAAGAGAAGAAAAAAGCAGAAAAGAGATGAGATATAAAGAAAAGAGCTAAGCTGAGAAAAAGAAGAGAAGAGAAGAGAAGAGAAGAGAAGAGAAGAGAAGAGAAGAGAAGATGAGAATAAATGAGAAGAGAAAAGAAGGGATGAGAAGAGAGTAAAAGATAAGAGCAAAGAAGAGAAGAGAAAATCAGGAAAGAGATGAGATATAAAGAGAAGAGCTAAGCTGAGAAAAATAAGAGAAGAGAAGAGAAGAGAAGAGAAGAGAAGAGAAGACATAATATGAGATAAGATGGGAATAAATGAGAAGAGAAAAAGAAGAGAAGAGAAAAGCAGAAAAGAGATGAGATATAAAGAGAAGAGCTAAGCTGAGAAAAATAAGAGAAGAGAAGAGAAGAGAAGAGAAGATGAGAATAAATGAGAAGAGAAAAGAAGGGATGAGAAGAGAGTAAAAGATAAGAGCAAAGAAGAGAAGAGAAAAGCAGAAAAGAGATGAGATATAAAGAGAAGAGCTAAGCTGAGAAAAATAAGTGAAGAGAAGAGAAAAAGAAGAGAAGCGAAGACCTCATGCAATTTGTCAGCCTGTCAATCAGGTGTGATAATAATGTGTGTATCTGAAGTGAGTTCAGTCTGATGTCAGAAGTTTTGATTCTATTTTCTACGCATCAGTAAGTACCTCCTACTTCAATTATGTCCAGATTCTCCCTTCACTTCACCTTCTGTTTTTTTTATCTTCCCTGATGAGAGAGAAGTGCTGCAGTGCTCCCATCTGGTCTTATATAGAAATGCATATACAGAGACACATAGCTCCCCCACCCCCAACATACACACACACACACACACACAAACACACACGCACACATATAAACACACTACAATTGCACTCATTTCAGTGCAGTACCCAAGTGCACGCCTCATATATATCAGATTGTGAGTCTGTGCTTTTATACTACAAGTCAGAGTCCATATCTTATGCCTGTCTCAAGCTCAACACACACACACAGACACACACATTTTCTAGCATCACTAGCTCCAGAGCTCTAGCACAAAGGTGCAACTATAAATCACCTGGGAATGAAGTTTTAACTCTGCACAATCTTTTTTGTATATTTTAATTGGCTCCATCGGTTCTGGTTTAGTTTATCATTTTTCTTTGCATTGTAGTCATCCATCACACTGACGCATTCACTGCATGCATTATTATTTCAGCTTCTTCTCTTTCTTTTTTTTAATGGCAAAAAATGATCAGAGATGAAACAAGCAGCTGCATTTGTTCTCCTTTTCTGAAAAGTCTGCGGAACTATTCTAGTCGGAAGTTTTTCTTGAAGCCAGATGTAAAAATTGACATCTGCATCATCTCATTATTATTATCAATAGTAGTAGTAGTAGTATGATTATTATTAAAGTTAGAGCTCTGTGTTATTCATGAGCATGCCTATAATGGTATATGTATGTTCAAAAATAGAGGAGAGAATGGAAATCACAGGAGGTTAGGAGTTCCTCATAATACGCTCACATTCTGAGCTGGCTGCATAATTCAGGCTGAACTGCACACTGAATAAAACACAAATTTTAGTATCACAAAAAACGCCCACTTTTTGCTGTTCTGGATACTTTGTGCAGAGAGAAAAAAAAGTGAAGGGAAAGAAGGATAAACAATTGTACAGTTCCAATTGGAAGGTATTTATCACATTGCACAATAACAAAGGATTTTTTTTTAAATGTATATAAAGTCCAAATGTGACATGCAAAGCTGCGTGAGATCAGTAATGTGGATGATGGATGGATGAATGTATGGGTAGATAGATGGATGGATGGATGGATGGAAGTACAGCTGGATGCTACATAAAAGAACAAGCAGATGGATGGATGGATGGATGGATGGATAAGAGAACAAGTAGATTGGTGGATGAATGGGTGAATGGATAAATTGGTTTATAGTTGACTAATCACACAGAGGACTGGATAATTGGATGGATGGATGGGTGGATGGATAAAGGAATGAATGAACGGATGGATGGATAAAGGGATGGATGGATGGATGGATGGATGGATGGATGGATGGATGGATGGATGGATGGATGGATGGATGGATAAAGGAATGAATGGATGGATAAAGGAATGAATGGATGGATGGATGGATGGATGGATAAAGGGATGGATAGATGGATAGATGGATAACTAGAGAAATAAAGGCATGAATATTTAAAGTAGATGGATGGATTATGGATAGATGGATGGATAGAAGAACAGATGGATAGATGTGTGGATGCATAGATGAATAGATGAATTGTTCTAGTTAAATAGTCAAATCAACTGGATAGTTAATTGGATGGATGGATGAATGGATGGACTGATGAATCACATGCTTCCATGCTGGAGGTCAGCTCTGCCAATATGATCAGACACCCACCGTGTGTATGTGTGTGTGTGTGTGTGTGTGTGTGGGGCTGTCAGCTCATTCCCCTGCTGTTGTATTAGGCGCTGATGAAAGACAGCAAAAAATTTGTGTTAACATCTGGGATTGTGTGCGTGTGTGGAATAATTGATGGTTTGTCACATTGCTTCTGTGGCAGAAATGATTGTGTAGAAGAGAGGCATGCAGCAGAGATGGATGGAAAAACACTCCCACAGCACCACAATGCCACAGCACTGAGTGTTAACAAAACATGGCACACTGGCACGACTCGGAGTGATAACCCAGCACGAAACAGTGGCACAACATTCGAACAAAGCACGGCACCATGGCTGGGCAATATGCTGAAAACTCAGCATGACTCATAAACATGACTTTAGCCTGAACAGAGCAGAGCAGAGAGAAGAATAGAGAGTAGAAGAGCGCTTCCATTCGGCTTTATCTCTAATTCAGACTGGAGCACGGCTTACCGAGCGAATATATTAAAATCTAAATGTGCAGCCAAACTCTGAACGGATGGATGGACAGATATCTAAATGGACTGATAAATAAACAGATGCTGAAGTACATGGAGAGAATGTTGAATAGTGAAATAGAAGCATGTAGAGTTAAGTGGGTGGATGGAAAGATGGTGGGATGGATGGAGAGTTAAACAGTGAAATAGAAGCACGGTTTGTTAAGCGCAATAATGGATGGGTTGATGCAGGGATGAACAGATGGATGGAGAGATGGATGGATATGGAAATAGACAGATAGCTGTGCAAATTAACTGAGGGTTAAACATGTGGATGAGGATTTCAGTGCCAGAATGAAGGCCTAGAAAATTAAATAGATGGATGGATGGATGGATGGATGGATGGATGGATGGATGGATGGATGGATGGATGGATGGATGGATGGATTGAAGAATGAGTAGATGGATGGCTGGATGAATGGATATATGGCCAAATTGTTGAAAAGTTTTAAAGGTCAAATAGTGTTTTATCTTTCCAAATAGGGAAAAGATAAATGGATGGATGGCCAAATCATTTTAAATGCTTTAAAGTCAAGATGGATGGATGGATAGATGGATGGATTGATGGATGGATTTATGGATGGATAGATGGATGGATGAATGGATTTATAGTTGGATGGATGGATGGATGGATGGATGGATGGATATTTGAATAGTCAAACAGAAGAATGGATAGGATGGATGGAAGGGTGGCTGTATTAGATAGAATAGAGTTGTGGATAATTAATTGGATGGATGGATGGATGGATGGATGGATTAATAAACAATACACTGTACACACTTCTCTCTGGATTTAAAATACTACACGGTAGAAATGAGAGAAATTCTTTAAGTCTGGATTAATGAGTATGTGGAAGGATAAACAGATGAATAGACAGCTAGCCGATTAAACAGATAGATGCCTTCTTGATTTGCCATTATTTCAAACAAAGCAAGTGCAAACAGCCGCCATGTTAACCTCTCTCTCTCTCTCTCTCTCTCTCTCTCTCTCTCTCTCTTTATCTCTATCTCATCTCTATCTATCTCTCTCTCACCCTCATTTCATTCTTTTTTTCCCGAATCCCATAACTTCCTTGAGCTCCTTTGTGTTTTAAATTGCCGGTTCGATATTAAACTATTAATTTGCCATAATAATGTACTCCTCAGAAAAGACAGTCTCATCAGGAAACGTGGTGGTTTTGATGAATTACTAATGCATTAATAATATCAAAGCATGAATTATTGATGCACATCTGACCTGCCATGAAAGAGATTTAGTAGCGCCAGTGAAATGAGATTAGTATAGGACCTTCTGGCCTGTATGTGTGTGTGTGTGTGTGTGTGTGTGTGTGTGTGTGTGTGTGTGTGTGTGTGTGTGTGTGTGTGTGTGTGTGTGTGTGTGTGACAGACAGGAGGAGAGAGAGACTCCAGGCATGGTGTGAACAGGTGTGCGTATAAGTAAGTGTGTGTGTGTGTGTGTGTGTGTGTGTGTGTGTGTGTGTGTGTGGGTATGTTTGTGTGGCTATTGAGGATGCAGTGAGGCTGAATGCATTGATTTCGCACATGAGCACATTTTCAACGCTGAAGGAATATTGAGCTGAACTGAGCAATGTGCGTTACTGTTGCTCTGTTGTGAAGGCACACATCATCATAAATGGAGTACATCAATGATCCAATACACACACACACACACACACACACAGGATCCTATTACTGTACTCTTGAACCACAATCCACCCATCCTGCTATAAAACACTTAAAAGAAAAAATCCAACCTGAACCGCTTGCATGTTGATCTTTATAATTATCTTCATTCAACAACATTCTATTTTTGCTTCGGTTACTAGCATTTGCTACATTACCCACAATGCCATAGTAGTGCAGCACAATGTACCATACATCAATTCTACTTAAAGAGAATGACGCAGCGGCACTTTAGTCTTTATTCCGACCAGTTCTCTGACCTCCTCAAACAGCTTCCAAAGCCTTAGCTTTCACCACCATCTTGCAGATGTATGATTAACTGAGTTTCTGCTACACACACACGTATACGCAGCATTTCGACTGACATCTCCACTGCTTCTCTGCTGGATTTCTCATTAATGTGATGTTTGAACTTTGCTGTCTGTTAAAAGAAGTTTAGTTTTTCAGCAGAAACTCAGTTATCACTTAATCACAGGTTTCAAAACCACTGAAACTTGATGCCAGGGCCACACGCATGTGACTGCTAACGTCCCAGGGGATTAACGGAAATGCAGCAGCATTCGACAGATTAGCAGCAGAATGACACAACACATCAGAAATTTATCTTTAATGTGCTATTTAATTTATTTTTAATGTGCTTCAGTATGTGCATTCATAAATAAATGATTGTGTGTGTGTGTGTGTGTGTGTGTGTGTGTGTGTGTTGTGTGTTGTGTTTGTAAACGGGACCTTGTGGGTAAAATCTTTCTGATCCCCTCGAGGACAATTAAAGACAAATAAAGGCAAGTTAATTAAATTTAGCATTAATTAGCTACAGTAACAGTTATGTCAATGGAAGGTTTTCTCTAATGTGTGTGTGTGTGTGTGTGTGTGTGTGTGTGTGTGTGTGTGTGCGTGTGTGTGTGTGTCCCACACATACTGTTTTACTTAACAGAAGGAATTAGTTTCTGGGGGGCTTAGTGGTTAGCACGTTCGCCTCACACCTCCAGGGTTGGGGATTCGATTCCCTCCTCTGCTGTGTGTGTGGAGTTTTCCTCCCCGGTCCAAAGACATGCATTGTAGGTTGATTGACATCTCTAGATTGTCTGTAGTGTGTGAATGAGAGTGTGTGTGCCCTGCGGTGGGTTGGCACTCCATCTGGGGTGTATCCTGCCTTGATGCCCAGTGGTGCCTGGGATGAGCACGGGCTCTGCATGACCCGAGAATGGATCGGATAAGTGGTAGACAATGAATGAATTAGTTTCTGACATTTTTTTGGTTCTGCTCTATATAGAATTAGAGTATAGAGATGTTTGTAGACAAGCTACTAGAGCAAAAGTTTGTACACCGCTGACCATCACACCTTTAAGTGCTTGCTGAACATCTCATTCCAGATTTATTCTCCTCTCATCGCTGTTATAATCAGCTCCACTCTTCTCTTCTCTTCTCTTCTCTTCTCTTCTCTTCTCTTCTCTTCTCTTCTCTTCTCTTCTCTGTGTGTTGATTGGTGATCATTCAGCTACAAGAGCATTAGTGTGATCAGAATACGATGTTGGGATGTCCAGACTCTGGTTCCAGTTCATCCTAATGGTGTTTATCTGGGTTGAGTCAGAGTCAGGGCTCTATGCTGGAAACACTCAAGTTCTTCCATTTACTCCAACCTTCACCTCCACACCACGTCTTCATGGAGCTTTGTGTACTTTGTGTCATACACTGTAACAGGGTTTGTAGTTCAGATTTTGTGGCAACAGATGAATGTACACATAGGGCTGTGATGGTCAGTTGTGCACATATTTCTAGCCATAATGTGTAACAGAGAAACAGAAACCAGATCAATGAGTCTGTTTGATGCACTGAACACATCCACAACACTGAGGAGACGCCACAGTGGGATGATTTACACACGGATTTAATGCGCCATGCTAAACCGGAGGCTATAAGCTTTCTTACCTCTTTCGCAACATTAGCTTCGCATCTTTGATGCAAAACCAAAAAAAAACAACAACATCCTGTCTGATTTATTACATTTCAGATTAGTAAACTATTGCAGCGAGGTATGAATACCAATAATTTATGTTTTAACTTTAGCACAAGTAAAGCATCAATATCCAAAAATCTTCCACTTCCCTCACAAGCTTTGTAGGGAAAATAGTAAGAACAGGGCGCTAAAGAAATATTAATAACAGACTTAACTAATAACTGATCACGTTTTTAATAAGAATACTTTTCGAAATTTTCTTCAGACGCAAACTTTTTTAGATTACATTTAATTTGACGTGACGTTATAGTTTGCGTTCACGGTGGAGCTCGTTTCTGTTAGCATCAAACAGAATATTAGCTGGTGGCAGCGGTGAACGATGCGACGGTGTCTGTTGCTATTACAGCATGTTAGCGGAGGTTGAGCAGAAAGAAATGTCACAGAGTCTGTAGTCGTTTCTCCTGAGCTCTGAGGAAAAAGTTGCTCCGAGCATATTTTACTTCATCAATTATTAACCATTCAGCTATTTCTGTTATCCTGTTATTTGGATTTGAAGATTTGAGTAAATTTGACTGGAGTAGAAAATTCTGGCGCGTCATAACTTGTGTTTATTCATGAGGGAAAAACACGATCGAAGCTCACGTCGATCATGTCACCTGTCACAGAAATGGGTTTGATGACATGTTCACCACAGACGTCACGGGAGGATCTGATATCCACTGACACAGAGAAACCTTCCTGATGATCCCACTGAGGAACAGCATGAAACAAACATTTACATAAATATTTACTCTTTATGCTATAACGCCTTTAAATCCTGGATACTTGACATTACAAGTATGGAAGTATAGATGGAGTGATAATTCGAGGGATGGACAGATGGAAGGATAAATGGATAGATGGATAGTGGATGGAAGGAGTCTCCAGTGTCAGCGTTAAGTTTTCGGTCAAAAGGACAGAAATGGAGGTGTTTGGATGCATTGAAGGAAAAGAAAGAAAGAAAGAAAGAAAGAAAGAAAGAAAGAAAGAAAGAAAGAAAGAAAGAAAGACAGACAGACTTTTTTGTCTTTTAGACAAAAAAGAGGTGAAAACTCGTTCAGCTTTATGACATCATGAGCATCATTGATTACTTTCCTCTAACTGCGTGAGTAGGAGTGTCTGATTCACCGTACAAATCATTCTGGATAAATTAAAAAAACAGCGCATCCATCAAAAAATTCCTTTTTTTTCAAAAAATCCTTCACGGCGCTGCAGGAAAACGTCCTGTTAACTGTTTGCGCAACGCTCTAATGAGAACAAATCATTCTAAATGATCATGGAGGGAGACGTGGACAGGAACGTGGCTTTATTCCATCCGATCCGGAGTCTCACGTGAAGCCTGTCAGACTTCAGCAGATGTTTCTGATGGCGCCAGTCAATTGCCGGGGAAGTGTTTCATGCAGAACTACTCGGATGTGAGCAATTACTTCACAGCCCCTTGTCAAATATGAGCCCCACACACACACACACACACACACACACAGATGTTCCTCATGCCTGTTAGCCTGAAATGACAGCATCTGGAAAACGTCCCACTGTCACACAGGAAGTTGTCGAGAAGCTTAGAGACTCAATGGCTTCTTTGTCAAAAGAGGTTCATGTCAAAGCTCTTCAAAATTCATGACATACTCCAGCAGGAGTCTGGAGGTCAGAGGTCAGAGGTCACTGCTATAAGGAGCATTTTTTTAGCATCAGTTCTTAAAAAAAAATTTTGTTTTGTTTTGAATTGCTACCACACTCTATTCCATTCCAGCTATTCATTAGGCTCACAGCCGTGCTTGGTGGAACCCAGAAGCCTGAAATCTGGAAAGAAAACACAGCATTAGTGCTCATCGGAGTGACAGCACCTAGCGCCGGAGTTTCCACAGCATCAAAACCTTGTATTCTGTTTATCTTGGAGGGTTGAAGCGAACCTCCAGAACTCCAGAAAAAAAAAAAACGCTTTCTTCCACTGGTCTCCTTCCTTCTATTTCTCGCTCTCTCTCTTTCTCCTCTCCTTCAAACATGCCGCAGTGTGACATTTAGCTTCTAATGGAGATTTATGAAGTTATCCGAACGCCTCTGGTGTTTAAAAGTTTGGAATCCCACAAACGAGATGCTTAGCGCCGGCTTTCCATAATGGGCTGTGAAGGCTGGAGCTTGGTGGAGGGAGTCTGAACTCTAATCGCCTTTATGTGTCATCGGTGCTCGTAGACAGCTCCCCATCTGTCATAGCGAGATACATCACACACACACACACACACACATAGAGAGAGAGAGATAAAAAAAAAACGCCTATAGAAATGTCTATTAGTCTGGTCCTTTGTTTCAGTATAAGTGAAGCTCGTTTTTTTAGAAAACACTGCATGTTATGCTCACCGAATGCATTTTATGAGCCATCGTGTTTGCTCAAGCCTCAGGATACATTATACATGAGATGCCCTGAAATCTACATAAGTTACCGTTTTCGCTCTGCGCACCGTGGCTATTTAGCATCATTAGCCCCTTCTCTGCATGTAAACCCATGCAACTCTGCCCATTTGTTACCCATGTACTCATTATTCCGTTTCCAGTTTACAAACCTGTAGTATTCTAACGGCTAGTTAGGTGCGCAGCAGCCCTCGTGAGCTACTTATGTAGTCCTTATAACATGGGGAACACCTTCTCCGCTGAGAGACACGCAGACGCTAGTAACACAGAGAGAGGAATGAACTCCCGATACTGGATCTTTACCTTATATGTTACCTTATAAACATTAGTAAAAAAGGCGGGAAAAATCCAGTCAAACATTCAGGTTAAAACAAATCAGGTCAATCAGTCAAACAAAAAAGCTCTAGATTAAGCAGGAACTAGCTGAACTCGATCCTGGATAATGAAAAGAAAATCGTGTAACCGAAAAAAGATCTGATTGGTCGTCGGGTCGTCAGGTGATGATTCATTTTCTAGTTATCATTTCTATAGTAACAGCTCATTTACACAGGTTAAAACAAGGCATGTAATCGTTGATGTGGTGATGTTTTCGGTAAGAAGATGTTTATTTAACATTTCTAGATGGACGGAAGGAGTCTCCAGTGTCCGTAATAAAGCTCTAACTTTATATGTAGTTTTCTTCAGTGAGATGAAAAAGTGAGGAAACGACATTATGTAAGTGAGAACTTGTTTCATGAGACTGATTGTGGTATAAAAGGAATACAATAATCTAGAAATCCAGAATTTATAAATATGAAAATTGAAAACAAGCCCTGCCCCATTTCTCCTGTTCAAGCAGTGTCTTGTTTTCAGACAAGTCTCCAACATCAATTGAATTTTGTGGGAAGTAACTTGGTCATAAAATATTTTATAAAGTTTAAAATGACTTTAATGACCACTTAGTGTTTCAGACAAGTATTAGATAAGTGCCTGTATCTCTCCTGTGTTTAGGTTTAGAGAGCATCCCGTTGTGGATAAAACCATTATACCAGGAAAGCGATATCCTGATGTGATCCACGGTCCAGCATCTGGATGGCACAAAGCCGAGCTAGCTGCTGCATGATGTGACAGAGGCTTCGGGGCTGGTGTTCCACTGAGGAACACCTCGACAGCATGTCGCGCCTCATGAGGTGGCGAGGAGGTGAGGAGGGAGGAGGAGGCACAGATCCAGCATACTAGCATGAAAGAGCTGGACCAGAAAGCTGGGGAAGGTCCAGGCTCGGGCTGACGGCCAGGTGAAGCAGCTGTGGATCACCAGTGCAGGTATCGTCACCTGGTCATCTGCCATGCATTTCTTTGTTGGAAAGTTTAGGATAAAAAACTTGCATATTAAACATTTAATCATTTAAACATCTGGATGAAAATGAAATGACACATTTAGACATTTGAATGAAACTAGTTCACAGTGTTACTGGATTCCTCACACAGAATTTGTGCTTCAGATCATTTATTTATTTATTTCCTTCTTGCTAAGCTCTTTAAGCCCATACATTTTCCATATGTTAAACATTTCTTCATAAATTCCTTTAAAAGTACACCTACCTAGAATATGTGTGTGTGTGTGTGGCTTTATGTGAATTTTTTTTCTTTCCTGTCTCTCAGCATACAGACTGTGTTCTAATTAAATAGGTGAGGTTGCACTGTTGTTTCGCTTAATTTCATGCCAATGTCATTTCAGCTGCCGAGGTGACACTCAATGCCAGCCAGATCCGACGCAGGCGGTGAATGTGGCTGAAAGAGAAAAGCAAAGTAATAAAGCCGCGCTCTAATATAAGATGTTTATTGACCGTTTTTAAAACCCAGGAGATCGAGCTCCAAGGCCTGGAGGCTTGTCTAAGAGAGAGAGAGAGAGAGAGAGAGAGATGGTGTGGATGAGCTGAAAAGACAGAGTGAAGTTTTTATTTTGAATCATAATAGAGCGAGTGAGAGGGAGGTGTTTTATGGGTTTTGTTTTAAATCAGTCATACTTTAGATTTTTCTCAGTATTTTTCATAGCACAAACCACAGACCTTGAGGTGCTGCCAATAGCTGAAATTCCGCAGCGACTAAACAATGAGGAGTACAAATATATAGTATATATGATGTATGTATGCATAAAGTCCTGTAGATACTTGTCAAGTGCTTCATGTTTACATCAGACAGAAGAATGAGGGAGAAAATCACATCTCAGTGACTCTGAACAAGGGATCATTGGTGCCAGATGGTTGTTTTGGATGGGATTCTCACGCACAACCGTCTCTCGACTTTATAAAGAATTGAAACATCTATTTCTTTAGATGAAAGTTTCTTCAGGTTGAATGAGAATGGTTCCACATGATAGGAACGGCAAGCCGAATAATCACTCCTTACAACCATGTTGAGCAGAAAAGGATCTCAGAATGCACCTGAGGTTTGAGGTGGGTTACGATGTCAAGTTCTTCTGCTGTCACCCGAGAGCAGGAAAACCTGAGGCTACACTGGGCTCAGGTTCTTCTCTCCAGCTGTGGTGAACCTCTGTTCAGGAAGATCCTGAGCAGGATTTTTTTTTCAGTGAATGAATGAATGAATCAATGAATGAATCAGTGAATATTATGCATATTGTCTTTGATTGTCCCATGAGCTTCATATCTTCATACCTCTAGTGTCAAATCTCATAGAATCCCAGTCCTGATGCACATACTAATCTTACAGCTGGACCGTTTTGAAAATGTTTTGGTTGCATTTGGGTTTTGTTTCGTCCAGATTTAGATTGCTGTGACATTTCCATGGGGATGTGAAATAAAATTTGTGGGAAAAACCACACACCTTCATCCTAGTTAACATCAATCAATATTCCCACTACCAACCCCCAACTTCTGCGGCAAAATTACATGAC
The DNA here is from genome assembly GCA_033459395.1 of Hemibagrus guttatus. Taxonomy (NCBI): domain Eukaryota; kingdom Metazoa; phylum Chordata; class Actinopteri; order Siluriformes; family Bagridae; genus Hemibagrus; species Hemibagrus guttatus. The sequence goes on from JAUCMX010000015.1 coordinate 14,765,934, forward strand.
CCAATTACAACCCAGTGTCTATACACTGGTTCAGTTTTCTTCCAGATGTGACCCAGCTGTTATGCCTCCTCAAGGCTTGATTTCTGAAACCAGATTCAGACGAGTGCATCCGTGAAACGTGATAAACATTTGCCATCACTCACAGATGCTAAACACGAACATTTCAAACACTAATGCGGTATATGTGACATTTAATTAAAAAAAATCTTGTGAGCAAACTTGTTAAAGAGATTTTTTTTATTGATCACGTGTTCCTCCAGTTTCTTTTATATAACACACAAGCACATGACACTCTGGCAGAATAAGTGAGATCTGCTTTGGACGAGCTGGGCAAGTGAGAATTTTTTTTTGTATGTGTGAAAACAAAGGCCTATTTTATGAGTACGAAAGCACCAATGATAAAGCATCTACAAGCCCAATCTGTGCTCGCGGTACGAGGTTTTAATAAATCACTATAAATCTGCCTGCAAAGCGGAGGCCTTTTGTGCCAGCGATGGAGCAAAAAGCGTGAGCAGCAGGAGCTGAAGGACAAAGAAACTGTTGGTATGAGACCGTTTTGAAAAGATTCTTAGTTTTCCTGCAGCACAGATGAAAGGAACTCGTCACAGGAGCACTCTCGGGTCCGTAGTGTTCCGGTTCTGGAAATGACAAAAGCCATTCTTGCCTCTTATCAGGCAGCCGTGAGGGTGTCTGCAATCGGCCTCATACCGAGTAATGAAAGCTGGATGACTAAAGAAATAGATCTCTGGAATTGTCTGGTACAATCTCTCTGTGTGTGTGTGTGTGTGTGTGTGTGTTTGTGTGTGTGTGTGTGTGTGTGTGTTTTATAAGGAGTTGAGCAGGTAGCTCAGCTGACGGCACTAAAAGCCTCTGTGGAGGAGCTGAAGCAGAAGAGTGGCGGAGAAAGCACAATAAAAGCCTCTGGCTTCAATTATGTCTCATGGCAACAACGATGGCAGACTGTAACCTGTATTGCTTCCTTATTTCTTCTTTCTTTCTTCCTTTTTTTTGGGTCCGGTTTTATTCCTCTTCCTTCTCCTTTTATTGCTGGAGAGATATTCCACAGTGCAGCTCCATCTGAGTGCTCCTCCACTGCCCTCTAGAGGAGCTATGAATTTTTTAAAAGACATGAAACCAGAGCAGGATCTTGATCAAAGGATCATTTGGTGAGCCTTGTGAACTAAAGTGCAGCAAATTTCAGAGATAATGGGGTTTTTTTTATTTTTTTTTATTCCTGCTCAAGTTGATGGCCTCGAGGCCCAGACTCTGAGATTAAGTGCAGTGTTGGAGCAACGGGAGTTTGAGCTGGATGGAGCTGAGAGTCTACAGGTACCTTAAACTTCAGCTGTGTTAGAGATCTGTCAGATTTAGCCTTAATCACCAAGATAGAAAAAAATGATCTGCGAGATCAATGAAGGATCAGAGCAGAAACTCTTTTTCTACTGTATGTCTTCTGAGTTGAATCACAGTCTTATTTTTCCTCTGTTTCCTTTTGTAGTGGAAAAAAAAATGCATGTACCCTTTATTTGTTATGTGATGATATGCATAGATAACGAGTCAGGGAAGTCTGTCAAGCCCGAGATCTTCTCTGTAACACACAGTACACAATGCTGTTCAAGGAAAATAATCAATGACGGGTTGATGTGATACTGCTACCTCACCTATAAACAAGAAGCTGTTTATTTCTCATATTCCACAACTAAATATACACAGATATACCAAGCTAACATTAATAAAAACTAATTAAACTGTAAAATTAGTAGAACTACACAGTTTATATCCGTTTATTGTTGCATTAATGTTACGCAAACAAAATAAAACTACAGTGTTTTATTATGTTTCTATTTAGAGCTCTAAATATTCAGAAATCACACTAATCAGAGCCATGGTGTGTCCTAGCTTAGAAAAATAAAGCTCAGGGAATGTTTTTGAGTGGATTCGTTTAATATTTATTCCTTTGATTCTACCTTAATTTTTTTTTTTTTTTTTAAATAATAATTTGTTTATTGTCACATTTTATGAAACCAGTCACTTCCTGTTCTGACGTATGTTAAAGCAGCTATAAATGCTCGTTCCCTCACCAGCCTCTATTTATTCTCTCTGGAAGTTAATATGACAGAGCAGCTTGTTGTGTTACCGAGAAACTGCAAAGAAGCTTGAAGTCTTCTGTTCTAAAAATGTGGAGACGTTACAGCTTTAACTCTGACTGTTACAGTTACCATAAAAGATGAATAAACTTCCTTAAAACTTCACCACATTACAGATTACACACGTTGTTTTAATCCATGCATAAAGAAGGTCCACTGTGTGCACGAGTTGTTACTATGGAAAAAATAACGCATCAGAAAAAGAACCAATCAGATTCATGCATATGCCTGCTCTTTGCTGTGAATTGAAACTGGCATATGGAGATTAGAATTTAAGATGTTTTTGATCTCGATTCATCGCTCGGTTCTGGATGCAGTTTCTGGAGATCATTTGCAAATGAAACTCGAGGCACTTTTTTCACTCTTTTTCTCCATTCTGAAACCACGGGGGACGTAAACTTTGCACAGAAGCGACAGTGAAATACAGAAAAACTGGTGTTTCTGTATTGTGCTGATAAACTACTTAAGGCACACAGCAACACTCTTAATGAGTCTGTTGAAAAAAAAAAGAAAAAAAAAAAGAAAGAAAGTTCTAGCAGTTATGCCTTACGGGATAATTGAACTCTTGCACTTCTGCTGCAGTGTTATACAACGAATCTTCTGTCATTTATAGACAAATTGTGTTGTGAATAAATCCAGAGTTATCAGTTTAAGCTTGGACGTAAGGTCAATGGTGCTCGTTCTACTAAAAAAACAGGTAACAGGGGCCAACACTTTGTGTACAATGAAAGATAGGAAAGAAAGCATAACTGTACATCTAGAAAGTGAACTATTTGTGAGGTGGAAGGTGATAAACAGGCAGCTCAGTTTTTGTATTATTCCCGCTCCAGCCCCTTAATGAGAAATCAAGATCTACTGACCTGATGGTCAGTGCAGCCAGAGTGGAGGAGAGAGAAGGAGAGAGAGAGAGAGAGAACAGGTAAAACGTCTCTCCTCTTTCCTGTCAGGCCGCCTATTGGTGCCTCAACTGTTATGTCAGCTTTCCTGATATCACAGCCTGAAGGCAGTGTGAGCTCGTCTGACTAGCTTGAGCCCCGGAGCTGAAAGCCTTTGACAAAAAGTCGAAGCCGAGCGGTGGACTCGCTGGAGCACAGCAGGACACAGTGGAAGAGATGAAGGCCAAGGTTTATGAGCTGAAAATGTAAAATGCCTTTAAACCCTTCCGTTAAACCCTTCAGGGTTTTATTTATTTCCTTAAGCCAACAGAATCCTGCAATTTAAAACACGGCGTTAGACACCTGCGCCTGATGAAACCTGCACTTGAGTCATCCGGTTATTGTTTTCCCAGCTTTTTCTAGCTAAGGTAGGCAGATTCCCACTGACCATCCATCTCTAACCTCCATGGACCACCTACCATCCATCTTTAGCTGATACTCATGCATGAACTCAACCATGTACATGACACATGGCTCACACACAGCCACTATTGGCTAGATGGCTAAAAAAAAATGGCGCCTGATATTCACGTGTGTGGAATGTGAGTACAGCTCTCATAGAAACTCATTACATTACGAGTAACCTTCTTTCGGTTGCAGAGCTCTGACTGAATTTCAAATGAAAAAATAATAAAATATGAAGGTCAACTGCAAAAAAAATACAAAATAATACAAAGGAACGGCTGTGTTTTGTGTGAATAAGAAAATAAAGCTGTAGAAGGATTGTAGAGTGATAAGTGGAGTAGGTTATAAAGATTTTAGAAGGAGGTTTATGATGCTTAGAAACGATAAACACCTGTAAAAACATCTGTAAAGTTTCCTCTATGATTTAGTTCACGCTCAGGAAGTATGAACGACGTGCTGGTCATGTGACCTGCAATCAATTTATAAATCAATAAATCAATAAATCAAACACACAAAAACATATTTCAAAAAGTTTTGGCTGATTTAACGAGTGTTTGGAAGTTTACACGTGTTTTTATACGAGCTTCAGTGTAGAATAATAATCAATGCTATGCCGTGCATAAGTATTCACCCCCTCTGGAACAGATTCAGTGATTATTTGTCATCTCAGGCATCATTGGGCATCAAGGCAGGATACACCCTGGACGGAGTGCCAACCCATTGCAGGGCACACACACACTCTCATTCACACACACTACGAACAATTTAGAGATGCCAATCAACCTACCATGCATGTCTTTGGACTGGGGGAGGAAACCCCCGAGGCACAGGGAGAACATGCAAACTCCACACACAGCGCAGGCAGGAATTGAACCCCCAACCCTGGAGGTGTGAGGCAAACATGCTAACCACTAAGCCACTGTGCCCCCAGAGCACTGTGCCCCCAGAGCACTGTGCCCCCAGAGCACTGTGCCCCCAGAGCACTGTGCCCCCAGAGCAACATATGACAGAATAACAACATAGCCTGTAAAACCAGTTCGAAAATTAAATTGTTATGTTATGCCCTGATTGCATTAGTATTCACCCCCCTACTGGTGCAGCGAGTCGCCATTAGAATTAACATATAATCAGTTAAATGGAGTGGAGCTGGGTGTTATTAAAGTGTCACGTGATCGCAATATAAATACACCTAGAAAGTAAGGCATGAAAAGCAGAAGTGATCAAAAGAAGTCCAGGGTCAAAAAGTATCTATATAGAACTACCAACCTTGGAAGCATAAATATATATGTTAACTAAACAGGTGGAAAGAATACAGGGGGAAAAATGACACCAGATCAGAAAAAGAGGAGATTAATAAAGAGATGTTACCACCATTGCCAACATCATCACAATGAAGATGATGATGATGATGATGATGATGATGATGATGATGATGATACAAACTGTATTCATTAAAGGGGTTAATACTTATGCAAACCTCTGAATTCATGGCTTTCTGACTACTTAAGTACGCAAGTTGGACACGTGACTGCATTTTTTTTTGCATATTTGATTTTCCGCCCATTATTTATTTATTTATTATTTATTTTATTGCACTTTTGCACGTGCGGACAAGCGGGAGGACGAATTTACCCCCTACATGTGAAATTAATTATCCTTAGCATAAGCTAACATACTTTGAGGGAAGGGGGAAAAAAAAGAACCATATATCAAGAGGTATTTGTGGCAGTCGAGACAAAAGGATTTTTCTAGAATAAACCCATTACATGGACGAGCCGTATAATCTATACGTCCAGCCAGCAGGAATGCTGACGTTCAAGCGGTTATTTCTGTTAAAGGTCCTTGTGGATGAACAGCCTTCAGTGCGCTAACAGAGAGCTGACAGTGATGAGAGGAAAAAGGATCACGCTTCATTATCATGTGGATAATAATAACAGGGTTCGACTGTTTTCTCCTGCGATTCTCATTGTCAGGCGTGACTTATTTCTGCAGAGAGGTCAGAGACATTTTCCAGCAAGGCATCTAAGCCTGCTTTAAATGACAGCTTGACATCGTTCAGAATAGCCAAACATTCATGAAGTGATTTGTTTTAATTAGGGGTATGATCAAGGATAATATTCTCACCAGAGTTCAATAACATTTTAAAGCTTTTAGAAATCAACCGCATTACTACTCTTCCGGATGATGAGCAGTGCTACTGGAATTAAACATCAGGTATTTAAAAAATAAAAAAATAAAAAATAAAAAAATAAAATTAAAAAAAAAAGAAAAGAAAAGAAAAAAAGGACTTGCATATTTACATATAAATAACTTGCGCATTTAATAAATCAAATTGTGTCAATGTATTTTGTTTAAAGAGACATGAGAGGTTGTGTAGTGTATACAAGAAACATATTTCATAGCTTTGTTAAAAGCTTTTTTTTCTTTTTTGAAAAATTATGCAGTCTCAAATGACTCGCCATCTCAACACAAGAGGCCGCCATTTTGCTTTGTGACCAGAAATTAGACTAGAAACTGAAATGGACAGAAAAATGATATGAAAAACATTTCCAGAGAGCTTTATTCATCGTAAAGTAGTATGTTCATCAGGATTTTTTTTTAACATGGCAAAGCTTGAAATAAAAGGTTGAGGAGTAAGGAATGAAAAACTCTGATTTAGAAAATTAATGAGTGATGCCACTGTGGTGTGATAAAGTACAAGGTAATATTGCCATAAAAGTTATAAAGGTGAATTATATACCTCTGATGTTGTCATATGGAAATAATCAACGTTAGGGTGGCAACCCTAACTCTGCTTCATTCTATATTGATGCATGAAGTCTACATTTTAATATTAAACAGCCAACAAAGCATAGAGGGAAGAAAAGGTACTGTGTAAATAAAAAGCAGATGCCAGAAACATGATACAAGATTCATTTCTAGCTTATAAGCTCTGAGGACAAAAATTACATAAGTGCAGCTGTTCAACTGAAAATTGGGTTAAAAGAAATAAAATACTGAAACAATGTATTATGGGATTGTTTATTGGTCTGAAATCATGCAGAAACGACAGTCAATTGATGAAACCAAAGGAAATGAGAGCCATCACGGACTTTCCACACATCGTACAAAAATGAACCGGTCCTCTCCCAACCTGAAAGCAAACACAAATGAACAAACATCATCTTTTCACCAGCTGTAAAATTTACAATTTCAAGCCCACCTGGTGCTGTCCCAGTTGTCCGTGAAGCTCGTGACAGCAGAGCGCAGCATCCAGAACGTGTTCAGGACCTGGCCACCTCCTGGTACAATGAAACACTGACCCACCCAGGTAGTGCATGATCCTACAGGGAACATTCAAAAAACAAAAAACAGACTCAACCTGAAAAATCTAACAGAAACCTGCTTCCCAGGAGTCAGTCTTTTACTAAAATTAATCCCTGATAGCCAGTCTATGTTCATCATCATCTGACTGGATCTCCTCCTGATGTCATGAGCAACATTGAACCATCCACTGTGCAAACATCTGGTTAGCAATTTAGTAACCAAGGATGTTCAAGTGTAAGAAAACCAGGCTTGACCTAGACGAGTACATGGAGCTAAGCGACATTAAGCCAAGGCTGAAGTGCCACAACACTTGTAATCCATAAAAAAAATAAAAAAAACACATTTGAAAGAAAAAAAACACTAAAGATGTGCACAACAGGCGGTTCTTCAGGACCAGGATGGGAACCCAAGTGCAAAAGTTAAAGCTTATACATGACACTACTGATGGGATCAGTAAATATTAAACAAATGGATAACTTTAGAATATTATGAAGAATGGCTTCCTGAAGCTGGTCCTGTAGAGCCCCGTGTCCTGCACGTTTTATGTTTTTTTTTTCGTCCCTCTGTTCAGACACACCCATTTCATTTCGGTTATTCATCTAATTAACTGGCTCAGGTGTGTTGGAGCAGGCGAAATCACTAGTTTCCTGTGCGAGTTACCTTTTGCCCACAGCACAGAAAACGCGACGGTGGGCTGCGGGCCATCACTAATCACCCCGACCACTTTAGCTTCTCGGTTCGGACCCGCCGCCCCGCGCGTGCTCTCCACCGCCGTCCTGTATACTCCTCTAACTTCCGGTCCAACGACGCTGAGGTGCAGCTGGGAACCGAGTTCACTGTGCCATTCTCCGGTCACGTTACAGCCCACCACCTGTAACACGGTGAGAAAGAAAGTGCGCATGCGCGTACTTTGGGTTCATTTCATTACATATATTTGTTCTGACGTTTAAAAATTTACACTCGCCTTACTTTTCTTTCAGAGGCTGGAATTAAAGCTTGCCCGATAATTATCTGGGACAGTCCTAACGAAAGCACGTACAAACCCGTACCTAATGACTTCATAGTGATGCTATGCAAAGCGCGTCTGAAACGCGTGCTCTTAACCGCTCTACACTAATTTCCTGCTGATTAATTACCTCGAAGCCACGCCCACTTCCCACTCTTAAATCCTAAATGGAAGTGACTAAGAAGCCAATCTTAGAAGGTCAATTTTATTCATTTTTTCAGTTTTCAAACAGTATGAACAAACATTGTCAAACTGGTGGTAATCTGAGACTATTGTAATCTCTGACACTCATAGCTAGGATTAGAAAATCTTAATTGTGCCCCATTCATACAGACTGACATCCCAAAATAATTGGAATTGTGTTATAATTGATTGATGGATATCTTTTTCTAATTAATAAAGTCATTTGTCTTCAGTAACGCTTTAAAACTGGCAGGAAGCGAGACAGCTCTTTGGATGAGACACCAGTTCTTCATGTACATACCTTCACACCTCGAGACAATTTAAAGCTGCCAATCAACCCACCAGCATGTTTTTTTTGGGTTTTTTTGATAGTGTGAGGAAAGCAGAGAACCGAGAGGAAACCTACACATCCATCTGGAGAGCATGTGAAACTCCACACAAGATCAAACCCAGTAGATGTGAGGAAGCAACACTGCCTGTCGCACCACCAGGATTTACAGCAGAACATCTCTGAAAAAGCTGGCGTTTGAGAATGCCATTTAATTTCAGCTCAGCCTATACAAACACAGACTAGCTATACATCACCTTTACCTCCTGCTCTCTTTCTCACCCCACACTGCTTAAACGTAGGCGTAGAAATGATTTCAAAAACATTCAACTGCAGTGTAGTTTTGATAAAGTGAGAGAAAAATAATTAGCACATAAAGTTGTTGATGTTCATTTTTCATCTTTAGATTGTAGATTTACATTTTACTTTTCTCTCCTCTTAAGGAAATAATCATATAAAATAAATGCCACTCGGTAAAAAAAAAGGATTTCCCCTTATAGAATTCAATTAACTTTTATTACTGTACAAACACACAGAGGAAGAGCAATATTCAGCATGGACTATATTACTGGGTGTGGTCTGTCTTTACCTGTGTGTGTGTGTGTGTGTGTGTACAGATTTATGAGCTGGATCTGTGTGTGTGTGTGTGTGTGTGTACAGAATTATGAGCTGGATCTGTGTGTGTGTGTGTGTGTGTGTGTGTGTGTGTGTGTGTGTGTGTGTGTGAGTGTGTGTGTACAGATTTATGAGCTGGAACTGTGTGTGTGTGTGTGTGTGTGTGTGCGCACAACCCATGTATGAGCTGGATCTGTGTGTGTGTGTGTGTGTGTGTGTGTGTGTGTGTGTGTGTGTGTGTGTGTGTGCGCACAACCATGTATGAGCTAGGTCAGTGTGTGTGTGTGTGTGTGTGTGTGCGCAACCATGTATGAGCTGGATCTGTGTGTCTGTGTGTGTATGCGCACAACCATGTATGAGTGTGTGTGTGTGTGTGTGTGTGTGTGTGTGTGTGTGTGTGTGTGTGTGTGTTGTGAGCATCCATGTATGAGCTAGATCAGCGTGTGTACAGATTTATGATTTGAGCTTGATCTGTGTGTGTGTGTGTGTGTGTGTGTGTGTGTGTGTGTGTGTGTGTGTGTGTGCGCGTGTGTGTGCGTGTGTGTGTGTGTGTGTGTCTGTGTGTGCCCATATATGGGATGTATCAGTGTGTGTGTACTATGGGATGTATCACTGTGTGTGTACAGATGTATATGTTTGATCAGTGTGCTCTGTGTATGGATCCATGTGTGTACAGATGTATGAGCTGGATCTGTGTGTGATCTGTGTGTGTGTGTGTGTGTGTGTGTATTCTCATGTATGAGCTGGATCTGTGTGTGTACAAATGTATGACCTGGATCAGTGTGTGTGTGTGTGTGTGTGTGTGTGTGTGTGTGTGTACCCATGTACAAGCTAGATCCATGTGTGTACAGATGTACGAACTGGATCTGTGTGTTATCTGTGTGTGTGGTGTGTGTGTGTGTGTGTGTGTGTGTGTGTGTGTGTGTGTGTGTGTGTGTGTGTACCTATGTATGAGTTTGATCAGTGTGGCCTGTGTACATGCTGTGCGTGTTTGTGCGTGTGTGTGTGTGTGTGTGTGTGTGTGTGTATGGCTGTGTGGATGGTGCAGGCAATATTAAATCAGTCATTGATGGGATTATTGTGGATTATTGTCCTGAGACAGTCTGCGTTTGAACACCTACACAATCCTCTGTGTCCAGGTCAAAGGCGTTTGTTCGGCATTACACCTACAGACCAATAAAATTTGATTCAATATCTACAGTAACATGGCCGATTAAACCATCATGTAATGTATAATCTGAGTGAAATTTCTATCCAGGTAAAAGGAGTGAATTATCAAAATAAACAGGACGTTATTCTTCTGCTTGATGTCACAATCTAACGTCTGTAAATTTATTTAAAAAACCAAACCCTGAGTGATGTGTTTCCAGAAATTTGTCCTAGCTTTGTTTTAACTCTTGGTCATGATGATAATGTTTGTTTCTCTAACTCTTATGATTTCTTTCTAACTATAATGAGTGCTTTTATGGATTTATTTGTGTAAATTCATGACATTTAATCCCAATAAAGTTCATTTCGGTTCCAGGATACAACACTAGGCAATGTGGAAAAGTTTAAGGGGGGTCAATACTTATACAAGGGTGGTCTCTATCAGTAGTATAATTTTTCTCATGGTATAAATCACTTATATAAATTGAATTCTACACTAAAGATGTAGTGCGTCTGTAAGAAGCAGGCATGAATCTGTGTTTGAAGTGGGTGAAGGTACAGAGGCAGGTAAGTTCCTGTTCCTTTTCTAACAGTCGGGTTGCTTTCATCATGCAGCACCTGAAACGTTTTTAACGGGTGAGGAGCTGATGGAGGCTGACAGAGTAATGCAATTAGTGCCGTTCGTCTGATCTTTGTAACTTGTAAGAACATGCAACATGATTAACAACATTTTCATCAAAGATGTCGAGGTAAAAAAATTCTCTTTAGTCTCTGCAGACCCTTCTGCCTATCGGACATGGCAGCTAGATTGTTTTAGAATAATAAATAAACAAACAAACATATAATCTGGTAATCACAGGTACTGCCTTTGATGTAATGGATGTTCTGCTGGATATTTGAAGAGCTGGTAAATCTGTGTTTTTGTGAACAGCTGCATGGAGATTTAAAGGATCTGAAACAAACTATGATGGGATTAATGGACTCATATGGATGAGAGAAGCAGGTGGAGGTGTAGCGTGGTTGAGCGAGTGTGTGTGTGTGTGTGTGTGTGTGTGCTACACATTTAATCTTAAGGCGGATGAGCCACAGCAGCAGAAGACCACATCTGGTTCCTCTTCCTCTTCTGTCAGTCAAGAGCAGGAATCTGAGACTACAGTGCAGACAGGATCACTGAAACTGGACAGCTGAAGATTGAGGAAAGAGCAGGTGATGCTCAAGCCTGACTCTCACTGCCATGGTCCAAGTCACTTGTCCAGATCACATTTTCTCCCCATCCTTATGTATGATTAACTGAAGCTCTTTTATGACTTTTATAAAAAATTTTATGAATAAGCAGGGGAGCCGGTGTTCCTATTAAAGTTGACCGGTGACTGTAATTAATACACTTTCCCATGTGTATAAAGACACATATAAAATTACATAATATATTATATTATATTATATTATATTATATTATATTATATTATATTATATTATTTTTTATTTTTTTAAAATTATTTAATTAATTTTTTTTCCTAAAAAAAAAAAAAAAAAAAAAAAAAAAAAAGACATTATCTAAAAATTTTAAAAGGAATAATGTTTTTTTTTTTTTATTTGCGTAACAAATAAAAAGGTTTAAACAAAAGTCTATTAATAGAAGACATTTACCCTAAGCAACATCAGTAAAGTCCCACTGAACAAACTTCCCGTGTGGGTTGCCAGATTGGGTGGTTTCGCCCCAACTTTGAGAAGAAAGCCTGTGTTTATGTAACGGATGCAATTAAGCTTTAATTAAGTTTTAAATGCGGTCTGGTTGCAGCTTATATAACGGAAATGTCCCTGAAAGGCAGCACTTCACCCTGACAACCACCTGATCGACCCGTGCGCTCCGCTGATCGGTGTCCCGCACTAAATCACCCGCAATCTTCATCCCTCCTCCTCCTCCTCCTCTTCCCCTCCTCCCACGCGCGCTCTTTAGAAGCAGAGACTATGTCGCGTGGATGCTCGGAGCTCCAAACGGCGTGCGGCAGACCGGAGTTGTTTCTCCTCCACGCACTTCCGTTAAGCGGACAGGTGGAGTTCCAGTGCAGTGACCGCGGTGATCACCTGCCGGTTCACCCGGTTCATCACGCTCACTTTCCAGATACACATCACACGTGAGTTATTGTCATTATTATTATTATTATTATTATTATTATTATTATTGGTTTCATAAGTAGTGGTAGTCTTAGTCGGAGTTGGTTCAAGTGCAGACTGAATGTGCACCACTGACGTAGGGGAAGCCTAAAGGGCACTTGTTCTCCACTGGAAGGGTACTTTATCACCTTTTCATCATATAGCTGCACTCTAGAGGGCATTTCATCAGTGCTTTTCTATTTAAATTCTAACTATTCTATATAACTTCATCAAATGTTATTCAGCCTATTGGGCACTTTATCATGTTTTATGTAGTGTAAATTCACCCCAGAGGGCACTGGCATGATGCTCGAGTGGTTTTATTTATATTTAAACATTGTGGCTAATTGATACACTTATTAATAATAATAATATACAGTATTACAAAACTTGTATTAGTACACTTGTACACACTAATTCATACAATACAATATATTATATTATATTATATTATATTATATTATATTATATTATATTATATTATATTATATTATATATCCTAAAGGGCTTTTCACACAATAGGTCACATGTTTAATCAGGTGTTAAGTGGAAATTTCCCTATTTACATGAAATGATATTATACATCTCAGAACTCTCTGCCATGATGATTGCTAAACTGTGATTTCATTAATCACTTCGAACATGATCCTTGCACAGCAAGCTCTAAAGGTGAGAACATGGAGACAGGTGGGTGTGAGCTCATCTCAGGTATGCTCAATAGGGTTTCCCACCAGCAGCTATGATATGTTGGCTCCAGATATGTTGCATGTCCAGCATCAGGAGCTTTCCTCATGCTGTGGTGTGTAGGTTTGAAGCCATGCAGCGCAGACACACGACACTGAGGGAGAAAGGTCGCAGGGGGCCGGCGTACATGTTCAGCGAGCGCGATACAAGTCTCACAGCCGAAGAAGAGCGCTTCCTGGATGCTGCTGAGTATGGAAACATCCCGGTTGTCCGGAAGATGCTTGAAGACTCTGAGACTCTCAATGTGAACTGTGTGGACTACATGGGCCAAAATGCTCTTCAGCTCGCCGTAGCCAACGAGCACCTGGAAGTGACTGAGCTGCTCCTGAAGAAGGAAGGTTTAGCCCGGGTGGGTGATGCCCTGCTCTTGGCTATCAGTAAAGGGTACGTGCGTATCGTGGAGGCCATTTTGGCACACCCAGCTTTCGAAGGTGGCCTTCGCTTTGCCCCGAGTATCTTAGAACGGGAACAAAAAAATGAAGACGACAACTTCTACGCATATGATGAGGACGGAACACGGTTCTCACGTGATGTGACGCCCGTGATCCTGGCGGCACAGTGTCAGGAGTATGAGATCATACACACCCTGCTGGTCAAAGGCGCACGCATCGAAAAGCCTCACGATCACTTCTGCAAGTGCACTGAGTGTGCCGAGAAGCAGAGGCAAGACTCCTTCAGCCACTCACGCTCACGCATAAACGCCTACAAAGGCCTGGCGAGCGCCGCCTACCTCTGCCTGTCCAGTGAAGATCCAGTGCTGACCGCCTTGGAGCTCAGCAACGAGCTTGCACAACTCGCCAACGTCGAAACCGAGTTTAAGGTGAGAGAGGACTGTTCTCTGTAGTACTTTAAATGAGTCTGTATCAAAATTTCTGTGTGTCATTGATGATGTGATGAAGTATACTGTCAGGAGAGGTTGATGGAAGGAGTCTCCAGTGTCAGAGAAAAAGAGAGGCAGAGAGTCAGATGCGGGAAGGCAGATGAGTGAACGATGAGGGAACGACTGTTGCAAAGAGATTAAACGTCTGACATCCTTAAATTAATTAACAAAAAATGTAGTTGTTGATAAACTGCTGTGGTAACAGTGACTCTGCTTCATGACATCATCCTGCCCTTAATTATTTTCCTATAACAGCATTCCACAGAGTTACAGCATGCCACAGGTTAAAGATACAGGCACAAAAAGAAAAAAAAATTACAAAAGGCACATACTGCAGTGATAAAAGTTGACACTTTTTTCTGACATTGTAAAAGAAATCTGTTCAGCTCACAGTGCTCTGTGACTTTTTGGCAGAGGTGCTGTTTTTATCACGTTATTAAATAATGCAGCGGTAATTCCGACCTCCTATAGAGGCTTAATGGAATTTCAAAGGAACCTCTGCATTTTAATCTGTTTTCCGGACAGCTATCTTATTGGATTATTCAAGGGAAAGGTTAAAGGTTTTGTTGTCAGTTCTGCTTCACCTCACTTTCTCTTTTGCACAAATGAAGATAAAGATCTTGTTATGAAGTCATGATTCATGTATTAAAACAAAGGATCTGATTACAGGATCTTGCTCTCGGAATTAGATTTCAGTTGCCTAACACGTTGTTTGCTAGGTGAACAAGTCTGTGTTAGAAATCACTGTTTCTAAGAAACACTCCTCGCTGATTCTCACGGCTTGATTGTCGGCTTCTCTTATTGATTGCGTGAGCGGTTTGTTGAAGTGTGTGTATTGACAGGAGCAGGTAATCACACTGTTGTTATTCCCTAATCGCTGGGCTTCGAGCTCATTCTTTCGCATGGATCAATAGAAAGTGTATATCACTGTATTTCTTATTTTTCATAGCATATAATAAGGTCAGAGTAGAAGAATGGAAAAAGAGGATCAGCAGAATGATTCAATAGGAATAATGCGAGACAGTGAAAAGGAGAATTAAAGAAGTACAGGGTACAAGATCAGGTAGTAAGAATGAAATGAGAGGATGGTGAACACCTCTGAAGAATTGTATAAAATCATGAGAACATTTCGTGCTCGTGTTTCTCTGTAGAATGACTACAGAAAGCTGTCCATGCAGTGTAAAGACTTTGTGGTCGGAGTGCTGGATCTGTGTCGAAACACTGAGGAGGTGGAAGCCATTCTGAATGGAAGTGTGGACCATAACCTGCCCCAGAGTGACCACAGACCCTGCCTGAGCCGGATAAAACTGGCCATCAAGTTTGAGGTCAAAAAGGTACAGTACGGACAAACTAATTTACTTTGCATTGATTCTGTTAAATTCTATACGCAGTAAATTGTATTTCTGTGCAGTTTGTTGCTCATCCAAACTGTCAGCAGCAGCTCCTGACACTGTGGTATGAGAATCTCTCAGGTTTGAGACAGCAGTCTATTGGAGTGAAATGTTTAACGGTTCTCGGGGTGATGGTCACTCTGCCGTTCTTGGCCATTGCATACTGGATCATGCCGTACAGCAAGGTACAATCCAAGCACATAACATTTTATACCTCAGGGTTCTGTTTAGTTCATTTTATACAACATAGATGTTGCTGGATATTTCACAACATTAAATGTGACTATAAACAGATAAAAAAAAAAGTATGATGTGTCATACTTCTGATATAAAGGCTGATGTAATGTTGATGTAAAGCACAATTTGTTTTATTGTTTTATTTTTTACTTTTCTGGAAAGCTGGGTCAGGTTCTCCGCAGTCCATTCATGAAATTCGTGGCCCATGCGGTGTCCTTCACCATTTTCCTATGCTTGCTGGTGCTCAACGCCTCTGATCGCTTCGATGGAGTCAAAAATTTGCCCAATGAAACGATTACTGATCATCCGCGGCAGGTCTTCCGGGTCAAAACCACTCGCTTCTCCTGGACTGAGATGCTAATTATGAAATGGGTGCTTGGTTAGTATCTCATGAAGATCTGGAGAGAAATGTTGTTGATGAATGCATTTATGTTTTTTGGAAGCTAATTAATGATGTCTGGCTCTGGCTGTTCAGGAATGATCTGGTCAGAGTGTAAAGAGATTTGGGAAGACGGGTTACGTGAGTACATCATGCAACTCTGGAACATTTTGGACTTTGGTATGCTGTCTATCTTCGTGGCGTCGTTCACGGCGAGGTTCATGGCATTTCTGCAGGCCTCTCGCGCACAGCTGTACGTAGACCTGTACGTGACGAGCTCGGACCTGAGCAATGTCTCTCTTCCTGACGAAGTGGCCTACTTTACTTACGGTAAAATTATCCTACACTGTGCAGTTAAAGGTTCTCCAGCATGAAGACTTGGCATGAAAACATTCTCCATTTTTTCAGCGAGGAACCGCTGGCTTCCGTCTGACCCCCAGATCATCTCTGAAGGTCTCTACTCCATTGCTGTGGTCCTAAGTTTCTCACGCATCGCCTACATCCTGCCGGCCAATGAGAGCTTTGGACCTTTACAGATCTCCCTGGGCCGCACCGTGAAGGACATTTTTAAGTTTATGGTCATCTTCATCATGGTCTTCCTTGCCTTCATGATTGGCATGTTCAATCTGTACTCCTACTACCTGGGTGCCAAGTATAACCCTGCCTTCACCACGTAAGTCTTCAGAGCTCTGAGCAAAACCATACCTGTTACATAAAATACTGATAGCTATGGGGTGTGTGTGTGTGTGTGTGTGTGTGTGTGTGTGTGTGTGTGTGTGTGTGTGTGTGTGTGTTTCTTCACACAGTGTAGAAGAAAGCTTCAAGACACTGTTCTGGTCCATCTTTGGTTTGAGTGAGGTGATCTCTGTGGTGTTGAAGTACGATCATAAGTTCATTGAGAACATCGGCTACATCCTGTATGGTGTCTACAATGTCACTATGGTGATCGTGCTGCTCAACATGCTGATCGCCATGATGAACCACTCCTACCAGGAGATCGAGGTGACCTCTAAGTCCAGTGTTATTTCTCAAAGATCTGCAGTATTGTTGTGTAATCCTGCGGTTTTGCTGTAAACAGGAGGACGCAGACGTTGAGTGGAAATTTGCCCGTGCTAAGCTCTGGCTCTCGTACTTCGATGAAGGCAGGACTCTTCCTCCTCCTTTTAATCTGGTGCCCAGTCCAAAGTCCTTCTATTACATGGGCCTACGGACAAGATCTTGTCTTGTCAGGCTATGCAAAGCTAAAGGTCGTCATGGAAGCCAGCAAGACGTGGACACTCCAAATTCTCGATCTAAGGTTGGAATCTGAATGGCCCCGCCCGAAGCTCTGAGATTGTTTTAAATAGTGAAATCACGTTTTTGAGATGATTGTTTTCTTTTTCAGCTCCACAGGTATCGACTGTGCCTCACTCAAGATGAATATGCAATGAGAAATTCTATCAAACATCCAACCAGATACCAGGTATGAGCTTATTTTTTACATCAGACACACAACCATTTTATGTTCTCTCATCACTGACATTAAATCAACTCTTATTCTTTATTAATCGGATCCACAGAAGATCATGAAGCGTCTCATTAAGCGATACGTCCTGAAGGCCCAAATTGACGGCGAAAATGACGAGGTCAATGAGGGTAAGTATATCCCAAACACAGCTGACATTCATCAGCATGCTTTTTAAGACGTTAAGCAGTTTTATTAAGTGTTTGGTTTTGTTTTCTGTATGTGGGACTCACCAGGTGAGCTGAAGGAGATAAAGCAGGACATCTCCAGCCTACGCTATGAGCTTCTGGAGGAAAAATCTCAGGTCACAGCAGAACTCTCCGATCTCATCCAGCAGCTGGGTGATAAACTTAGTACATCGACCAAGAAACCCTGAAGAAAAGTAGTTTCTACCTATGAACGCTTAAGAATCTTCAAAATGAGCCCTGAGGAACCAAGAAAATGTAGCTAATTGAAAGAAATTTCAATGAACATAACTAACTATACATTTACAGTCTGTAACTGGCACTCAGTTGCATATATTTCTACAAAACTTGGAATTTATGGAAGTAAATGAATAAGGGAAAATTTGGAAGATTGTTAGCGCTCGTATAAGTGTGTGCTCTTAACCCTGATATTATGCCGTTTCTATCCACATGCTGCTGGATCGTTTGTTCATGATTTTGGAAAAGGCCTAATTTTAATGACCTGCTATAATCCAGTATCAATGAGCCCAATGTTTTCCCAAGTTCCATTTCACAGGGGGACCTGAATAATTTCTGTTATTGCTGATTATCTTTTATTAAATATTTGCAATACAAAAGATCTCTCTAGTATTTAAATATTCAACAGTATTTTGAAAGAGAAAAATATATTTGCATTCTTTGAGCTGATGAAATGTACATTTGAGTGTGTTAATTAATTAATGAATTAATTATTATTATTTGTATTATCTGTCAATAACAACAACAACAACAACAACAATAATAATAATAATAATAATAATAATAATAATGTATTGTACAACTTAACATACTTTTAATAAAGAAATACATTTGACCAACGTATGAACTTTAATGATTTTTTAATGTACATGATTTAGAGTTCAGTCTTTTTGACTGATGTAATTTCTTCACTCCAAGCTTTTTATAAGCACACATATCTGGAACCCCTTTTGATTGCAGCACAGATTCAAATATTATAAAAAATAAGTATCATGATAAGTGTTTTTTTTGGCTTCGTTGTAGCTTTTTTTGTCACAACTTTCACCACCGGAACTCACACCAATTACTTCAGTGATATCTGAGGTACTTTGCTAATCTCGCGCTGCGCAATGGCAAAGAAATGACAAGCAGTAAAACCCTTTTCAAGTGCATTGGCCCACTATGGTGACAGACAACCGAATTATCCAATAAACGATCAGAATACGATGACTAACAGTGACGTTTCGAGGAAGTCATATACAGGAGTTTCGGGAATCATAAGCCCCTCCCTTTAGCCCCCACGCTCCCCGCCGCACGTGAGCCTCTAGTGAACCTCCTCGCGCAGCGAGAACAAACCGGCTGCTAACGGCTCAAACGTCACAGGAACTCGGCCTGTAAGTGTTACTATACAAGTTTGTCTCTGGCTAGACGTAATACATATTAAAATTTATTTTTTAACAAATATATTAGAGACACATGCTAATGCTATTATTACTCTCAGGAAATGAAGGCGCTAGCCGTTAGGCTAAGCTATTCTGTATTGGTAGGCTTAACTGCCTCGCTTAGATATGTTGTTATAATGCTCTTCCGTGTGTTATTAAATCGTTATTACATGTTTAATGTTCTTTAACTAAATCGTTTCACTACTTGCTGTCTGACTCCTAACTTCAAAAGTGCGTTTTTGACTATTTTTCCACACCGCTTATCGAGCAATAGACACGCCCCAGTGTCATGATTGGTGGATCAGCATCCGTCACGTAACACGTGAAGACAGCGTACTGACCAATCGGAGCACAACAACATGGCGGGGCAGGGTGTCTCTCTCTGAGATACGGTGGGATTAAAACACAATAGTGAATAATTCTTTCTTTTTCCACGCTATGTCCTGATAGAACACGGGGGGAAAAATGGCGGATGACCCGAGCGCTGCGGATAGGAACGTGGAAATCTGGAAGATAAAGAAGTTGATCAAAAGCCTTGAAGCGGCTAGGGGGTAAGCAGAATGACTGCTTTCTTACTGACTTTACAGATCAAGGGGTTATTAATAAATGACAGCTGAGACGAAGACGGCCACATGCTCACAGCTAACCTGCTAACAGCTGTAGGATAGACTGGCAGTATGGCAGTGGCATCCACAGCACACTCACATGATCGTTCCTAAAGCAGCCTTGGGAGTAAAAACCACCAGAAATACATAATAGCTGCTTAACACCCAATGCTATGATTATCCATTTAAAATAGTGTAGAACATAGTGTAAAAAGTGGTTGTTTGATCAAGCTCAAGAAAGTTCAGACCAGTTAGGGATTACAACACTCTGTAATAATGACATGCTGTATGAGAAAAATAATCAACAGATTAATTAATAATTACTTTGGTTATTAATTAATTAATAATCAGCGGAGTCACTGTTACACCTCCAAAGTGGAATATTTTCCAATAACCACATGCAGTATAGTGTTTTTTCCTCTTATACCATTACAGTTGCAAGCTTTCATTTATTAAATGATGATGAGCCAAAATAACAGTATGTATATTTGATTGACAAGTTGTTTTTTAACAGTGTTGTGTTTTGTGTGTGTTTCGGCAGGAATGGCACCAGTATGATTTCCCTCATCATTCCCCCGAAGGACCAGATCTCCCGGGTGGCTAAGATGCTGGCGGATGAATTCGGCACGGCGTCCAACATTAAGAGCAGAGTGAACCGACTGTCCGTGCTGGGAGCCATCACTTCAGTACAGCAGAGACTCAAACTCTACAACAAGGGTGTGTGTGCATTTATTACACTTTGCTCACACCAGAAGCAACAAAACATTCGTTTTCAATGAGAACTGATGAGTTGACCAATGTCTACTCTAGCAAAACAAAGTGGGTGGGGTCAACATCATGACAGCATTTCTTTTATTTTATCCTCATACAGATGCATGAATAACATTTGTGAACGTTTTTGTGGTGTTTTTACACCTGCAAAGTGTTTACGTCTTTTGTCTTCTCACTTTATTCTGGTGTACCATCACAGTGCCCCCCAATGGCCTGGTGGTGTACTGTGGAACCATCATGACAGAGGAGGGCAAAGAGAAGAAAGTCAACATCGACTTTGAGCCGTTCAAGCCGATCAATACATCCCTGTATTTATGTGACAACAAGTTTCACACAGAGGTGAGAGAGAGTGCTGGAGAGACACACACAGTTAGACAGAAACAGAGACACTAATAGACACAGTTAGAGAAATGGAGAGGCAGAGAGAGAGACGCAGACAAAAAGAAAGACTCACAAAAGGAAGAAAGTGTGAGAAAAATCAGCACACACATCACAAAGTGAGAGAGATAGGCAAAGCGGCTGAAAGAGAGAGATAGAGGGTGAGCTAGACAGGTTCAAAAAGAGGGGTGTGAACTGTGACCGAGAGAGAGAGGTAAAAAAGGATCTATTGATGGAGAGATGCAAAAATATACAGAGAAAGAGAGGGAGATTGATACAGAAAGACCAACAGAGAGAGAGAGTAGGACTTTCAAATTCGAATTTCTCTCTCTCTCTCCATCACTGTCTCTCTCTTTGTCTCTCCATCAATACATCCCTTTTTACCTCTATCTCTCTGTCACAGTCTAAATTCACATCCCTCGTTTTGCCTCTGTCTAGCTCACCCTCTATCTTTCAGAAACAAAAAGAGGGAAGTGAATTTTGACTGAGACTAAGGTTTTTGCTTGTCTCAGTACACTGTAGTACATTCAGCATCACGCAGGTGAACATGCGGCTACATGAACAAAAGTCAAACACCAAACAACTCATGGGGGTTGGGATAAGGGTGAATTTAGTCATTATTATATTAGATGTTTGCTACGTTTATGCTTTAATGGCCTTGCTCACTGTCCTGGTTGTAAGAGACACAGCTATGATTCCAGGTATGATGCTGTGGTACCATGACTCACCCTCTGTGTGACTGTCTCGCCTCAGGCTCTTACCGCATTGCTCTCGGACGACAGTAAGTTCGGATTTATCGTGATCGATGGCAGCGGTGCCCTCTTCGGAACACTGCAAGGCAACACCAGGGAGGTTCTGCACAAATTCACAGTGGACCTGCCAAAAAAGCACGGTAAGAAGGGTGTGGAATTTTGTCCGAGTCTGTTTTAAAGCCTAAGCCTCAAGTCTTAAGGCTGCTTGGGTTCCTCTCCCCCCCGTCAGGACGAGGAGGTCAGTCTGCCCTGCGATTCGCCCGGCTGAGGATGGAGAAAAGGCACAACTATGTGAGGAAGGTGGCGGAGACGGCCGTGCAGCTCTTTGTCTCCAACGACAAGGTCAATGTTGCTGGGATGGTTCTCGCTGGATCGGCCGACTTTAAAACTGAGCTCAGCCAGTCGGACATGTTCGACCCGGTGTGTTCCCTCAGACCCTCCACGTTCTTGTCGCCATCTTGAAATCAGTGGTGTGCAGAGTTTTATAACTGTCTTTCTGTTCAGAGGTTACAAGCCAAGGTGCTGAAACTGGTGGACATTTCTTACGGAGGGGAGAACGGCTTCAATCAGGCGATCGAGCTGTCGGCCGAGGTGCTCTCCAACGTCAAATTCATTCAGGAAAAGAAGCTAATAGGTAAGAAATCTGACACTGGGTTTCATTCTGTCCAAAAAAAAACACCTGGTGTCGGGTCTGGAATTGGGATCTGATTAGTTATGAGGCTCAGAAAGCTCTTGAGCTGGATGTTCAAGACTGAATATGAACAAATGTTGTGTGACGGTTTTTAGGACGCTACTTTGATGAGATTAGTCAGGACACGGGCAAGTACTGTTTCGGAGTCGAGGACACGCTCAAAGCTCTGGAGATGGGAGCCGTTGAGATTCTAATCGTTTACGAGAACTTGGACACCATGCGCTATGTACTACGCTGCCATGGAGCTGAGGGCAATGGGCCTGAAAATGGTACACACACACATTCTCTCTGCTTTAGTGCTTTTAATTTTATCTATTGATTGGATGCTTTACACATAACATCGCATGTAATACATTTAAAATACCTTTATGCCAAAACATTCACATACAATTATTATATATCTTATATTTAAAAAAATATATGTTAATTTTTTGTATTATTTTTTCTCATTAGATGAAAAGACACTGTATTTGACGCCCGAGCAGGAGAAGGATAAGTCTCACTTCACAGACAAAGAGGTCTTTTTTTTTTTTTTCCTTTTAATATATGTTAGACAAACATTAGCTGATTATTATTACTTTTGTCAGTGTATTTATTTGTTTATTACAAACTTGTCACTGAATCAAATGGAAAACGTGAATTTTCTTGTTACTAGGAGAAAGCAGCAGCTACAGAAACATAGCGGTCTCGCCCAATTGGTTCAAGCCTTCTGCAATTTGAGTCCAGATTTTTTCCACTCATCCATGGCGTTACGGTGGTTTTATGATTTAACGTTGTACAGGGAATCCACCGCTGTCATGAACGCCTGCTATTTCTTCTCTTCTTTCTGTATCCATTGGCTTGATTTTAACAGAGTGGATTTGCATCTCTAGTAAAGAATTCACAGTGCGATTTTGCCTTGATTAGGAGCTGAGCTCTAATCAGCTGTAATCTCCTGATCGTTTTGTTTGTGGAAGCTGCTTTTCTTTCCGTAATAAATCTTAGGGATCAGGATTTCAGCTCAAAAGCCTACGTGATCAGCGTGACATCCTTATTTCTCTCCATTTCAATACCTTATTGTATTTTTAATGCAATTTTTGTTATTATACCCGGTGTGTGTGCTGAGTGAGTGAGTCAGTGTGGTTTTTTTTTTGTGTGTCTCAGACAGGGCAGGAGCACGAGCTCTTGGAGAGCATGCCTCTGCTCGAGTGGTTCGCCAACAACTACAAGAAATTTGGGGCGACGCTGGAGATCGTGACAGACAAAAGCCAGGAGGGCTCGCAGTTTGTGAAGGGCTTTGGCGGGATTGGGGGTGAGAGCTAACGCAGAAACCAGCTCAATGGAATATTAATATCAGCTATACATGTCACTTCTTATTCTCACTTGCGCTAGAGCAGCTGTCTCTTTTTTTTCTCTTTATTAAAGTTAATAAAATAAATAAATGCATGAGAAGCTGCAATCCTGATAAGTTAGAGCTTTACTTCTGACTTTCAAAGCCCTGACACTGCAGACTCCTTTATTTGAATCTGTTTATGGAGCATTGGCTGTACAATTCCCTGTGAAAGAGCTGTTGCTATAGAAACGGTAAGGTGTCAGAACACGCACGTTAATCTAAACCTGTTCTAGGAAACTAATGCCTTCTAACCAATCAGAATTGAGACTTCAGCACTTGAGACATAATAACTAAAATTTAAAGTAAAGTAAAATTTTAAAATTATATATACTATCTTCTTTAGATTTAAAGGCACCTTGGTGTAATAAAAAAAAATTGAAATATAAATTAATCTATTTAAAAAAAAATATGAATTCAATATGAAGTGAAAAAGTAAAGAGTTTTATTTTCATTAATAATTTCTCTTAAAAGTGGAAGTGAAAATCAGCCCAGATTCCCAGTATCACATCATTCCTCCCTTCTAAAGGACTGGCTCATTTATTTATCTGAAAGATGACTTTTATCCAAAGTAAATTAAATAACTGGGGCAGATTAGTGCTGTTCAGGGTTATGTGGGGATGAAGATTCTAAGGATTCCTCTAATGAGGATTTTAATACCTGCATGTTTCAGTTACAAGATGGACAGTGACCTGTTTTTTTTTTGTTTTTTTTTTTTTAACTCAGAACATCTTGTTTGCTCCTTGTGCAGGAATTTTGAGATACAGGGTGGATTTCCAGGGCATGGACTATCAGGCAGAAGACGAGGAGCTGTACGACTTGGATGACTACTAGGTAGTCGTGACTAATGAACGGAGAAATTCCCCTTTACAACTCTGCGGACAAACAGGAAAGGAAAAGATGGTGAATCAGCGACGAAAAGAACTATTTGTAAGAGCGAACTTAAACCCTGTGACCGAACGGACTCGAGTGCGTTAAGCTCGCCGTCACGTCATTAACACGTCACACAGCAACAGTACGGACACGTGAGGAAGTCCTCCGGCCTTGCGCCGTTTTTCAAGCCTACTTTTTTTACTGACTCCTGCTGCTACTTTGAGTTTGTGGCATTTTTAATATCGTACATGAAAAGCCGAGGGGATTAAGTGTGCACCTCGAGCGTTTGAGCCTCAAGCTCATCCTCCAGCCCTGAGTTTCTTTCATATCTGCTGCGTTTCAACCTCTGAGCCGGTTAAATCTCTGTGAAGGACCATCGCGTAGCTGGATCGCCTCTCCATGCTGCTGAAGACGGATGTTTGTCTCGCTTTAGCTTTTAGTAAACGTCCCAAAATGTCTGAATGCCTGAAAAGTTGAAATGGATGAAATACGACTGCACAGTTCACCCAGTTCTGAACTTGCCCAATGTTTTAATCTGTTATTTGGGTTTTAAGAGCCGCGAGCTCATATGCTCTTAACCACAAGCTGGATTAATGACTTTACTTGCACATGAGAACACCAGATCACACTGGAAGCACTAAAAATTGTGCATTTTTCATCTTCCACTTCCTGCCCTTCCACATCCAGTCTATCCATGGGCAGATTTGTTTTTTAATAAATAGGAAATGCAACAAAACTGATGCAGGACTTTTATTAGTCTTATTCAGTCTTTATTCTGATACACACTGGGCAGCAGGTAAACCCCATGTATAGAGTCTAATGAGAAAATACACACACTCACACACAAAAAGGATGCTTTGTATTTTTTCCTGTATTTTCTCATCTCCGTGCCTAATCCATCGATATTTTGTATAAAATCATTTGTTACACGAGGTCATGGATATTAAACCTTCTCATTGTTTGCATGTTTTTAGTTTGTCGTCTCTTCATTTTGTTCAACACAGTCTGCTCATTTTTTACATTTTTAACGTTTCAGTACATAAAATAAAGTCTCCTTTCAATTGTAGAAGATTTATTGTAGGGAAATAAAGTTACTGAGAAATGATCCTGAGGAGGAAGTACTGATATGTTTAAAAAGGGGAAGTATCCAGCAGAAAAACAGTCAAAACCCTGATTCTTAAACGCACTCGGTATTTACAAAAAGGCTTAAAGTATTATTGTTTAAATTTAATTAAATTTTGTTATTGAATAGTTGAAGAAAGTCGCAGCAGATGATGACCTGACATGGTGGAATTTACTACACTGACTGGATGGTTTAAAAGGAAAAAAATGTGTAACTGATGTACAAGTATAATTCAACTACTACTAGTATAAATATTAAAATATTTTTTAATATTTCAAATCAGGCAAACTATTAGAAAATGAACTTCCTATAAGAAGTGTTTTCTGACTGACATAATAGAAGCAATAATGATGCTAGTATTATTTTAATAGATGTTATTTTAGTTAGTTATTAAATATAGATATTTTTCTAACTATAATTAATTAGTCACTTTAATTTATTAATTATTAATTTGAATGAATTTTGTGGATTCCTTGGGATTTCCTTAGCTATGTAGAATTTTTTTTCCTGAATTTTTCTCCTAAATAAAAATAACATATAGTGTTAAATGTAATGTTTTGTTTGTCTGTGAGAATTCTCAGTCATCGATGTGCGCTGATCTGAAAGTTGAGTCATGTTAACTGGACGTCTTTCGAAGTCGAAACGTTTCCCTACTCATTCCAGCAGAAGTTGAGCAGCTCGGATGTGCAGAAAGATTCCGCGCACAAGCTAATCGGATGACTAGTGAAGCGTATCGACATTTTTAGAAAGAAGTCCAGTTAACATGACTCAGCTCCCAGATAACTGCAGCTGGATGACCGAGAGTCTTCATCAGTCTAACGGAAGAAGCTGCTCGGGTGAGTAGTGAAACTCGATTTATTTAATATTTTTTAGAGTCCTTAACTATAAAGAACTGTTCCATGATTTCTTTTTAGCTCATCATACAGCCTTTAAGTATAGTTTATATTACGTTTATTACCAACTATTTCCTTCAGCATTGCTTTTTTTTTTAATAACACGTTGAGAGGCTTTTAAACTCCGAGGTAGAAGAATTTACCATGAAACTCGGCGCGCCCACTCGCACGATAAACTGTTCCGCATTGTTTCACGTCCTCAGACTTGCGAAGAACAACCAATCAGAGAGCAGATAACCAACTCGACCCCGCCTTCTTTGTGAGTCGTCGACAAATGTAGAGCTGGAATTTTAATCTATTTAAATTTTATTCCCCCCCCCAAGCTTCTCCCCTCCCTTCCGGTTTGTTCTCTCAGTATATGACGTAGCTGGCTGTGCGCGCCCCCGACGCAGGGCTGGGTTTCCTTTTTTTTTTTTTTTTTTTTTTTTTTTTTTTTTTGATGTTTTATTTTTTTGCGGCGCGGGGGCACAACAATATGGAGCCGGACATGGAGGACAAAACGTTAGAGCTCATGGTAAGTCTTAAAAAACAACAACAACACAGACACATTTATAGTTATATTCGTAATAACAGCAGGATTAATGGATCTTTTTTTAAAGGGAAGTGCGACCAAGGATGTATGAAAAGATGGACAGGGAGACATAGGACAAATGGCCGGCTAACAGCGTTAGCACTAACTCTGGGGCACTTTCAACATTAAAAAAAAATATAAAATACCTCTGGAACAATTTGAATAATAATATTAAAAACAGAATGATTTGTCTTAGTGTTAGTGAAGCGTAATGTGAGGTTAATAGAATACAGAGTGTAAACGGGATAGGTTTAAGAAGTATTCATTAGTGTGTAAATATATATATATATATATATATATACATACAAATATGTCAAATAGACTTTCTAAATATATAATATACTTGTTATATTATGTTACAGAAACTGATGTTTGAATACATTTACTGGATTCGTATAGGTATATTTATTTATTTATTTTAAATATTTATTAATCTATTTCAGTTTAGCCAGGCAGGGCCCTGCGCTTTCACAGCTTTGCTTTAGGAATATTTTTTTGTAAAAAAAAAAAAAAAACACCAAACAAACCAAAACGATTCTAATTTATCTTTACGCAACACTGAAATTGGTATATCACCTATATCTTGCTACATTAATCCGAAACGAAGTAAGAAATGTTTCTAAAACGTCTAGATTAAATTTATAGCCAAAGCAGTACAGTACGGGGGAGGAGAGAAAAAAACTGCAGCGACGTTTGTCGTGTATGAAAGATGAAGGCTGAAGTATAAATACAGAAATATATGAAATCAAGTGTACTACATTGGGTGTCTTTGATCGCCTTCAGTTAATTCTGTACAGAGCGCGCGATTAAAGGGAATACGTAACCGTTTGGGATTCAGCCCTAGCCTCCATCGACTCAGCTAACTAAGCTAGCTAGGTTTCACTGCGCCATTATTAGTAATATCATCTCCTCGGATTTTTTTTAGACCTATTGAACAGATGTGTGTCTTATAAACATATTCTTGTTCGCAGTAATATTGTGAACCACAGCTTGCACCTCTGCTTATGAATGAATCCTTCATTGTTGATCGTCTTCAACGTTGATGTTGCTAGCTAGGTGTTAGCCTATCTTGCTAACTGCGTAGAAGGAAGTTAGCATAGCGTAGCAAAGCTAGCACGTCGATGTTACCACCATACCGACTGCCACTGATTTATCATTATTGCAAATATTATTATTCCTGTTAAAACAACAATAAATGTGTTGATACACCGTCTGTGTGGGTTGTAACGTTGCATGTCTGGCTAAGATGGTTTACAGCAAGCCGGTCGCATTGCTAGTTATGCTAGCTAGCTCTTTTATGCATCAATGTCTTAATATGACGGCTTAAATTTAACACCTGGAATAATTAAAATAGGCGATTTATGGTCTGTTTATTCAGTTTTAAGTTAGATTTATAACGTTAATCCATGGTAGAAGTATTTTAGTTCACATGAATGGCTGTATCAGATAAAGCGCGTTTCAGAATTGTTTGTGTCTGATTAAAATATTGAATTTTATCATCATAAATGTGATATAAATGCCTATTTTAGTGGTGCTCAATTATGAATTTGTCTTTATTAAATATGAATAAGGATTAAATACTGTAATGTAATTTGGCCCCTGAAATCCATTCATATGATAAAATATTGACATTATGAATTTTTTAACTCTAGAAATATTTTTAAAAACTAAACACTTTTCCCAGAGTGACATTTCTCTTTGGCTTATTTCTCAGTGAGAAGTCAAGTCTTAAAGTCTGGGAAGGAAATGCAAATCACAAATCAGACATTTCATTTCATTTCAATCTGAAAGGACTCATATGAGCTTTGTTTTATTCTAAAACCCAATTTACTTATAAGAAAAAAACAACGTAAAAATTGTAAGAAGGTGATGACAGGAGATGAGTTGATCGATTGATTTGCTCAGCTTCATTTACCTGAGGTTAAAGTCACTTGACTCGAACCTTGTTTCTTTCTCGTTTTTCACCCATTTAAACATTTTAGACCTTTGTCTTGTTGCCTGGACCTGTATGTATGATGGCATGATGGTGCAGGATTGGACATTTTGACAGCCACAATATGATTACAAGCTGAAATGTTTACACTTGTCTGTTTTACTATCTGGCATCTTGATCAGACTCTTTAAGACTAGTTAAAAATATTTCCATGTCATTTCTGCCAGGTATAATACTGGCAGATTAAAAACAAAGAAACATGGCTTTTATGATTTTTGCCTGTTTATCAGTGGAATGCATGCTTTCTGACTTGTTTTCATGAATCACGTTGTTTTTGAATCTGTTGTCTCCACTTTAATCAATACCCATAAAATATCTGTCTCTCGGCTCATATCGGGTCTTCTGGGTTCCGTGTATCCATCCTTCATCCTGTCTCCGTCTGTGTCTTTATGATCTCTGGCATGTTTTCTTTTTCCGCCTGATGCTTTTTCTGCCATGTTGTCCGTGCTGCAATGCCGGTGCGTTCCAATGCGGAGCATCTCTGCTGTCGGTGAGCTTTGCTTCCTGTTGCCATGGCTACAGCAGAATGCTTCAGAGTAGCCGTCATTAGATTTGTCTCGATGGGCAGAACCGAGGATGCGTTTCTGTGTGTGGGAGTTCACTTTGTGAATTTGCAGCGTGAAGCATGCGAGGACGTCGCTGCATTACACACATCAGATTAGAGGGGGAAGTTTAAGGTGCATCTCTGTGATGTGGGGATTTGTCTTCAGTGTTAAAAAACATAAGCAATCGCCTTTAATGCTAGATTTTCGAATAAATAGATGTACTGTAGACAGCACATGGTTTAAGTGCAGAATATTACCTGTTTTGTGGCAGTTGAGGCTTTAATGAGCTCCTCTGTTGAAATATCAGTCATGTGCGAGTGATCCTGTTGGGTTGTGCTGCATTTCTGTCAGGTTGTGTGTTGTGCTGACACGACAGTTCCTAAAAACAAAACTCCTCTTCTCACATGCCATCTTCCAGCCACATTTTTTTTACTAATGAGAAATCCAGCGTAGAAGTACTGGAGGCGTGGGAACAAACTCTAGTGTCCCAGAATGCATTGCAGCTACCCGAAGCATATACGTGGTTTTGTTTACCATAGCAGAGAAGATGAGTACAGTAGCAGCGTGGTTATTGAAGCATACAGATTAACTAAAGGATTAAAGCGCTGCTGCATCACTGTCTTTAGTAGGGAGTGGAATGACACGGTAACCAAAACAAACAAATAATGATGGAGAAATATGTATTTATACAGACGCACACAGACAGAAGGAATAACAAAAGGAAGGATCTGCCACCACGATCATCACGTTTACTCATTTGTTGTGGCTTGAGGTGACTGAATAAAGAGGAAGTTTATGACTACATGACTGAATGGAAAGTTGAAATGGCCAGTGTGCTGTCTGAAGCACACAGAAGGGGAAATGGTGCACATGTTTTGTTCAGCATTGTGCTTTTTCAGCTGCTGTCGGCCAAAAAAAACAACCCAGGAATCAAGTCCTAACTGTGCCGTGGCCCGCTATGTGGCATGGAGACGGACGAGCTTTTGCTGTCTCTGTCGTGTGTGTGTGTGTGTGTGTGTATTTGGGCAGACGGGCACTTCCACTTTCCACTCCCACAACCCTCTGTTGTCTTTAATGTCCACAAAAGTGACCAGAGGGCAAAATAAGCTGCACCCTGTCATATTATTGTGAGTAGCAATAACAAATGTAAACCTCAGAGTCGTGCGTTATCCATCAAAGAGCTACAAGTCATACTTTTTTATACTATTATAGTTGCATCTAATAGTTGTGAACCAAGTTATTTCTATATCTCAGTTACATTATAGCAGCAATAAACATGCTTTACTCTTTTTTTTTTATTTTTTTATTTTTTATTTTTGCCCTCTCTTGAAATTAAGACCAAAGAAATGATGGTCCATATTTTCTCTTAAGGCTCCTTCCATAAACGTTAAATAAACATCTCCTTACATATGTTTGTTGAGAGTATCTCCCGCTGAACAAGCTGTTGCTATAGAAACCATAATGTATTAGATCTGTAAGTGTAGAGAAGCTTAATCGGCTCCTTCTGACTAATCAGGATCCAGAATGCAACATTGCTGTGCTTATACAGCAGGGCAGGGCATGAATGACTGCTCTGATATAAAAAAAAAACATAAATAAAACGTAATTATTTTTTTAATATTCTCCTTTAGAGCATGTCAGTTATGGACTCTCATACTGGAGAGATTTCCCCAAAGACCACCACAGTATTTAAGGTAAGGCTGAACACTCATCTCTTTAACTGTAAATATGAATGATCTGACGACGTGATGGCAATCTAATGTCCGATTTTATCGCTGGAATAAATTTTCTTCTGCTGTTGCCTGATGTTACTGTTACACCACATTCGGAAGTGTTTGATCCCTCTCACACCACAGCAGCTTGATTAAAGGGCAGCTTGTGCGATTCATTGTTGTGGAAAGTTAAGTATGGAGTAAAACATGCATTTTAAAGAAGTTTGCACTGAAGAAATAAATAAATAACTATATTAATAATAAATATATATATATAAAATGTATATATTCATATAATATTATATATTCATATAAAATATTCATTTTTATATATATATAATATATATATTTATTTATTTATTTTTTAAATGAAGAAATAATGCAACGTGGCCACAGAAGCCAAGCAGGAGAGTCTATAGTCAGAACGTCAGCAAGACTCATTTCTGAGACATTCTACAACATTAATTATAACTAAACATGGGTAAAATGTACGGCCCCATCAAGCTTTATATCTTGTGACTAATATAAGTGAAATCAAACACAACAGGAGGTGGTGTAAAGAAGGTCTAAAGTTTTATTTTTACAGTAACTGCACGTTGCATCAAAGGGTGTAATTTTTTTTACACCATAGCAGATTGCCGATTATGATTTTATTGCATTACAGAACAACACGTTTTTATTTTTATTTTTTAATCCGTTTATAGTGGTAGGTTTTATGTCCATGAGTTAGTTCATGTTAACACTTGTATGTTACATCAGCTAATCCCATTTTAGATTAGTCTGTTATCTGGCAACCAAAATGTGACCAGGCATGATGTTAGCGTGATTACATGCTAGGTCAAAGAATATGGAATAACATAGTAATGACCGAACTAGAGGACCGAATGTGACCAAGAGTCATCTCAAAATGCGGCCTGATTTCAGATCACTAACGGCCCCCTGTCGGGCTCAAGGAAGCGGCCGTCGGAGGGAAACTACGAGAAGGAGAAGGACGTGTGCATCCAGCTGTTTGATCAGTGGTCCGAGGCCGACCAGGTGGAGTTTGTGGAGCATCTGATATCACGCATGTGTCACTATCAGCACGGCCACATCAACTCTTACCTCAAACCCATGCTCCAGAGGGACTTCATCACAGCATTGCCAGGTTTACAGTGCACACACACACAAACAATTAAGCCTTAGAAAATGTGTGGATGAGGAAACAACCCTTCTATTCATACCCATGTTACTTCTGTGCATATGTGTGATGCAGCTCAGGGTCTGGACCACATAGCGGAAAACATCCTATCGTTCCTGGATGCACGCTCGCTGTGTTCGGCTGAGCTGGTGTGTAAGGAGTGGCAGCGTGTCATTTCGGAGGGGATGCTGTGGAAGAAGCTGATCGAGCGCATGGTGCGAACCGACCCACTCTGGAAAGGCCTCTCTGAGAGACACCAGTGGTGAGGCATCATGACCAAGTGCTCTGACTCACTCAACACAGCTACAAATATCACATGCACTGAGATTGGATTAAAGTAGCTTTCAGTAGGCTTGAAATTTAACTACAGGAAATCTTTAACCATTGCATACATCATGTTTACTTCATGGCTTTTTAGGGAACTGAAAATGTAAATCTCCTCTAGATAACTGCAATTTGACCACAAATCTCTAAATTTCTGATTGAAATTAACTTCCATCAGTGTTAATTTCGTTAACGATGACGTAAAATATTCATTAACGACCATTTTTTCTAAGATGAGACCAAGACGAAACTGATATCTGATGATAAAAACTATGACGAAATTTAAGACGTTTCTTTTGTTGACGAGACTGGATTTTTAGGAGTATCGGACATTCAAAATAAATGATCTCTTTGTATAGTCTTTCAAAATGTGTGTCCCTGTCACTGGACTGGATAAGGGGCGTTTGCATCTTAGACACTTGGTGGGTAGGCTAAATAATCTCCAACTGACCTGGTGAGCTGCAATGGCTTCAGCACCTGAAGCTTTAGGAAAAAAACGAAGAACTGATATATGGAAGCATTTCTGTTATAATTCCTCTGGAAAAAAAACATTGTGCACTGTCACAGAAAATGGAGAGTAGCCCTGTGGTTATAAAATAGGTGAAAAGAATACCACGAATCTTAAGAGGCATTTGAAGGCACGTCACCCTGCTATTTACACAGCTCTGTCACGGAAAGTCAACTATTTAGTCTTATTTAAGTATTTTTTCTTAACGTTAGGTCAGTGTTACTGGATGTGTCCACAGGGAAATTCGCTAGCAAGTTTTACGTTTTTATGTTTTAGCTTTCTGTTAACTAACGGCAGTTAGCTAACCGTACTGCATAGTTCTGAGCCAGACTTTCATAAATGTACAATGCGTAATTATATATTGTACAACAGTTGGGCTTTTCTGCAGCATTCAGTTCTGTTTCTAATGAAATCTGTATCACGTGCTGTAGCAAGATTATTTAGGCCGTAGTCTATTTGTTTACTAACTTAATAGCATGCAGATAGCAAGCTGTTTCTAAAATGACAGATGGATTTGGAAGTTGCTTAAGTTATTGGCCATGTATGTATACTTAAGGCTGCTAATAATAATAATAATAATAATAATAATAATAAAAATTTTGTTTTATTTATTTAGCGCCTTTCAGGAACCCAAGGACGCTTTACACCAAGTTGCTATATAAAATGAATACATATAAGTATATAGTCAGTATACAACATGTAATCAACCAGATGGAACAGACAAAGAAGGTTAGTACTGGAAAATTGAGACAGACAATCAATTAACAAAACATAAATTGAATAAATGAGTTTTGAGGGCAGTTTTAAAGGTCTGAAGAGAAGTGACATCACAAATTTTAGTTTGTTCCAGTGCTTAGAAGCTGATATGCTGAAAGCCCTACCACCCACACTAGATAGCCGGAACTTGGGTATTGCAAGCAAGTTTTCAGAGCTCGATCTCAGAGTACGGGCAGTGACATAGGGGGTAATCATTTCGCAGAGATAGGAAGGTGCTAACTAACAGGGAGCCAATGTAGTTGCTGTAAGACAGGGGTGATGTGAGCTGATTTTTTTGGTAAAAGTGAGGACCCAAGCAGCTGAATTCTGAATGAACTGCAAGCGATTTATGACTTTTTTGGGTAGACCATGAAGCAAGGAGTTACAATAATCAAGACGTGAAGTTATGAAAGCGTGAACAACAGTTTCTGCATCTTTGAGATTTAATGAGGGTCTTAGACGGACAATGTTGCGAAGATGGAAAAAACAGGACTTGACAAGCTGATTGATGTGGGGTTCAAAACATAGCCTAGAGTCAAACAACACACCAAGATTTCGTGTAGTGGAAGAGGGTTGAACCAGAACACCGTCAATGTTGATAGAAAAGTCATGTTGGGTGAGATCAAGGGATTTAGGGGCTACTAGCAGGATTTCAGTTTTTTCCATATTCAACATTAAGTAGTTTTGAGCCATCCATATTTTGAGATCATGTAAGCAAGATGTTAAGGAAGGGGGAGGAAAAACAGAGTTAGGTTGTACAGTAAAATAAATTTTACTAGGCTAGAATACATTACATGAGAATTACATAGAATACATTCTGGAGAAGTTTACGCGCCCATATGAGTTGACAGATTTCATAAAAAATGTTATTTTGCTTCCAAATGTACCCCCTTAATGGTTATTACACAGTAAATACTGTTGGCAGACAAAGGTATGTTAGTAATATATGTTCAGCTGCTTTTGAACGTCTGTCTGTTTATTGCACATTTATTTGAAGTTTCAGAAAATAAATTCTGTTTTTCCATAACAGCTAAAGAAAACATTTTAGGTTTTTACTTGATACTTGAACTCTAGACCACTTTGACCTATCCTTAATGTATGATCCTACCTTATAAATTAGCAAGGGCAGCACAGCAGGCTGATCTCCAGCTAAGAAAAAGGGATCTGTAGAGCTGCACAAGTGCTAAGAGTGCAGTGTCAATATAGCTTGTTATCTTGATTCAAATTTCTCATAAGCTTAATTGGTCTAAAGAGAGAGAGATTATTTTTGTCTAAATACTACATAGAAAATTAACTAAATTAAAGCTGGTATCTGCAGTTTGACTAAAACTAATGACTAAAACTTGACAAAAATGCAATGGCCTTTCGTCGACTAAAACTATAAGAGACAAAAATGACTAAAATGTGACTAAGACTAATAACCATTTTCATCTGAAGATAAAGACTAAGACTGAATCAAAAATGGCTGTCAAACTTATCAATGACTTCTATTCTGTTGCACCATTTAGTATCAACATTATAAACACAATGTTTCTGAGTAAATACACATTTCACACTTCGAGCCTTGCAGAACAGGTGAAGTCTATGTTCTGATCTACAGCTCACTCAGTCGGGTTTATTTCCATATGCACGCATTTATGTGGTTTTCAGTTTCAGCCCTCACTTTCATTCGAAAAGGGGCACGCTGACGTAGGTGACCTTTTCTGACTCTGAGAAGGTTTTACAGAGAAGCTGAATGTTTTTCTGTCTTACAGGGAGAAGTACTTATTCAAGAACCGCACTACAGAAGTCCCACCAAACTCGTACTACCGATCTCTTTACCCCAAAATTATTCAGGACATTGAGGTGAGCGCAGGATGAGGACATTAAACACGTTCTCACTTATAGGTCAAGTATGACATGTTCTGCATGGGTGAAATGTAATTATATGACTACATGTAGAATATTTAGGTAATATTTAGACGTTTTGAGGCAATTTGAACCCGGTAACCTTTCCGTTGACTCTGATGACAACAGTTGAATTTTTTTTCACACACTGGCTCGAGCACAAAGTCAACCACTGCTTAATTATTAATAATTATTAGTATTCCTCTGTGTTAGTTTTTCCTTCTGGGGAAAGAAAGATAGCTTGAGCAGTCTGGCATCTGTTGAATCAAACTTAATGAACCTGCTACGATGCAAAATGAATAGCTGCAAGAAGCAGTTTCATTATATTTATTTTCATGTTTGTTTATTCATTCATTCTCACACTCATTTATTTGTTACTTTTTTTATTTTATTAATTAATGTTTTTTTGTTCTAATTTATTTATTTAACTTAACTTTCTAACTTTTTTTTTAGTGTTTTTAATGCCATATATTTTTTCCTCATTCAACTTAACTGACTTTTAAGCTGGCAAATATTAATCAAATTTTTACGGTGTTTGTTTAAATGACTAATTTGTTTATTTAATCGGTGAGTATTCGAGCCTGATTGAGTCCATTAGAAAACGTAGTGGGTGGGTAAACATTGAAATGAATAATTGCATCCTGTGTGTGCCTCCGTGAGCTACACTTATCTGTTTAACAAGCCTTAAACAAGCCTTACCTGTTAAAAATAAAGCTCAGTTTTTAAAAATGTCAGGTTCAGTTCAATTTACAAACCATCATAGGAGAATCTGGTGTGAGCTCTTAAACAGTCACTTTTATAAATTGTGTTATGAAATGGCTGCAGCGCTGTGTTTATAATGGATGAACAATTTCCTGTTCCCAGACCATTGAGGCAAACTGGCGCTGTGGACGACACAACCTTCAGAGGATCCAGTGCAGGTCTGAGAACAGTAAAGGAGTCTACTGCCTCCAGTACGACGACGACAAGATCATCAGCGGCCTCCGAGACAACTCCATCAAGGTGCGTTAAAGAAGCAGTTACAATTTTAATGCAAGTTATAAAGCAGTGACTGTAGATCAGTTTTAAGCTGATTTGATGATGTAAGGGTTGTTTTTGTTAGTGATCTAGTGATATTTGGTGTGTTTATATTCATGTCAGTATATCTAGTGTGGTTGGTGTTGGGTACAGCCACAGAAACATATGTATTAGGATTATGTTGCTTCGGATGTGTTGTGGCGTTAAAAGGTGTGTGTGTGTTTGTGTACAGATTTGGGATAAGCAGTCTTTGGAATGTTTGAAGATTCTGACGGGACACACAGGGTCAGTGCTGTGCCTGCAGTACGACGAGCGGGTCATCGTTACTGGCTCCTCAGACTCCACTGTCAGGTTTGTTTGTTTATTTTTTTCTCCTTTTCTTCTTCCCTGTCCCATTCCCACTCTCTCCTACACTTCACCTTCATGCCGAGCTGTGATGTACTATGAGATACGTGAGCAGTGCTCATTTTGCTCTCCTACACACAGGGTGTGGGATGTGAACTCGGGCGAGGTGCTAAACACTCTGATCCACCACAATGAGGCCGTGCTGCACCTGCGCTTCTGTAACGGCCTGATGGTGACATGCTCCAAAGACCGCTCCATCGCTGTGTGGGACATGGCTTCACCTACTGACATCAGCTTGCGCCGCGTGCTCGTAGGTCACAGGGCCGCCGTCAACGTGGTCGACTTTGATGACAAGTACATCGTCTCTGCCTCTGGGGATCGTACCATTAAGGTGAGCACCATGAGCACGATCAGTGAAGTGCCATTTATCAGATATGTAAAAAAAAAATTTCATATGAATTAACTATTTAAAACACAATTTCTTCAGTAATGTGCAAAAAGAAATAAAGTTCCAGAAATGTACCGAGGCCACGTCTTCCTTATCACGAAGACAGAAGCCATATCTCCTTCTTCAGCACTGGCATGTCACCACTCTAAAGTCCAGTTTCTTAAGAATTACAGCAAGGTTCACAGTCACATCTCCGAAGCCATTTCATGAGGACGTAAAATATTACACCCCAGTTTTAAAGATCTGGGTGTGTTTTCATTAGATGCAGTAAACCAGAAATCTTGACTATACTGTTGAGGCATAAGAACAAGCAGTCTCTTTTTTTTTTTTTTTTTTTTTTTGGTGG
This sequence comes from Hemibagrus guttatus, assembly GCA_033459395.1. NCBI lineage: Eukaryota > Metazoa > Chordata > Actinopteri > Siluriformes > Bagridae > Hemibagrus > Hemibagrus guttatus. Next base: position 14,804,005 of record JAUCMX010000015.1, read on the forward strand.
TCATATGCTTGACGTCCAGCAGAGGGCACTGTACAGCAACTGAATTTGTGATCGTGAGTCCACCGAGACTCCACCGTTCAGTTCTGCCAGACTGTGGCGTATCGGTTCACCTCGGCTGGAACAGCTCTCCGTCTCCTGCCCTCGTCTTTCAGACTCTGGATTTTTCAGCCAGTCGGGATTCCAGGAACACACGGCCCTGGGAAAACCGCCAAATCGTCCTGCATGAGGAAAAAAAAACAGCACTTCCATCCTCTGAAAACATTCCGCAAATAATGAGCCAGGGCAGTGCGCGCTTATATGTTTCACATGACCCAGCTTTGTATAAGAAATTGATCCACACTATTAAATCTTAAAATGTTGACAGGACACTGCACTCAATGACACGAGGCCATCAGTGGGTTAAAGATTTAATGTCTCGGTAGGTGTGGAGCACGAGTACCTGCGAGTTTGTACGCACTTTGAATGGCCACAAGCGTGGAATCGCCTGCCTTCAGTATAGAGACCGGCTTGTGGTTAGTGGCTCCTCGGACAACACCATCAGGTGCGTGTGCGTGTGTGTGTGTGTTGGGTGGAAAATCTAGCTATCAAAAAGTAAATGGCTTATTATGTTAAGTGTTCAGTATTCAATCTGGCTGTCCATCTCTCCCTGTCAATTTGTGTGTAATGAAATCATGGATTTGCTGGCTGTGCTTGCTCAGGAGTCAATTTAATATTCGTCCTTCTCTCTGTTTTGTCCTCAGGCTATGGGATATTGAGTGTGGTGCCTGTTTGCGAGTTTTGGAAGGGCACGAGGAGCTGGTGCGCTGCATTCGCTTCGACAACAAGAGGATCGTCAGTGGCGCTTACGATGGGTGAGAATCATCCACAGAGCGATTCACTGCATTTAATAGCACGATTACACTAGAGCAGATCTATTTTAAACACATATTCACTCTAGTTTTAAATATCTTAGCTAATCCTAATCTTTTAGATTCCTCCTCAAGCTGCAAGTTTTAATATTTTCTCTCATCCATCACTCACTTTCTAACATTATGAATATTATTGCACATGATGGTGAGTTTGGACATTAATTAAAAGACAGAAGTGGCAGATTCGGACCAGTGGACCAGGAATAGAAGCCCTGCACTCTGAGAACATTACTAACATGCTAATTTTCAGTGTTTTGGTGAAAAACCAAAGTTGTGTACCCAGAAATGGAGTCAGCAAATTTTCCTTCTGTATTCACACACAATGTAACAGAAATCCAAATCGGGCCCATAAAATGCATTTAAAAAAAGGAAATGCTTGTACACTTCCTTAAATTACATCAACAAGCTCTTTACCATACATCTAAATTTTGTGAAAATAGCTCTTAGTCCATTGGTCTATTGCTTAGTTTAAGCAAACTGTATCATCTGCATCATGCCTACTTTTCAACTCCAGTTCTACCATTTTAATGACCCTAAAATACTGGAAAATACACTGACCCTTGGTCTCCAAGATGGCCGCCTCCTGAAACTTCCAGTGTTCGTCTATGCCTACATATTTTTTATTTGTTTATATTTGACAGTAACTTGCACCGTTTTTATAAAACCACATCTGTGCAGCATTACTGGAGTACTGGATGTGATTTTAAGGCTCACATTCAAGTCAAGGAGAGTTTATTTATCATTTGTTCAGCTTCAAATTGCTCCAGACGCATAGACGTGCTTGTGGCAAAGCTCAGGTGAATTGCTAACGCATTACAAGAGACAGGTTACACAAAACAAGACACGAGCTGCAGCTGTCATCCTAATTGAGACAAATATGATCGAAATGGAATAAATTAAGTGCAGTGAGAATGCAGTGGAAGTGTCTGTTCCTCATTAGTGGCAGTGGAGACAAGGAGTGAATGTCAGATGTGAAACTTGGTGGATCGAAGCAGGTTCAGTGGAAATCGTCTGCATTTTATTTGGTCGTACCTTTAATCCACTAACGTGTTCATTAATGTGTATGAGATTAGTCATAGGGTAGGATCAGATGCACCTGGGACTCGGCTGCAATTCTGCATCTGGCTTTTTAGATGAATAACAAATGACTTCTGCTACACACAGCACAAAACATCTAACATAAATGAACCGAGATGAATATCGTTGTTTTAAAGGTTCTGTTCATAAAAAAACCTTTCAATTTTTTTTCCTTTTTTTTAAAATTTTTTTTTTTAAGTTTGTTAAGTTTCTGACTCTTGTATGTCTTGTGTTTCCATGGAAATTAAATGTATTTGGCTTCAGGTGAAAAATAGGTTAAAATTATTATTAGAAATAAAATTAAATTAGAACTATAAAATTATTATTAGTCAGTTTCACAGTAAGGTCGTGTACAACTGTAGGACAGACAGATTTACGAGAAAAGAAACCTTTTAAATGAATATCAGCTGTATTTAATATAAAATAGATTTTCTATAACATTTAATACAGTGCCGTTCCATTGGAAAGAATTACATTTTAGAATAAAATTGATATATAACTGGCATTTTGGCATAACATGCTTCTTAAATGGAGTGAACTCATAAAATAGAGCATAAATTTTGTATGTCTGAGTTTTTTAAATTTTTTTGCTTTAAAAACACTTGTGTAGGAGATGCTGAGATTTGTGTGTTTTATGCAGAAAAATTAAAGTATGGGACCTCCAGGCTGCCTTGGATCCACGAGCTCCAGCCAGCACTCTGTGTCTGAGAACACTGGTGGTGAGTCACCTTAGGGGACACACACACACACAATCTTTTTATCTCATCCGTGACCTGTATGTCCTCATGTACTAAGTGATGAACTTTCATCAAAGTGCAGAGCTAAGGCAGCTACTTGAACTAAAATGGATGTGTGTGTGTGTGTGTGTGTGTGTGTGTGTGTGTGTGTGTGTGTAGGAGCACTCAGGCCGTGTGTTCCGGCTGCAGTTTGATGAGTTCCAGATCATCAGCAGTTCCCATGACGACACCATCCTCATCTGGGATTTCTTGAATGTGTCGACTAATGGACAAATGGAAGGACGGTCGCCATCGCGCACGTATACGTACATATCCAGATAGCAGGTAATGGAACACACACACACTGTACCCCCAGCTGTCTGTAATAGAGATGAATAGACTCTTGCCCTACTGCTTGAATCTTTATATATATATATATATATATATGTGTGTATGTGTTTGACCAGGGCTGCCCTGGAAGCGTGGGGAGTGTGTGAGTGTGTTCGCGGGGACTGTCCTGATGACCGAGTCTCTGTGGTTAAGTGTGCCAGGATCAGAGGTCGAGGAACGCCACCCCTGTCCTCCCCTCACCCTCCTCTCTCTTTTACTCTTCTTCTTGTGTTCTTTTTTTTTTCGTGTTTTTTTTTTTTTTTTTTTTTTTTTTTTTTTTTTTTTTTTTTTTTAAATAAATTTTGAGCCCCTCTTCAAAACACCTACCCAGACACACACATTCACACACACTCACAGTTATGTGCAAACACACACTGAGCTCTCGTTCTGTCGGGTAGCGGGAGGAGAAGATTGAGAGAGGGATGCCACTGAGGATGAGCTCGTAGCTCCGCCCCCACATCCGCCCTGACAGCTGCCCTAGCCCTGCTTCTGGGCCCAAGGACTATTTAACTCTTTATATTTTTATTTCTCATGTTTTTTGTGGAAAAAAAGATAAACAGTGGAAGTGACTCTTCCATGAGGACTGTGTTTGCATGAATGAATGATGGGACTGTAAAAGACAGTCAAGCCACATTTGTGTCTTTATTTTATTATTATTTTTTATTTTCCTTTTCTTTTTTTCTTTCTAAATTTGGGAGATCAACTTTGTTTTGCTTCCTTTGTGGTGACGTACTGATCCCTGTAGTTTTCTTCTTTTCAGATTCCTCTCCAGTCCGTCGCTCTGTTTCCTTCCATGTCCTTTGCTAGCTCTAGCTTTATCTCTCTTCTCTCTTCTTCTGTCTTGGTCTCTTTCGCTGTCTGCTCGTCTAGGTTCCGAATGACCCCTAACTGATCGCAGTTTAGTTGTAAACAGAAATGTCTTGGTTAAAATGGTGTTGTATATTGAAAAGATTTTTTAAAGAAAAAAAACATTATTATTAATAAGAATAAAGTACTTGACTGTGAAGGAGTGTTAACAAACTGGCAACGTTTTGTGTTTTTTGTGTGTGTATTTGCATGCATGAGTGATACTTTATACGGAAGTATCAAATTAAATTAAATTAAATTCCATGCAGTGTTGAGGAACCTCTTATGCTTTAATTGCAGTCCCCAACTCTTCCAACAGGGGTTAGAAATTTTTTTTTTTTTTTTTCCTGATTAGACATTCTATTTTTATATTCTTGCCACGTTGGACACTTCATGCTGGAAAATTTGACCTTTCATGTTTGCAGTGACATATGATGAAAGATTTGTTTTTTTTTTTCTTTTGTAAAGCTTCTAATCTGTGTCTTCCACATCCTTCATCCACCCCTGCCTCTGACCACACCCGCACCTGAAGAGTTCATCTCGACTTGCCTTTTATGACTTTTGGCTGGAGGGTGGAGCTTATTTCAGGGCCAGAAAAATTTCATGAGGAGCCGGATTCCTTATGTGGTGATGATACAAATAAAAAATTTTTTTTGTGAAATAGGTAAAAATGATTAGCAAATTAAATGGGTATGATTTTATTACAGGTACAAATCCACTTTTAAACAATACAAATCCTAGCTTTAAAGTTGTGGAATGTTTAAGGTATCCAATAACATATAATGCTTCTTTAATCCATGTCAGGAATTTGGTTATGTCTGTGTAACATGACTCGTCAGTGTCTAATTATGTTAATATTGTTATTGGGTCTTGATCTGATACAGATGGGGTGTGTGTGTGTGTGTGTGTGTGAGCGAGAGAGAGAGAGAGAGAGAGAGAGAGAGAGCGAGAGAGAGAATAAAAATCAGTGTTTCAAAGGAAGAATCAAAATCGAGACCACAGACAGAACGATGCTGTCCAATATGACAGGAATGCAGTACGAAAACCGAACTTTAGACACCCACTCACTCACAGACACAGTTTCAGATCCAGATGAAATCCAGTCCTGTAATAAAAAGCCTTTCAAATTGTTGTGTATAACTGAATTTAAACATAATTTAATATATGTCTCGGAAATCTGTTTTTGTACACCTGTAAATGTTTCACCTGATCCTTTTCACATATTGCTTTCTTCCCTTAAAGCTACATTAAGTACCTTCAGTGAGTTCATTATCTAATTTCTTAAGAAATTAGTGATGGACCGACTGTGGTGAGTTGTGCTGTTTTTTTTTTTCTGTGCATGGATGAATCCGAATCGCTGTGTGTGGAAAAATCCGATACGCCGGTAGTGTTTGAGGTGTTGCTTAAGATCCATCCTGATACTGGAGTCCAAATATCTGCCAAAGAGGAAGGACCATTAAGTCAAATTTCCTGTGTTTGTTTTGTATTTACTGATTTGCACTAAACATTTTGTGACCATCATCTGGTCATGTTTATACACATTTGCTTGTAATTAACAGCATTAACGATGTCAGAATAATAGTTTAATAGATTAATAATCTGATATACAGTGCCAAGACCTATGGTTTAAGTGGAGCATTTGCCTGGGAGTTACAGAAGATATCTGAAAATGATGTTTTTCTTATTTCTCAGACAAACACATACATTTCTCCTGAAAAGGGAACGAATGCAGGGCATGACACAGTAATCTCATGTGTGTTGAACCATCTGGGGAAAATCCGGTGTGGCAACACATTGAGACATCAGAGCTAACACATGGTGACTGAGAAAGTTTGGTAGAAACTTTTATTTTCTTAAAAACCCTTTTCTTTTAATTTTCAGAAAGTTTCTTTTAACAGCACGCACCTTCAGTCCACTGATTCACCAGATCCTTCAGAGATGAGATGGTTATTAATAGGTTTTCATCCTCAATGTTACCTCACATCACCATATAAGGTGACATATATAAAGAAATTATTTGACTTTCAATTCTTGAAGGCACAGAGTAAAGACTTGAACCATGAATTTTATGCTTAAACACACGCAGGTTAGAGAGCTGCTGCTATGAGTCACACCTTAGTTTAAATCCTGAGCTAGTTCAAATGAGCTCAGTGTGTCAGGATTCTGGATGTACTCTTAAATTTGCAGACATTGTGTGTGAAAAGTTTGGCTTGTTGGTAGTGTTAGACTTCCATTCCTGCAGTTGCTGGTTCAAATCTTTCCTTCTTTAGAGGAGGTGTGATTGATAAATATGTTAAATAAAAATGTTTTCCAGTCGGGAACTGATGGCTCAGGTGGTTGTATGCAAGTAAGTGTTGATAGTCAAGTTTTGAGATCCAGATTGGTCAGAAGTGTAGAGCTACAAAGCCTGCAGAACTTTTACCAAAGTGTGGTGAAATTTTTGTAAATTGTGATAGTATGTAAGTGAAGGTAGTAGTGAAATGTTGCCAAAGTAAAAATGAAGCAAGATAAATTAGAATAAATGGAAAAAAAGGGATTAAGGAAGTAAGTTGCAATACATAAATGAGAATTATTTATGTATATATATACATAATTTGTACATATATATATATATGATCTTATGCCAAGTTACTGACAAGTTACATGAATAACACTGATTATCTCCTCATCATGGCACCTGTTAGTGGGTGGGATATATTAGGCAGCAAGTGAACAGTTTGTCCTCAAAGTTGATGTGTTAGAAGCAGGAAAAATGGGCAAACGCAAGAATTTTAGCGAGTTTGGTGAAGGGCCAAATTGTGATGGCTAGACGACTGGATCAGAGCATCTCTAAAGCTGCAGCTTGTTAGGTATGGGGCTGCATAGCTGCAGACCAGTCAGGGTACCCATGCTGACCCCTGTGCACCGCTGAAAGTGCCAACAATGGGCACGTGAGCATCAGAACTGGACCACAGAGCAATGGAAGAAGGTGGCCTGGTCTGATGAATCACATTTTCTTTTAAAACACGTGCATGGCCGGCCGCATGTGGGTCTCATACCTGGGGAACACATGGCACCAGGATGCATTATGGGAAGAAGGCAACCTGGAAGAGGTGTCATGTTTTGGGCAATGTTCTGCTGGGAAACCTTGGGTCCTGCCATCCATGTGGATGTTACTTTAACACGTACCACCTATCTAAGCATTGTTGCAGACCATGTACACCCTTTCATGGAAAAGGTATTCCCTAATGGCTGTGACCTCTTTCAGCAGGATAATGCACTGTGCCACAAAGCAAAAATGGTTCAGAAATGGTTTGATGAGCACAACGATGAGTTTGGGGTGTTCACTTGGCCTTCCAATTCCCCAGATCTGAATCCAATCGAGCATCTGTGGGATGTGCTGGACAAACAAGTCAGATCCATGGAGACCCCACCTTGCAACTTACAGAACTTAAAGGATCTGATGCTAACATCTTGCTGCCAGATACCATAGCACACTTTCAGAGATTTAGTGGAGTCCATGCCTTGACGTGTCAGGGCTGTTTTGGCAGCAAAAGGGGGATCAACACAATATTAGGCTAGTGGTCATAATGTAACGGCTGATCTGGGTTTATATATATATATATTATAGGAGAAAAAGCCCAGAGTAGCATAGCCCCTCCTTCCGCCTCTCCCGGAGCCCCAGGTGGGACATACTGGCTTTCACTCTCTCTGCCAGATTTAGTGCCTCACTGGGTTCTAGCCCTTCAGCTCGCCTGCAGGCCGCTTCAATCCTGTGCAGTGAGACACCACAGAGAGATTCACCCTTAGACATCTGAGCTCTCAGAGCTTTCTAACTGCAGCTTTTTTAGTGTTTCTAAAAAGGCTTTTTTAAGCCTCCTTTTTTTGAGTGTTATCATTTAGTTCATGGCACTGCTACACAACAAGCTACACTTATGAAGGAAAAGTCAACTGAGACCAGAATTGAACCCTGATCATCAAGTTTAGAGACCTTTTCACATGCCCACCATCACCTTCAGAGAAATGCTCACAGCTACATTTAAAAGAGAGGTTATAAATAAAAGGACTCAACAGATGAACCTTGATCTTCATGATATCACATCGGTTCATTTACACACTAGGCCAACAGGACTTCTCTGAAATGAATCACACATCAGAATGAATGGAGTGTTCATACAGGGTCTAGCTTGTTCTGTTCTTATTTAGGATGAACAGTTAAGAGTCACTTAGGTTATGTGTTTCTTTGTGGAAATGTCTGACTTTCAGTTCAGAGATTGCTGGTTCAATTCCTGCCTTCTGCTGGAATATTTTTACCCCCTCAGCTGAATGGCAGAACACATTCACTTTACATCACCTAAGCCAAGACTTAAGCTACGATCCTCACTCTGAGATGCACACTTACCTGCCTCTACAAGTGGACTTTAAACCACAACTGCAGAGTTTGATGCTTTCAGTTTTGACTTGCATCCAGGTGACACACCCAGGTGCCATGGAGTTAAATATGCAATGTATAAAACAAAGAGTGTAGTAGCATGGTGGGACAGCAGGACAGCTCATTGACTCATGGTTCAATCCTGAGCTTGAGTTTGTTTCCCTAGTGTCACCAGTCAAGGTGTTGAGCTCCTGTGAGTTTGAATCCTAGGTCCACCAAACTGGGCCCTTGATCAACACCCCCAACTTCTCAGTTGTATAATAAAATGTGGAATAAATTGTAAGCCGCTCTGATAAGAGCATCTGCCAAATGTCAGTAATGTAAATGTAAACATCTAATAACAGGTAAAAGTTTGGGTCTAGGGTTAATTGGGAAAGGACAAAAGACCTCATGTAGGTGAAATTTGGCCTGTGAATACACAAGCCTCAGATTCTTTAAATCAAGATGTCTATTCTGTTGTCTTTATGGCTAGGAAGTAGTGGTACATCTAATTACTCAAATTAGATCAATGTGCACATCTGAAAGAAAACCCCCCCCAAAAAAACCAACCAAACATTTTTAGTAAACACTCAACATAGAAAATGTTCAGTTTGCCAACTTTTTCATCCTTAAAGCCTACTTTTAGACTTCCTCACCTCCTATTTTATATTTAGAAAGATGATAAAAGTAAAACAGAACAGAATTCATAAACCGTGCTGATAAAAATTCTCGGCACGAGCAGATAAATACAAGTGCGTTTGATATGACGGAGAGAATCTGAGGAATGTCTGAATTAGGGGTGTAAACGGTATGGTGTGATAAGGACCTCTGAAATAGATTTATTGCTCATGTTATCTCCAGGTGCTGGGTTTTTATTTTTTATTTTTCACTTTCAAACAGCGTAAAAGGCTTAGGTGAGGATGAGGGAAAATGTTATTAACAGTATGTTATTTTCAGGAAAGACTGGAAAGCTGGAAAGCTTTATGATCATCAACATTGTTTTTTTTTTTTTTTTCTGGAAATACACATTCTGTAACCTTTTCTGAATGACAAAATACAAAATGCTGAGTAATAAAGCAGAGTCAAGAAAATAAATATTTTTTAATAGCATCCTGTATCAAAATATTTCATCTGTCAGTTTTAGCCCCAGTAACAGCGGGACCAAAAAACAAAAAACTGTACATTGAATTTTATACTGTACATTGAACATGTAGATTCAGGGTGGTACCTGTGTCAGCTTTATCACCTCATACATGTTATGTGAAACAGATGCAAGGTTACTTCGCAGTTGGGTGGAGAAGATACACATTTCTGGTCCAAAAAAACAACACATATTGTGAGTCTTACATAGCTTTTTCTGGTCCAAAAAAAACAACAACACATATTGTGAGTCTTACATGGTCTATTACCGCATAGCTACATTTTTGGTTAAATTAAATTATTAAATAAAAAAAAAAATGTAATTGTCGTTTTATTTTTATAGTATAAGATGAATGAAACACTTTGGGGCAGGCTGTTATTGGAAAATAATAAATTTTGCTCTGTTACCTCACCCCGTCATTGATTATTTTTCTATAACAGCATGTGTGTTATTTCTATAACACAGTGTTTTATTCCTTAGTCAACATTGTCATTTTAGTTCAGGCCTCTAGAGTTAAAGAAACTGGAACAAATCTAACACTTCCCCATGTTTGTGTGGAAAAACATTTGTAGTGTTTAGATATTTTCTTATAACATATCATCCACTCTTCATACTTTTGCAGTTATTTCACATAGTAGGAATAAAACAATGTAAAATGAACAGAGGGTCACTTAAAAAAAAAGAAAAAATCCATAAAATTCTGGTGACTGTTATGTTATATATTGAGTTAGGTGTTATATATCTTAGGTACCACACTGCAGTTCTGGGTCTGAGCTTATACAGCCAACTGTGGACAATGGAAAAGGTGAATATTTCCGTACTGTCAGGGTCACATGCCTTTAAAAATGTTTTCTAGTAGAATCTCTCTAATATAGTACATTACTCTTACTTGCTTGGTTCAGGTTGCTATAGGAGCAAAAAAAAAGGAAAAAATGTGGTGGTCAATGACTTGAAAAACCAGCAAGTCCAAGTCGAGTCCATAAGTTGCTACATGATTTCAAGCTATTTTATTATTTTTTTTAACTGGTTGTTGCGCTTATTTGCATTATTCTTTACAGATTTGAGCCTCCTTTTTTCTTGTCACCACCTCCAGAGAGACAGCTCTAACACTTTAAGTTTAGCATTTCTCTCTAATTCTCGACTATTGCTGTGCTTTCATCTGTTTTGTAACTTGTTTCGGAGAAAAGCATCTGGCAAACGGCTGAATGTAAATGTCAAATCCCAAATGTTATCGCAGCGGGAGTACGCTGCCACCGCTGATGATTTCATTTTTCAATGGAACACTGTTTTGTTTTTAATGAATTGCAGTCAGCTGTGGTAGCATGCTTTGACTAGCGTTATTTAATGTTGAAGAAAGATGTTTAACATTTGGGCTCAAGGTAATAGTAATAATAGTAATAGTAGTAGTAATAATAATAATAATAATAATAATAATAATAATAATACCACCTCCAGTATCTCTGGTGCAGACCACAAGGGCACCCCTGCCAAAACCTGAACCGTTGTCTTTCATCACCAAAAAATTATTAGAAAAACATATAAATTGTTTTTTTTTAACATTTTTACAGGGTCCCCAGTGGCTCAGGGCCCATAAGCAGCTGATTATATGTGGAGGAAAAAGCTCTGATTACTGAGAGAGTCAAACACTCTTGAACACTCCGTCGGCTCAAGTCATAGTTAAAAGCGAGTCCAAGTCATGCACCAAAATTCAGAAAATTCTGATGTCCAGGACTCAAGCAATATATAAAAAGACTAAAATTTCTTAATATCATTCCAGCGACGATTTATAGACCAACAAACTCCATAAATGATTAACCAGAATACAAGCAAGAGATATTTTTTTCAAGGTCCAGAAGTGAGTTTAGAGAAAATCAGTTATGATTCTCTCTAAACTCTATAAGTGAATTTCTATACCATAAAATGTCCTTCTGATCGTTTACGCGCATCATTTTCACACCGTAATGTGACTCGCAATATAAAGCGCACTCCAAAGGATCTCCAAGGGTTCTCTGGATCGTTATGGGCTTTAAATAATGGGAAACCTTGTGTCCTTGCAGCTGTCAAGGAACATTTAAGGGATTCTTTAGAAGAACCGTCGAAAGTAGGGGTCTCAAGGAAAGTTCCAGAGACCTCAGGGATTATGAAGCATTATTAAGGGTTCCTTTGTTACAATTCTGTAAATTACAACTCGTTATAGTTAGAGTTTTTGTCACTAATCTTAAAGTTGGATCTAATGTGTTCTGTTGCAAATATAAAGCTGCATGGCAAGAGTAACAGGATTATGCTTGGAAACGTGTTTGAAACCTGCAGAAGCCCTTTGAGAGTTTAAGTTGCTAGATGTATGTTTTTTCCTAAGAGTCTATACTCCAGAATGTCTGTATGAACTCATACCAATGTGTTGCTGTTAGATTTTTATCCTGTTAAGTAGTTTTCTTGTTCCATTATTCATTATATTAGCTACATTTGGCTTTTTGTAGTAGTTCACATGCCTAGACATTTTATCCTATTGATTAACATTTCAAACAGGATTGTTTAACTCAAAAAGGTATGTGATTGGAATAATGTAGACACGAGCCTTTCGAGTTTTTATATCCGTGAAACTCACTGTCTGACGAGAGTTGCTAATAGCAGTGGATGCTGGAGAGATTTTCTGTCGGTTTTACAGTGCAGTGCGTGCCCTTGTCACGAGTCAGGAGTCTCCGAGTTCATTCCCTGGACGCACGCCCAGCCGTTTTTGATTACGCAGCGTTTGTATTCGGTCTGAATTTGACCTCCATCTGGAAGTGAAGTGACCTACACCTGGCAGGTTTGTTAAGGGTGACTCTGATCCAATCCTACTCCATATCAGGATCCTTTATACAAGCGGTGTTATGACTGTGTGTCAGGACTAGCGCTGGTCTCCTGCATCCTCCTGTTCCTCTTGCTAACAGTAGTGAAGCTGCTGTGCTGCAGGTTCGGCTGCTCACCTGGAGGAAAGCGCTTCATGAAGTGCACTTCTTGCTGGTTCGGGAGAGTTTGCGGCCCTCTGCGAGGTCGGCCCTTTTTGGTGAAGCCGATGTACCAGCCTGTGTAACGTGCCGACATCCAGGCAGTGTAGTTGTTCTCCAGAACCATTTCGATGAAGACACACTCAGCGTTTGCACTGTTGGCTTTCTGTGAAGAAAACAGGACATAACCCTTTAGGTTTAGCCATGCAATAAAATAGATCATGGATTAGCAAACATGTGATAATCATTCTAATAGTTAAAAGTCCTATTTATGGAAGTAAAAGAAAAAACAACCATTTCTCTAATGTAGCTAGATATTTTTATTAGTGAAGTAAGAAATAAAACATTATAGTGTCATGCTGTTATAGGAAAATAATCAATGACACAGTTTAATTTATTCAAATAAGACATGTCTTTTACCCATTTATAGTTATGTTTAAGGTTATTGAATGAACTTGAAATAAGTTAGTTCCTGTTCTCACTTATGTTATAGCAGCTATAAACAATCATTCCCTCACCTGCTTCTCTTTTTTCTCTCTTGAAGTTAATGCAGCTTCTCATGTTAACCGATAAGCACAAACTCTGTCCTGAAAATGTCAGAAAACTTACTAACACTGGAGACTCCTTCAATAAATATTAAATTACAAAAAAATGTCACCACCTCAAAGATAACATCTTTATTTTATATGTTTTTTCTGGACTGTCTGTCCTTGTGAATGAGCTGTTACTATAGAAACAATATAGTATTAGAGTGATCTGTGTGATTTGCAGCTGCACTACATTCTGTCCGTTCACAATTTAGACCTCAAGAGTGTTGTGTGTATTATTGCATCAAACAAACTCACCCTGCCCACCAGTTTCCCCCTGCGGTTCATGCACAGGTAGAAGTTGGTCTCTTTGCCCCGAATTCGCACCTGACTCCCGAAGGTGTCGGCCTCCACCACGAGCTGGGCTTGTGAAGAGACACACATACAGACAGACAGGAATATAGACAGGCCAAGGATGTGCTGGATTTGCCTTTTTTTAAAATCTCTGCCAGAGAAAATATTGCCAGAGAATTTTTCTTGTTCTAGGCCAAGCCACGGGCAACTCCCTATCTGCAACTATTCATTGCAACAGACATTAGTCATCTCAGCTAATCAACATAAAAAAAATAAAAAAAACTAAAGGGGTCCTTCACTGGATGCTGCCATCTTGACAAGTTCAGTCCTCACTGGCCAATTCTGCCTCTCTATGGTTCGATTCGGCTGACTGATAAGACTTTAATCCTATTCTGTGGTGTTTAAAGTCTACTCTTGATGTATGCAGTTGCACGTATTGTCCTTGGATGACATCAAGGTCAGTTAAAATCAACTACCCCACCCATGTCTCTCTCTCTCTCTCTCTCTCTCTCTCTCTCTCTCTCTCTCTCTCTCTCTCTCTCTCTCTCTCTCTCTCTCTCTCTCTCTCTCTCTTGCTCTCTCTCTCTCGCTCTCTTTGTCTAACAGTCTTTGCCCTTGTATTTAGAGCAGGTAAGACAAAACAGGGCGAACGAAAATCCATAATGCGTTCGATAAAGCAGACGGCCATCCTCGAGCACTCTCTTTATCAACCCTTTTTCTTAAACAATTGCTCCAGCTTTCCCTGTATGCTCTTACCATATTTATCCCCATCTTCTCCACTGGCGACGATTTTCCTTCCCAGCACCTGCACATGTTTTCCGCTGGTCTTGCTGTACAGCTGGTACACCCGGTGATGCTTTCTGCTCAGACTGTCTCTCGTGCCTGTCTGAGTCTCCACGTGCTCTCCGAAATCCACATTATCCACCGCGAGCGCCTAGGAAAATATCACTTCATATCGTAACCGGTGATACATCAGCACACTTTGTATATGTTGTGTGTGTAACCATAAACAATTTTACCTGCAGGAAGCTACACAACAGCAATGTAACCTGAACACATCTAGAGGAAGAGAGAAAAACAAAACAAAAAAATTTAAAATTAAAGCTATTAAAGATATTAAACCTTAAACTGTGGTTACTGATGAAAAGATCATAAAAATGCAAGATCTGTGCAGTTAACTTGAATTAATTTCAATTCACTTCACTTGTTAATAAGCGTGAATGCTTATTTTTCAATCCTTACATTCTTTACTACATACAAACATCTCAAAGGTCTCTTTTTGTCTCATACAGACTCTGACTGTATTCTACATATCAAGTCACAGGGACTAGGATTCTTTGGTAATTTTTTTATTATTTTTTTTTTTTACATTTTCTTTTCTCAGCTTGACATCTTGAATATCATGCTCGTGTCAGTTCCACATTTACACAAAAACAAATGCCATTATTTATTATTCCACCAGCTAAAAAACAACTTCAAATTATTTATTTATTTATTTTTTAATATTCCAGCTCATTTAAAAAGTAATATTTATAAAATACTCTTTTGACTTGTTTTTGCAGGATACATTCATTTTTGCCACATTATCAGTTTGTTAGTATTTTCCCTGCTTGACTGTGTGGGCTACAATGAGAGATCTATTATGCAGAAATGTTTGGTCTATGATCTCAGCTGTTATCTGAGTACATGAAACACACGTAGACACACACACACACACAAATTGTGTGTATTAGGATATTAGGAAAGCGGCATCTGCTGGCTCTTAATGTTCGACGTGAATGTGAAACACATGTAGTTATACCCAAAGCCGCCAGCCTTGAGAGCTCAGAAACAGGGAGAGTTTCCAAACCCAAAGCTGGCACACTCGCTTGTTTCTCGTCCAACGCAGTTTTTTTTAGCCGTGTTCACAAAACTCTAATGACTTTTCATTCATAAAAGTTAAAAAATAACAAGCCAAGAGCGAATTTTCACAAGTTTTCCCCCCTTTCTTCTGGCAAGCTTGTGCCACCTGTCACATTCCCACGAGCCAGGTCATATCAGACCCCGCACTTTTTTCAATAACATTTAGGAACATTTAAGCTTAAGAACATTTAGTTTCAAGATCTGTGTCAAAAGCCGAAAAGCTGAACTTACGCGAGGAGAAGTGGAGGGAGGACGGAGCGCATCGCCGCGGTCGCTCCAAAAGCTGATCGTTTCCAGAAACGGAGCCTCCAGTCTCATCGATCCGGTTCGTAGCGCCTCCGTCTTCATGACATGGAGAACCAAAAACAAGTTGCGGGTTTAGATATGCGCGGAGGAACGCGTGAGATGCCAACTTGACAACCTGCAGTGGATGGAAGAAGGACTAGGGGCGGGGCGCGCACGCAGCCGGATGAGAGATGAGGGGCGGGGCGCGTCCACGATAGGGGTGACACGATATACCGTGAATATCGTTATCATCACGGCAGAGCAGATTGCAGCAGCAAAAGTGTAATCAGTTCTAGTTTGAAAGCCTCTGTGAGTCTAACGGAGGCAAATTAACCATAAATTCCTCAGAGTTTCTTTCTTCATTTTAAACATTTAACACAATTTCAGGAAATTAATAAACAAAAAGAAAGAAAGAATCAAGACAAGCGTAAGAAAGGAAAAGGTTAGTCAAAAGAAGACAAAAGAAGGAGGAAGAAAGAAAGAAAGAAAGAAAGAAAGAAAGAAAGTAAGAAAGAAAGAAAGAAAGAAATTGGAGCAAATTCTGAGAAGGCCATTAGAAGGTGTTTTTGTGCTTGAGATTAAGGCTAACAGAGACCGAGATTAAGCTTGATTATCTGCATGAGTTACTTTCCTTCTCTCTTTAAACACATCTTGAAAGCAGTTTTTTGCAGTTAGGGAGTGAGAAAGGTGAAACTCTATTAAAATAATGGCAAAATAGGAAAGAGAGTGTGAGGGAGGTATGTAAGCAAAGAGCAATTCCAAAATGAACATTTGTCTGGGACTTTGGCAAAGCAGGCGTTTCGGCCTTCTCTGAATTCTGCAGAACCGCAGACAGGCAGTGTAACCTTCCCTTGTACCCCACATCCAGAGCAGAGCACTCTCTCTCTCTCTCTCTCTCTCTCTCTCTCTCTCTCTCTCTCTGTGTGTGTGTGTGTGTGTGTGTGTGTGTGTGTGTGTGTGTGTGTGTGTGTGTGTGTGTGTGTGTGTGTGTGTGTGAGAGAGAGAGAGAGAGAGAGAGAGAGAGAGAGAGAGAGAGAGAGAGAGAGAGAGAGAGAGAGAGAGAGAGAGAGAGGTGCACATTAATGGAGCTCTGGTTTGTAGCCAGCACTGAAAAGGCCTATATGCGGCATGTCACATTTCCCCACTGGTCCCCTTGTTGATCGTCCTCTGGATCTCACTACAACATAAACATTCTATAGGATCTTGAGACAAACTTGCTCTCTAATCTATCTGGCATTTCAGTGAGGCAGACTCGAGGCAGACTTGAGATAACTGCACACTTACAGAGTCATAACATTCCTGCACTGCACAAATGTAATGCTCTAAAGACAAGGTGTTGTGAAAAGATATTTCTAGCTGTGAAAAAGCTGTGAGACACTGTGAGAACTGTGAGACACTGAGAGAGCTGTGAGACATTGTTAAAGCTGTGAGACACTGTGAGAGCTGTGAGAGACATTGTGAAAACTGTGAGACATTGTGAGAGCTGTGAGACACTATGAGAGCTTTGATACATTGTGAGATACTGTGAGACACTGTGAAAGCTGTAAGACATTGAGAGAGCTGTGAGACATTGTGAAAGCTCTGAGACACTGAAAAAGCTGTGAGACACTGAGACAGCTTTGAAACACTGTGAGATACTGTGAGACACTGAGAGAGGTGTAAGACATTGAGAGAGCTGTGAGACACTGTGAAATCTGTGAGACCTGTGAGACAGTGAGAGAGCTGTGAGACACTGTGAGAGCTGTGAGTCACTTAGAGAGCTGTGGGACAGTTTGAGAACTGTGAGACACTGTGAGAACTGTGAGACACTGTTAAAGCTGTAAGACATTGAGAGAGCTGTGAAACACTGTGAAAGCTGTGAGACCTATGAGACACTGAGGGAGCTGTGAGGCACTGTAAGAGCTGTGAGACACTGAGACATTTTGAGAGACAGAGAGCTGTTAGACACTGTATGAGCTGTGAGACATTATGAAAGACAAGAAAGAAAGAAAGAAAGAAAGAAAGAAAGAAAGAAAGAAAGAAAGAAAGAAGAAGGAAGGAAGGAAGGAAGGAAGGAAGAAAGAATTACTTTCTCTCCCCTGAAAAGAAATAAAAGGAAGAAAAGAACACATTTCAGTCTAAATGTGTCATGTCTGAATTGCAGTTTTTTTATTTGATTTTTTTCTCTGTCTTTGATCTGTAACTGAGCTGCTTTGCCAAAGCTGTACTGTTATGCAGATCTGAATGAAGTGTGTGTATGTGAGTGAGCGAGAGAGAGAGAGGGGGGAGAGAGAGAACAGCCGTGTTCTCTGCATAGTTTACCTTTTCTCTCAATGGAGTCAGTCTCACCTCTCGTGTCTCAAGTATGCACACTCATTTTTCTCTGGTCATTTCTCACTGAGGCGTGTCCAAATCGAGAGGTTTCAGACAAAATAGGAGTGTCTCCCCCTTCTGTTTGTCTCCCTCTGTCTCGCTCGCCCTCTTCCTCTTGGCTCATCTTCCCTCTTTCCAGACTTTGAAGGGAGCTCAGGCTTCTAATATAAGACAGGTCCCTACCACAACAAAGGAGGCAACGTTGACTTTGAATAAACACTTTCTCCTTTTTTTTGATCCCTCCTCCCTGTCTGTCCCCCTCCACTCCCATTTTTCCCCTCTCTGTGTTATTTTGCTTTTGGCTCTGTTGCGAAGTATGTGCACTTGTTATGTGTTCTCCATGGTAGCCAGGCTTCTGGAATAGATTAGGCCGGGAAAGAACGAGGGGAAGCGGTGTAGGGGTGGAGGAGCGGAGGGATGGATGAGGGGAGGGAGAGCAGAGCGCTAAACTCGGTAGAGGGAGACAAAGGTGTGGAAGGGATGGAAGAAAGTGTGAAAAGAAGAGATAAATATGGACAGACTAGTGGAAGAAGTAATGTGAACAGCTGAATAAACGGGTGGAAAAGTGTAGGCACGGTGGATGGAAGAATTGAGAAGAGAGAGAGAGACTTTAAAGCTTCTGTGTAGAACACTACAGCTGAGAGTTTTTATCAGTAAAGGTTACAAAGAGAACCCATTTTAGAAGCTTAGAGCTTTCAGAAAAGCCTTAAAGAACCCACAAAGGGTTATTTTCTTAATAGTGAAAAACCTTATGTCAGTTTTTATTGCAGAACTGTAGAAGAAGCTGAATTCAAACAGAAGAAAGAAAGAAAGAAAGAAAGAAAGAAAGAAAGAAAGAAAGAAAGAAAGAAAGAAAGAAAGAATTGATACTCCCTTTCCTAGAAGAGAAGAGAAGAGAAGAGAAGAGAAGAGAAAAAAGAGAAGAGAAGAGAAGAGAAGAGAAGAGAAGAGAAGAGAAGAGAAGAGAAGAGAAGAGAAGAGAAGAGAAGAGAAGAGAGCTAATTTAACTTCCAAACAAGAAAGAAAGAAGAAAAGTTACAAGAAGATGTTCTAGTGTGTGTGTGTGTGTGTGTTTTAAGTTGATTACTTTTTGCAGTGTTGAGGACTTGCTGTACACTCAGTAGACTTTTTTTTTTAAGAATGTGTGAATGTTATTATGGTTAGACTCGATGTACTGCACCACGTCCCTGCATGCTTCTGTCTGTAATCTCCTAAATCCTATTTCACTCTCCGGGTTGTGACTGTGTGCTTGGCCACTTCCTCAGCGTGCAGAACATGGTGAGCTGTCATCGCCCCTCCACCCCACTGCCCTTTAACTCTCCTTTATGGTGGCTGGCTTTAAAAACCCCCACAAGTCTCCTTCCTCTCAGCTGGCAGGAGAACGTTACCGCAGCCAGACAACTCGCAAGTACATAAATGGACATTCTCGGTGCATTTTTTTCGTTGTTCGTTGTTGGACCGCGTGTTTTAATGTTCAAACCGCAAGCGTTCAGTAGCTGCACGGTGATGACTCACATGCGCGCATGATCTGCGACGTCTCATGAGCGCGGGAATGACGCCGCTGCTGGAGAATCCGTTCTTCCATGCAAGCCATGCTGTCGGGGATTTTATTTTTTTCTTCCAAGAGTTTTCATCCTTATGAAATTCAAATGAAGACGCTGGCTTGGACGTGTGTGTGTGTGTGTGTGTGTGTGTGTGTGTGTGTGTGTGCATAAAGCCTGTTCACATAAGGGACCAGAATGTGATCCTGGCAACTACTTTTCTGTCATGTGAAAACCAAATGGTTCCACTTTTGCATGACTAATCGTCAGTAATGTTCCTTTGTGGAAAAAAAGAGTTAAACATTCAGGCTGGATTGGCATCCTGCCGCAGTTCCTCAAAGCTCTTCACGCGCCAGCAAACTGACATTCAAGTCTAATTTGGCCTGAGGGCTAATGGCACATACACACATTGTTCACGGGGTGAAACGACATCCAGATACAAAACATACGTGCATTATTATTATTATTATTATTATTATTATTATTATTATTATTATTATTATTATTATTATTATTACTACTATTATTAAGTCTGGAGTGGAGTTGAATTGAACTGCAATTATTGACTAACTTAATGAAGAATTTAGTTAGAATTGAAAAAGCAGGAGTTACATGTTGTATCGCACATCTGAATTTCCAAACAACATGTAACAAAAGCCAACAAAAAACAAGGGATGAAACAGAACCAAAAAAAAAAAAAAGAAAAAAGAAAAGGAAAATAGGTGCACTTACTTTTATTGTTGTTGACATAATCAAACACGAATGTGCTGATGTCTTTTATCACTAGATAATCCTGGAACACAGCACAACACAACACAACCAACTGCACTTGACAAAACAACACGTGTGAACTGCATTAGACAGAGAAATGCTTCCTTCCTTCCTTCCTTCCTTCCTTCCTTCCTTCCGTCCATCCTTCCTTCCTTCCTTCCTTCCTTCCTTCCTTCCTTCCTTCCTTCCTTCCTTCCTTCCTTCCTTCCTTCATGTGTGATTTCACAATCTGATATCACTCACTGATTATTAAAAGACATTTTAAACAAAGTAGCTAAAGGTTACTTCTCAACAACTTCAGAAAAATGATCTTTTTAGCGTTTCACTTTACCTTCAAATATTATCTTTCAAAAGTTGCATTATTATTATTCTTTTTTTCAAGAAACTTCCTGTGCATCGCGTTTCGTACTGCAGGTTATGTAGGGGAAAAAGCAACACACCATTTACTTAAACCATGTCACCTGAACTCATTCACCCCTATGAAATATTTGAAACATTCCATGAGTCACATGTTCAACATGAAGTTGCATCATCTGAACGTCAGGACGATTGTGAGAAGAAGAAAAAGAAGAAGAAGAAGAAGAAGAAGAAGAAGAAAAAGAGTCGTTAATTCTTCCTATAATATTGTGTATTTAATTAAGTATTAGGGGGGGCACGGTGGCTTGGTGGTTAGCATGTTTGCCTCACACCTTCAGGGTTGGGGTTTTGATTACTGCCTCCACCATGTGTGTGTGGAGTTTGCATGTTCTCCCTGTGCCTCGGGGGTTTCCTCCGGGTACTCCGGTTTCCTCCCCCGGTCCAAAGACATGCATTGTAGGTTGATTGGCATCTCTAAATTATCCGTAGTGTGTGATTGCATGAGTGAATGAGAGTGTGTGTGTGCCCTGCGATGGGGTGGCACTCTGTCCAGGGTGTATCCTGCCTTGATGCCCAATGACGCCTGAGATATGCACAGGCTCCCCTGCCCTGTCAGATAAGCGTTAGACAATAAATGAATGAATTAAGTATTATTGAAAAATAAATAAATAAATAAATAGACTATCCTTAATGTCCACATGCCACCAGCATGGATGTAAAGCACAAAAATCCTCATCTGAGATATTTTCTGATGGCTTGATTTAATGTTTTCTTACATTCTTAGGTGTTCAAAAATAATATTGAAAAGATATAATCACTAAATGGCATCACAATCATGAAATCATCCAATGGTCACCATCTTTAGGCTTTAACTGACACTAATGCACCAAACCCTCATCACCTGAGGTATCAGAATTGATCGCTGGCCACATTTCCTACAAGAATCCCCAACACTGAGCCACGTCTTGAAATATGCAAACCCACAGTGGAGTCATGCCACTGAAACCGACTCCTGATGTCAGTTAATCTCGTCTCCTAAATTTTATATCTGAAATGTTCCCCAAATGTCCAGGATCATGTCAATAAGATGCATCCACAACACACACAGGAAATTCCTACAGCTCTATTCAATCCTGAGATTAAGGTGTTTCTGTGTTTAGTCACATGTTCTGTAGCATGTATGGGTTTCCTCCATGTTCTCTGATTTTCTCGTACTCTCCAAAACCATACAAGTATCTGGACTGGTGATGTTAAATTGTCACTAGGTTTGAGAGAGTGTGTGAATGTGTGTGTACATGGTGTCCTGTGATGGACTGATGTGGGGTGAATTCTCTTGCCTTGTACACAGGATTAGTCCTGACCCCAAAGTCAGAATTATTATTATTATTGTTATTGATTTGTATATTTTTATTTCACTTATATAATTTCAATAAAATCAGGTAACTAGAGAAGAAATTCAATCCTTATCCAAGAGATAAAACATCACTGATATAACAAGTTATAAATATCCCACATTTTAAAATCCTTGATAAGATGATCACCTTCTAGTGTGTTTCATTTGACCTCATAAATCTTCCTCTCTCTTTTATCGCAATCTTTCAGTGGATCAGTTGGTTTCTCCTCATCCTCTCTTCCACTCATCCATGTTCACCTCTTCAGCTCAGTGTTATCTCACACATTCCTCTTTTAATGTGTCTGTGTAACCCTGTGTCCACTCACCTCACAGGGAAAGAGTGGCCAAGACATGATGCAATGGTGTGGAGGTTTTGTTGTTGTTGTTGTTATTATTAAAACACTGCAGCCATAAAGCTGTTGCTCTGAGAATAATTATAGAATGAGTGTTATTACACACACACACACACACACACACACACACACACACACACACACACACACACACACACACACACACACATTCTATATAACTTATATAATTAGCAATATATAACTAGCAATAACTTTTTTACAGGGTTCCTCTGCTTTTCCTCAGGAAAACCTTTAATTGTTCTATGTAGAGCCCTAAGACAGGACAGTTTCTACACAAGAACCCTTTTACTGAAGTATGATTTTGCAATGATACATAGAACCAAATTGTGTGGGTGACTGTGTGTGAGTGTGTGTGTGTGTGTGTGTGTGTGTGTGTGTGTGTGTGTGTGTGTGTGTGTGTGAGAGAGAAATAATGTCTCATATTTTAACTTCGTATTGATGTCTTGGTCACGTTCACTGATTTGACCAAGCCTCCCGCATAACCCCTTCCTCTTTCTCTTTCTCTGTCACTGTGTGAGAGGTTACATGATCCATGTGTGTGTGTGTGTGTGTGTGTGTGTGTGTGTGTGTGTGTTGAGGGCAGTGCCTACATTCCTCTGGCATACTTCACATTCTCCATCAGTCTGTGGCACTCTGCCCCATCTCTGCATTAGAGCAGGATTAAATGATTGGCTCCCGAAACACTGCAGGCAAGCGAGCCGTGATTACACAACTGAGCAAAGTATTTGCCTCCGCCTAGTGGTGGAATTACTTCAATTCAATTCAATTTTATTTTATTTGTATATCTTTTAACAAAGAGCATTGTCTCAAAGCAGCTTTACAGAACATAAGAAACAATAAACATACAAACAAACAGTCCTAGATGCTAGACAAAATTTTCCCTAGTGAGCAAGCCTGAGGTGACTGAGGCGACTGTGGCAAGGAAAAACTCCCTTAGATGGTATTAGGAAGAAACCTTGAGAAGAACCAGACTCAAAAGGGAACCCATCCTCATCTGGGTGACACCGGAGAGTGTGATATGAACAATGTCCTTTCTGCATTAGTTGTGTGATGCAGATACAGCATTACTTCTAAACTCTCAGGAAAAAAATAAAAATAAATTAATAAAAAATAAAACAAAATAAAAATTATTACCCGAATAAGCAAAAGAAAGAAATGTAGAATCAGGCAAGGTTTTTATTTTTTATTTTTACTTGTTTAATCATAGTTTTAATTTAACTTGTTTATATTTTTCCTGACAGTGTAATTACATCATGATTTATACTGCATATGTTTCCTAAATCGGTTTGAAAACAGACCAGATTGTTTTATTATTTCTCTCTTAAAAGCTGATGTTTTATAACACTTTATTTTTAAATTAATTTTGTCTTATATGCTACATTACTACATCCATATAAAGGTTTTACATTTTCAAATCTGAAATAAATGCAGATAAATACAGTTTGTCGTTCTTCCCCAAACTGTTACCATAAAGCCAGAAGCAAGCAATTGTTTAGAATGTCTCCATGTGCGGTAACATAACAATTTCACTTCACTGAAACTAAGAGGCTCAAATACTCTTCCAGCATGATAATGTCACTGTGCACAAAGCCCCTAAGTTCCATGAAGACACGGTGTGGAAGTTGGAAGTGGAAGAACTCAAGTGTCCTGCACAGAGCCCTGACTCTGACTCAGCCCCACTGAACACCTTTGGGATGAACTGGAACTTGAGTCTCCTCAACATCCCAACATCAGTGTTTGATCTCACTAATGCTCTTGTAAAAGCTTTGTAATAAACCACATAAATGGATATATCTTGTTTCTCAGCTGGTGATAATCATGAACTGCAGTCCAATCTGTTATCAGCTCCAGTGGCAATGCATGGTACAGTTCTCTACCCTTTTTATTCTACTGAATTGTACTGTGTTTTCTATTTCCTTGGATTTTGAGTGTTATGACTACAAATATTTGTTGCTTGAAGAAAAAAAAGAAAAACGAAAAGCAAATGTGATATTTGTGATGCTTCTCTTTTTTCCCTTTCCTTTCCTTTCCTTTCCTTTCCTTTCCTTTCCTTTCCTTTCCTTCTCTTTCCTTTTCTTTCCTTTCCTTTCCTTTCCTTTCCTTTCCTTTCCTTTCCTTTTCTTTCCTTTCCTTTTCTTTCCTTTCCCTTCCTTTCCTTTCCTTTCCTTTCCTTTCCTTTCCTTTCCTTTCCTTTCCTTTTGTTCCCTTTCTTTCCTTTCCTTTCCTTTCCTTTCCTTTCCTTTCCTTTCCTTTCCTTTCCTTTCCTTTCCTTTCCTTTCCTTTCCTTTTGTTCCCTTTCTTTCCTTTCCTTTCCTTTCCTTTCCTTTCCTTTCCTTTCCTTTCCTTTCCTTTCCTTTCCTTTCCTTTTCTTTCATTTCCTTTCCTTTCGACATCTAGCTGAATTTAAACCCTGCAGGTGCACATTTATATGAGCACACTTGTACAACCAATATTGATGGATTTGTCCACACATCTCCTATTACTTTGACATTTCTTTTTGAGAATTTCCAAAATCTGATTCCAAAGTTTTGTCAAAGTCTGTAGGTTTTAGCATTGTGTCGCTTAACCGGTGACAACACGACGCTGTCCGCGGTGCTGAAACTGTCCCAACAGGGATGACCCGGTGGTACAGGGAAAGGTTTTCTCTACCGTTTTGGAGGCATGAACCCCTTTAAACGTAAACTAAATAAATGACCACTGGCCACTTAAGATTAAATTGTTTGATATAAAAAAGCAGCAGAGATTTCTATTCATGAACATTTCACAGATTAAACACATTTAAATGATATATATTTATAGGACTACTTATTCTTTTAAGTTTGGTCTGAAATTACAGTATAACATGCAATTAAACTTGATCTGTCTTGGATACTTATTCATTAATTTATTATCTATATAAGCGTGTGGGCAGTATTTAAGTTGACCGATATATTGGGACAGTTTTTGAATATCCAGTTGATCTGAACTTTTTCTCCATTACTAAAACCAATCACCACCTGAAATTCTTGTTTGCATTTTGTTCTGCATTGTATACTCTACACATGCATGTGTCTATATTTTTTTAAATATCAGATGCAGCTGAATTTGATCCAAATATCTTACTTTTCACACATCAGTTAGAATCAGCCGCATAATTAACTGAAGGTATTTAAAGAGCAGCACAATTGCCTCGCAATTATCTAAAAGTCGCAGGATTTTGTTCGCACGGTGTCGCTGCTCTGAATCTAAAAAAGGATTGTGGGAGATTTTTCTCCCCTCCTATTGTTCTGAGAACAGCTTTGATTTTTCCTTTACTTGGACAGAGCCAGAGGATGTCAGAGAGGATGCTGTTCCTAGCGCAGCTCTAACGGATCGTTATTATCTATCAGGGGGAGGAGTGTGTGTGTGCGCGTGTGTGTGTGTGTGTGTGTGTGTGTGTGTGTGTGTGTTGTAGAGGAAGCCATGACAGTCCTGGATGCTTTGCACACACACACCCTTTAAGGATTATGCAGAGTTATTTTTTTTTAATGCAGGAGGATTATCTAAACGCAGTTCGTTTGTAGGTCGTGTTTATTCGGATCGCTATTTTCTGTTCGCTATGAATTCGCGAGCTTTCGCCTTTTGCAGGAGGTCATGGCACGTCCTGTTTGTTATGTTTTCCGCACAGTGGAGCTTAGCTTTCACCGTGACGCGGTACTCCATCTCGGAGGAAACATCAGAAGGAACTGTGGTGGCGAATTTAGCCGCGGATTTGGGTCTGGACACGCGCAGCCTCGCGGAGCGCAATGTGAAACTCGACTACATCCACAGCAAAAAATACCTAGATATTAACAAAGACACCGGAGACATGTTCATAACCGAAAAGATCGACAGAGAGCACATCTGTCCCGCAAAGACGTCCTCGTCTTGCTTCCTAAAAATGGACGTTGTCATCGAGAAGCCGTTACGCATATTCAACCTCGAGCTGGAAATCATGGACATAAACGATAACGCCCCTCAGTTCAGGAGGGAGCGCATACCGCTGGATATCTCAGAATCAGCGAGGCCTGGAGAGAAATTTTCTTTAACCAACGCAGTTGACGCTGATGTTGGAGAAAACTCGATCAAGACTTATTTCCTGAGCCGAAGTGACGAGTTCACTATTGAGATTCAGTCAGGAAGCGACGGCACGAAATACGTGGCCCTCGTTCTCCAAGCACCTCTGGACAGAGAAAAGCAGGCTGTGCATAGTCTCATCCTCACAGCCGTGGATGGTGGCACACCGGTGAGGACTGGTACCGCTACAGTCATTGTGAAAGTACTGGACACCAATGACAACACTCCTCAGTTTGACCGGCAGGTGTATTCAGTTGATCTTGTAGAAAACGCGTCGGCCGGTACGCTGGTCATGCATCTCAACGCAACAGACAAAGATGAAGGCAGCAATGCTGAGGTTGTGTACTCATACACGCTGTACACATCTGAAAAAACACAGGAAAAGTTCTCTCTGGATCCCAAAAGCGGAGAAATCAGAGTGAAAGGGGTGATTGATTATGAGGAGACGAGAAGTTTTGAAATGTACGTGGAAGCCAAAGACAAAGCTGTAAGTCCACTTTCTGCACAATGCAAAATATTGGTGTTTGTCACAGACTTAAACGATAATTATCCTGACATCATGGTTAAATCATTCAAAAGCTCAGTTAAGGAGAACGCACCTACGGGAACGGTGATAGCAGTGGTCAGTGTGAATGACAGAGACTCTGGAGATAACGGCAAAGTTTTTCTTTCTTTACACGATGCTCATGTGTTGCCTTTTCTTCTAAACAAATCATCTGAGGATTACTTCGAACTGACTATTAAAGATCCACTAGACCGTGAGAAAGACTCTAGTTATGAAATCATGCTTCATGTTGTGGATGGAGGAACACCTCCACTAACTGACAACGAGACTATTAGCTTGGAGATCCTGGATGTGAATGACAATGCTCCTGAGTTTTCTCAGTCCTTTTACACAATTCATCTGCCTGAAAACAACGAGCCAGGTGAGCTGCTATGCTCTCTCACTGCACACGACCCAGATCTGAATGAGAACCAGTATCTGGTCTATTTCATAGTAGAGAAAGAGATCTCCAACATGTCTGTGTCGACATTGTTCTCTGTAAACCCAGAAAATGGGAACCTGTATGCTCTGCGTGCCTTTGACTTCGAGCGTGAGAGGGAGTTTCTCTTTCACATAGAAGCTCAAGACTCTGGCGTTCCACCTCTCAATAGCAATGCTACAGTGCGAGTGATCATTCTTGACCAGAACGACAACACACCTCAAATCGTGTCACCGTGGAGGGCTCACGACTCTGTCATCGACCAGGTGATTTCACGGACTGCCAATCAGGGCTCGCTGGTGGCGAAGGTCATCGCACTGGACGCGGACTCAGCACAGAACTCACGTGTCACCTACCAGTTCCTCCAGGTTGCTGATGCGTCTCTGTTCACTTTGGACCGCTACAACGGTGAGGTGCGGACTGCTCGTATGTTCACCTACCGAGATCCCAAACATCAACGACTTGTGATTGTTGCCAAAGATAATGGAGATCCTCCACGCTCTGCTACAGTCACCATTAAAGTGTCCACTGTGGAACAAGTAGTGGTCACGCAGTTAACTGAGACGACTGAGATGCCAATGGAATATGACCTGTTCACAGATTTGAACCTGTATCTCTTGCTCAGTCTGGGGTCTGTGTCTTTTCTTCTGCTCATCACCATTTTGGTCATCATTGTGCTGAAGTGTCAGAAGCCCAAACCCTCCAAAGCAGCTGTTCATGGTCGAAACAGTGTGGCCAGCCAGAGGAACTCGACCATTGGTGACTCCACCCTCATCTCCAGTGATGCTTACTGGTACAGTCTGTTTCTAGCTGAAACTCGGAAAGGAAAAGTGGTGGTTCGACAGCCATTGCCCAATGGCACCGGCTTTATCGTGTCTAGTATACCACGGAGTGCTGCTCTTACGACTACCAGTGAATCGAGATCTTCCACACTGCAGGTACAGCATGTAAATATAAACAATTATTTACAGAGAACACATAAGAACTTATGAAGAATGTGCAAAAAAAGCTAAGAAACATCAAATAGCTCTAACTGTTGAATTAAAAAAGTACCTAAAACATTGCTGACTTTTTGTTTAGTTTACTACAGAAATTTGGACCATCACTGCGAATATAAATTATTAAAAAAATTTCAATATCAGTTACATTTACACTTCAGCTGAGTATCTTTTACTTTATGGGTCTCTTACCATGAAAAAAAGTTTGAAATATAGATAACATGAGGATCCTGATGCCTGAGTGATGCTTTAACTCTTCAGTACTTGTTTCCCCAGCTTCAACAATGTGACCACAATTGTAACTAGTGTTAGAATAAATAAATAAACAAATAGCTTTTGTTAGGAAATCATCTATTGCTGATCACATAGAAATTCTAAAGCTGAGATTTAGACAAAGTTGCTGTTGTTATTGGGTTTCATTTAACTGGAGTAATCAGTAGTTCAGTTGACTGGGAGAAAGTGTGTTCAATGTGACACTCATTCTACTATTTATCTGTGGTCTTTGTGCTATTCAACCACCTGTAAGAATGCTACAGTTATAAAAAATACTTTGAAACCCTATTTAATATTTGGCCAAGACACAAGAATTTTGTACTAAATCTGAAATTGTGTTTTCTTTATTTTGACTAGTGATGCTTATTGTTTCCTAACAGGAATCCAGCAGTGATCTACCTTGATCCTGAATCTTCCTAATAGATCATCATGCCAGGTGAACACATATCTTGACCTAGTTCGAGAGATCATGTTCTGATAAACACTTGAAAAACCTCTCATTGACCTTCCCTACCTGTAAGAACAACACTTTGCATGGCTAAAAAGACTTTACTGAAGAGTGACTGAAATAAGTCATGAAAGGACCCTAAAAATTGAGAGGAAGAAAGAAGATGGTTACAAGAAAACCCTGTGACAAGATGAGGAGAGATACAAGCAAAAATACACAAACCAAGATACATTCAAAATATATTTTTGACTTTTTTTCCCCTTCGGAAATCGATCTATTATGCATGCTAAACCAGTGCAACTCTGGTCAAGCACTCTGAACTGGACAAAAATTCATTAATGTAAAATCAAATCTGAAGAGCACAATTTCCTGAACCAGGCATGTGGCTTTTTTTGGTGATCTAGAAAGAGAAGAACTACAAAGTACAAATTTGAATGAAAATGATGTTGGATGTTAAACATAACCTTAACCTTGTAACTTCTCATACAAATTGTCTTGTGTGAATTGTTACGAACCTGCATGTTATATGCAAACTGCCCATATAGGCTGAATTTTTATTTAATACTAAGGCTACATTTAGAAAATCAAGGAAATGATATACATTCAATCTTAAGTTATTCAGTGACAAACTTCTGTACTCCTCCTCTATTGGCATGGAGTGTTTGTAGCATATAATCTTGCCGAAAGCCTGGAATATATATATATATATATATATATATATATATATATATATATATATATATATATATATATATATATATATATATATATATATAATTATATAGCTCAGGTCAAATAAATGCTAACACTACCTGTCAATATACAATACTTTCTACCTGCACCTGCTTCAGATCTGCTGCTCGCAAGACTATTTTAGTTTACATTACAAGACCTTAATAAGGTTTTTTGAAACCTTGCTGCTTCCGATGCATTGGGACTACCCGAAAATCTGTGCAGCTAATGTGCAGAAATAACACATGCAAGCATGCACAGATATGTGTGGAGCTATGAAGCTTTAAAGAAGCAACAAGTAGCATCTAACTCTTAGGTGAAATGAAACAAAACTCTCCAAAAAATGGGCTTGGAAATGTATGTTGTATATCAGAGAGAGAGAGAGAGAGAGAGAGAGAGAGAGAGAGAGAGAGAGAGAGAGAGAGAGAGAGAGAGGGAGAGAGTGAGAGAGAGAGAGAGAGAGAGAGAGAGAGAGAGAGAGAGAGAGAGAGAGAGAGAGAGAGAGAGAGAGAGAGATGAACTGTATTTGCTGGGATGAGCCCTAAAATCATCTGATATGTTTAAATTATTTCACTGAATTTTACCAAGAAGTTACAGATTTGTTTACTTCTAGAATAGTTAAGCATGACTTCATTGGCAAAATGAAATAAAACCCCTGCAATAATGGTTTAAATGCATACTAAATAACTCCAAACTATGAGTAGAGCAGAATGTACGTGGTTAGTCATGCGATCAGCAAAGAGTCGAAATGAATGAGACTATTGAGACTGAAATACTACTTACTGCTTCTTTAAATATGATCAAACTGTTTTTGTATAACAAACTGTATGGCTTTGTAATTTTTTGGCAACATGTAAGTGGGTTTTTGAAATTTTTTATTGTTTTATAGATGTATGAAGGGAAAACACTGATATATATATGTATTATAAAGCCAAGAAGTGTATTGTGTATATTACTGCTTTGTGTTATGTTCCACATTGTAATCATGCTGCAGTGTTCGAAAATGCCAAAATGATAGAAAAAAAGCAAGCTAACTGTATTCCATGAATGAAAAAAATGAAAATGAGACAAGGAGGAAATGACTGGAAGAGAGAAAGTAAAGAGCCTATATTTGAAATGTGGGTCAAGTGTTGCAGTTGTTAGATCCACATTGTATCTGAATGAACAGGAAACTCCAAAAACACACCTACTTATATTGGATATACTTTATATGTGTATTAAATTGTTTATATATGATATTAAGCACAATTTTAACACTAATTTCGAGATACAGTTTGTGTTGCTGTGGCATTTCACACAAAATATTTGTGAGATTTGTTATAATTGTGCTGTGTCTGTATATGTAAACAATTTGTAACATCTCCTACAGCCAAATGCCCAAGTGGCCAGTCATAGAACAGAGAAAGGTTACAGTGAAATGTAAGAAAGGAAAAACTGTGCCTTTATGTTTTGTGCTTTGTAAGTGAGCACAGAAGCAGTGTTGCTTGGTGTCGGATGTGTGACTGTGATCTGATGTGTGTAAAGTGTGCCATCTGGACAGACTGAACAAGAGTTTCCTCAACTTATTTGCATTCAAAATGAATTTATAAACAAAAAGACTTTGGTTATTGTTTTTCCCCAGAATAATTAGTGTGCACTTCAGTATTTATTTTCAATTTTATGGCCTAAGTGCAGATCTTGAGTTCACAGTGTTATTATCTTGGAAAGTGAGGAAATGTTTGCCAGTGGATGTATGGACATAAAATTTATTTCTAAAACATCGGTATTAGAATGTTATTTCTTCTTTAAAGTTGCTCTTCTAAACATAGCAACAGAAATAAAGCATTTATGAATTGTTTAATTTTTTATGGGTCATTGTTATTTTTTGGTCTGATTTACAAATAAATTTTAAATGATCCAAATCCAATTTTAAATCTCATTTGTTACTGATACAATTAAAAATATGAATGCCCCTATTTCATGTAACACATGAAAACAACTGCAGTTTGCATTCAGTGGGCTAAAGTCAGGACCTAGCACTCTCACCATGGCAACAGTCACCATGACAACCCCTCTCTCTCTCCTGATTTAGAGCAAAATACCTTTTACCTCGTTTACTTAGACACACACACTCACGCAACACACACACACACACACACACACACACACACACACACACACACACACACACACACACACACACACAGAGAGAGAGAAAGAATTCAGCTTCTTCTGCATGCCTCCTTTAATCCTTAACCCCTCCCTTTTGTATCACACATCAAACACATTCTCAAAAATGTGTGGAAAATTAAAAGGGGTGTGTGTGTGTGTGTGTGTGTGTGTGTGTGTGTGTGTGTGTGTGTGTGTGTGTGTGTGTGTGTTTGTGTATGTGTGTGTGTGTGTGTGTGTGTGTGTGTGTGTGTGTGTGAGAGAGAGAGAGAGAGAGAGAGAGAGAGAGAGAGAGAGAGAGAGATACACCACTAGGTGGAACTGTTGGACAATTTCAGACAAACTAACGCAGCAAAAAAATGTCAACATAAATAAATAAATAAATAAATAAATAAATAAATAAATAAATAAATAAATAAATGTAATCTGAAAAATTAATAGGAAACCTATCATTTTGAATACAAACCTTTAAATTTTCATATTTAAACCAGATTTATTACTTATCCAAAATGTTTTAATCTTTTTTAAATTTGTGCTCATCCCAAAATTTCTGAAGTGATTAATTAAACCTAGTCGTCTCAAGACCTACTCTGGAGTTAGAAACAAATCGAATTTTGCTCAATAAGACTTTCTGTAGGGATGGTAAACCAACTTTATTGTTCCTCTAAAAATAATTCCAGTTGATAAACATGTACTATGCATCTATGCACAAAAGGGATTTTAAATGTTTTTTAAATCAGAGAATAAAGTATAAGTTATTAAATCTTACAAACGCTCTCATCTGTGTAAGAACTGATACAAACACCAGTGTTTAGAAACAGCAAATAATACTCAGGTATTATTATAAAGTATTTTTACAAGAAACTGTTTGTAAGTAATAAATTATAATAAATAGTATTATATTATTTTTTGTATATACTTTATGAAGGGATTTATAAATTTGGTTAATCATACATTTTCTAAATCACCAAAGAACTGGAGCCTATATAAAGAAAATCAGATAGATAGAGAAGAGCTATCCGTGGTTCTGAAAATATTTGCAGATTTGGATTTGCGTTGATTCATAAATTCACTTATACTTTAGTTGTTAAAACGCAACCTTTATTGTCCTGAAATGACTAAGAATTCTGGTCAGTGAACGAACCACACGATGGCACTGACTACCCAGAAATCACAAGGTCAGTTCTCGTTTGGAGTTATCCTCTTATTACAATCGAGTACACACCCAGTAACAGCTCAGTCAGGAGTAATAGCGTCGTCTTATGTTTATATGTTTGGCCAGAAATTTACTTTAAATATTTAAAGTCGATATAAACGCAAGCTCAGTATTTCTGCATCTTAAAACGTTGAAGATTATGGCTTCGTCTAATGAGTTTGGACGTTTCTGGGTCGTCTCGGCGTATTTCCTGTCCTTTTGTGCACGGTATGCCTTTTCCCGACAGATCCTATACTCCGTATCTGAAGAGGTGAGTCCGGGGACGTTTGTCGGAAATTTAGCCAGGGATTTAAATCTAAAAGTGGACGAGCTCGAGCCTCGCATGCTGCGAATCGTTTCGGGATCAACAAAGAAACATTTTGATGTGAATATAAAAACCGGTGCTCTGTACGTCCTGGAGACTATAGACAGAGAAGAGCTGTGTCCGAATAACAACGCGTGCACAGAAAGCTTGGAAGCCATACTAAACAATCCCTTAAATGTTTACAGCATTGAGGTAAAGATTCTGGACATTAACGATAACAAACCCGCTTTTTCAGTAAAATCGCAAAATATCCGGATATCTGAGCTCACACTTCCAGGGGCTAAATTTGCTCTTCTTGGAGCGGAAGATCCAGATGTAGGGATCAATTCTGTATCCACATATAAGCTCTCAGCCAACCCGTTTTTTAATTTAGAGGTAAACGCCGAGGCAAACAGTGCACCATTTCCGGAGCTAGTGTTGCAAAAAGCGTTAGACAGAGAAAAACAGGCCGAACTCCAGCTCGTCCTGACTGCACTAGACGGTGGAAAGCCACAGAAATCTGGAACAACAAATATTATCATCACTATTTTAGACGCGAACGATAACGCGCCGTTTTTTACAAAGCAATTATTTAAAACTCAGATTTTAGAGAACGCAGCAGTAGGTACAGTGATAATAAAGCTCAACGCTACAGATCCTGACGAAGGCGTCAATGGAGAAATTATTTACACGTTTAAACAAGGTCAAAAAGGGATTGCGGACAAATTCTCTCTCAACAGCAACACTGGAGAGATAGCAGTCGCAAGGATTTTGGATTATGAAGAAGCAAACGCGTATGAGATCCTCGTGGAGGCCCGGGATAGAGGACAAAGTCCACTGGCTTCACACTGTAAAGTGTTAGTGGAGGTGCTGGATCTCAATGACCACGCACCGGATATAAAACTCTCGTCTCTTTTAGACAGCGTGAGAGAAGACGCCAAAAAAGGCACAGTGATTGCGTTTATCACCGTGCAGGACAAGGATGAAGGTAAAAATGGAAAAGTGCGCTGTTTCGTATCTCAGAATTCTCCATTTGTATTAGAGTCCACACAGGGAAAATATTATTCCCTGGTTCTGAATAGCGCACTTGACAGAGAAGAAAACGCCCTGTATAACGTCTCAATAACAGCCACAGATGAAGGAGTCCCTCCTCTCTCCAGCACCGCTGTCCTGACTGTCTATATTTCGGATGTAAATGATAACGCACCTCGTTTCCCTGAATCTTCTGAGAGTGTTTATGTTAAAGAGAACAGTCCAGCAGGTGCTCTAATAGCAAGTGTTTCTGCACAAGATATGGACTTTGGCGAAAATGCTCAAATAACGTATTCATTACTTAGGAACTCTAACATGCCTCTAAGCTCAGCTGTCAGTATCAACTCTGTCACGGGAGAAATTTACAGCATGCAGTCTTTCAATTTTGAGGAGATGAAAACTTTCCAGTTTCATGTTCAAGCCACTGACTCTGGTGTTCCTCCACTAAGTAATAACGTGACTGTGAACGTTTTTATCCTGGATGAGAATGACAGCAGTCCAGTTTTTCTCCCTCCTTATTCTGAACCCGGATCAGTAAACACTGAGAACATTCCCTACTCTGCTGAAGCGGGGTATTTTGTGGCTAAAGTCAGAGCTGTAGACGCTGATTCAGGTTATAATGCTCTATTATCCTATTATATAACTGAATCAAAAGGAACGAACCTCTTCCGAATCGGAACCAGCACAGGAGAAATAAGGACTAAAAGACGAATGAGTGACAACGACTTAAAAACTCACCCGCTTATCATTACTGTCTCGGATAACGGAGAACCTTCACTGTCCACAACTATGAGTATTGAAGTTGTGGTTGTGGAAAATATGGACAGTCTGCAGCCTTCACTAAGACAAGTGCCAGTAAAGGAGGAGAATTTTTCTAATCTGAATCTCTATCTGCTCATCGCTATTGTCTCAGTGTCCGTGATATTTTTACTGAGCCTCATCGCTTTAATAGCAGCTAAATGCTACGGGACAGACGGCGGTTTCAGTAGGTCCAGCGCTCCAGTGGTCACTACACACCCTGACGGGAGCTGGTCTTACTCGAAATCCACTCAGCAGTATGATGTGTGTTTTAGTTCAGACACACTGAAGAGTGACGTAGTGGTTTTCCCCTCGCCGTTTCCGCCTGCAGACGCAGAGCTGATCAGCATTAATGGAGGAGACACTTTTAACAGGACGCAAACTCTCCCGAGTACTACAAAGGTAAGGGATTTTATAGATATTCATATTTGCCTTTACGTAATAGATATTTGTAAACTGTGATAATAATGTTTTGTCCAAGTCAAATCAAGTCCAAATCAAGAGTTTTTCAGAACCATTTTCTGGTCAGCGACAGTCACCGCCAGGAGCGATGTCATTTAAGGGGGTTCAGCCCCCAATGAGGGTATAATAGTAAAAAATAAAAATAAATAATTAAAATAAAATAAACGTTTGACTAGCAGGGTAGTAGACTGTATATGTGTTAAGTGCTTCATTTTCGCTCATGGAAACAGCTATGGTGTGATGAGGGGTGAACGCCGCGAAAACTTACAGTAAACCGATTACTCCCCCATGACATTTTGTAAACTGTATTTATGACAAAGAACTACACAGATGCAGATATAACAATCTGTCGAAAAACACACACCTCGTCTTGTCCTCTGATCCTCGCTCTGCGACGCCGCGGTCCGCGAATTGAAGAACGCGCTGAAAGACGGGGAGGAGCCGAAGTCTGACGCCGTTTTCATATGAAACTTAAAGGGGACTGAGGCGATCACGAATTTGTGTACAGTTTATGGAGAATTGCAGAATTTTTAGGGGGCCTGAGTAGAATTGTTAGGGGGGGCTAAAGCCCCCCAAAAAATGGCCTAGCGACGCCACTGGTCAACGCAGTTACAGAATTTATCGTGATTATAACATTCCGTCCTTTTCTCTACATTTCTATTTTCCTTACTTATTACACCATAAACACTTTTACACAAACTTTGGGAATTAGCATTTTTAATGTAATTTCATAGCCCTGATCTTCAAAAATACACAATACAGATTTTGGTGTTCGGAATTTTAAAATTGCCTTTTCCTCTCTGCAAATATATAACAAACCATTTTTTTCCCAACACACTTGACAGATTGGACGTTAGGTTATTCATTTGATAGTTGTGTTGATGTGTTATTACAGAATGCTAATTATTTTGTGAAAGGTTCATTTTCGTTGTCCTTGCGAAAGCTAAATATTTTCATAAACTTGCTTTTTATGAGCAAAATGTATGCCTTATGCGATGTATATATATTCACATGACAGTTAATTGTAAACACTAATGTGTATATTACATGTTTCATCATTAATCTATACACATATTTAAAACCAAGATAAAGACAGGAGTATATACGTGGTTTTGTGCATGTTTTTTGTCCCTAAACTCTAATATTAATACTTTTTCTCTATGCACATGATATTTTGTGTGTTTCATAAGCTATTCAGTTTTATTGGATTGACATAATCTATGACTGATGACTTTATGTTGCTTATTATTTTTTAATGTTTGTTTGTATTCTGCTGATTAAAATTGCCGACATATGCCAACTTCTTGAATAATTTTGTTTTTCTATTCATTAAATTTCCTTTATTTTAAAATGAAATCATGACAGGTTTTTTTTTTTTTTTTTTTTTTTTTTTTTTTAAATAAACAGTAACAGTCTTTAATGGAACAACTGCTATTTTGTTTAATATAAGGAATGTGAAACCTTGGATGATTCTTAAATATTATTTAAAATGTACAGAATGTCTTGTTCGTGTCTTGCGTGTCCACACGATGGCACTGTCTATCTGCAAATCCCGTTAAGAGCTCTCTGAGCTAAAATGCTCTTCTAGAAGAACCAAATCCTCATAACTGTCTTGCTCGTTTTCGCTGTAGCCATTCTCGTCACAACTCGGTCTAACGTGGATTACATTCAGCTTTTTTACCAATTGTATTCATTTACTTGTTTTTACTCAGCTGATGTTGCAGGATAATTCATTTAATTTGAACGGCAGATTTAAAAATAAATGTGTTTAAGATGAAGGAACTGTTTTGGATAGTATGTCTGCTCTGGACGTTGCTTTGTATTCAGGGCGTTTCATCCGGCCATGTTGCGTATTCTATTTCCGAGGAGGTGAGCCCAGGGACAGTTGTCGGAAATTTAGCCAAGGACTTGAATCTTAATGTTGCTGATTTGGAGTCGCGTCGGCTTCACATCGTATCCGGATCGTCAAAGAAACATTTCGATGTGGATGTAAAAACCGGGGCTCTTTTCGTGTTGGAGGCGATAGACAGAGAGCAGCTCTGCCCAAACAGCGACACTTGCACAGAATCTCTGGAGGCGATTGTTAATAATCCTTTACAGATGCACAGCGTGGAGGTAAAACTACTTGACATTAACGATCACTCGCCGGTTTTTCCGGAGAAAACACAGACTGTTCGTATTGCAGAACTAGCGGCCCCAGGAGCTAGATTTCCCCTGCTTGGTGCTGAAGATCCAGACATTGGAAGCAACTCGATCAGCTCGTACAAACTGTCTAACAATGTTTTTTTCAGCTTGGAGGTACACACAGATGCCGACCAAGGTCCTTCAGCCGAATTGGTCCTGATGAAAAATCTTGACAGAGAAAAACAACCCGTCATCCGGCTTGTGCTGACTGCAGTTGACGGGGGCAAACCACCACGATCTGGTACAACAGAAATTATTGTAATTATTTTAGACGCTAATGATAACGCACCTGTGTTTTCTAAAACTGTCTACAAAGTTTTAGTTCAAGAAAATGTAGTTGTCGGTACATCAATTTTAAAGCTTAACGCTACCGACCTCGACGAAGGAGTTAATAGTGTGCTTAGATACTCCTTTAAACAAGGTCAGAAAGGAATATCTGATAAATTCGCTATTGATTCGAGCACCGGGGAAATTTCCGTAATAGGAACATTAGATTACGAGACTACAAACGCGTACGAAATTCGTGTTGAAGCCAGAGATGGAGGGGCTACACCACTAGCATCTCATTCTAAGGTCCTAGTGGAAGTAGTGGATGTGAACGATAACGCACCGGATATTAAGCTCTCGTCTCTTTTGGACAACGTGAGAGAAGACGCCAAGAAAGGCACTGTGATTGCATTAATCACAGTTCAAGACAAGGATGGAGGTAAAAATGGAAAAGTGCGCTGTTTCGTTTCTCAGGATTCTCCATTTGTATTAGAGTCCACACAGGGAAAATATTATTCCCTGGTCCTGAATAGCGCACTTGACAGAGAAGAAAACGCCCTGTATAACGTCTCAATAACAGCCACAGATGAAGGAGTCCCTCCTCTCTCCAGCACCGCTGTCCTGACTGTCCATATTTCGGATGTAAATGATAACGCACCTAGTTTCCCTGAATCCTCTGTATGTGTTTATGTTAAAGAGAACAGTCCAGCAGGTGCTCTAATAGCAAGTGTATCAGCACAAGATATGGACATTGGCGAAAATGCTCAAATAACGTATTCATTACTTAGGAACTCTAACATGCCTCTAAGCTCAGCTGTCAGTATCAACTCTGTCACGGGAGAAATTTACAGCATGCAGTCTTTCAATTTTGAAGAGATGAAAACTTTCCAGTTTCATGTTCAAGCCACTGACTCTGGTGTTCCTCCACTAAGTAATAACGTGTCAGTGAACGTTTTTATTCTGGATGAGAATGACAGCAGTCCAGTTTTTCTCCCTCCTTATTCTGAACCAGGATCAGTAAACACTGAGAACATTCCCTACTCTGCTGAAGCGGGGTATTTTGTGGCTAAAGTCAGAGCTGTAGACGCTGATTCAGGTTATAATGCACTATTATCATATCACATAACTGAATCAAAGGGAACGAATCTCTTCCGAATCGGAACCAGCACAGGAGAAATAAGGACTAAAAGACGAATGAGTGACAATGACTTAAAAACTCACCCACTTATCATTACTGTCTCGGATAACGGAGAACCTTCACTGTCCACAACTATGAGTATTGAAGTTGTAGTTGTGGAAAATGTGGACAGTCTGCAGCCTTCACTAAGACAAGTGCCAGTAAAGGAGGAGAATTTTTCTAATCTGAATCTCTATCTGCTCATCGCTATTGTCTCAGTGTCCGTGATATTTTTACTCAGCCTCATCGCTTTAATAGCAGCTAAATGCTACGGGACAGACGGCGGTTTCAGTAGGTCCAGCGCTCCAGTGGTCACTACACACCCTGACGGGAGCTGGTCTTACTCGAAATCCACTCAGCAGTATGATGTGTGTTTTAGTTCAGACACACTGAAGAGTGACGTAGTGGTTTTCCCCTCACCGTTTCCGCCTGCAGACGCAGAGCTGATCAGCATTAATGGAGGAGACACTTTTAACAGTACGCAAACTCTTCCAAATACTACAAAGGTAAGGGATTTTATAGATATTCATTTTTGCCTATACGTAGTAGATATTTGTAAACTATGTTAATATGCTTTTGTCCCTTCTAATGATCTTTCCTTCGCGATGCGGAACATGTGCACACTTCTAAGAAATCAACAACTAATATGAAAACTTACAATTGAGTAAGATTAGGGGACATATTGACAGCTATTCTTAGAACTTCATTTGCTGTAAAGCACACTAAATAATTCTCACTTGGAATATTTTCTTTATATTGTGGCTTAGAGCAGTTGTATGGTGGATCGCAAGAGTTTTTCAGCACCATTTTGTGGTCAGCGACAGTCACCGCAGATACAGAATTTAACGTGATTTCATCCTTTCTTCCTTTTTATCTACATTTCTTTTTCCTTACTTATTAAACCATAAACACTTTTACTCAAACTTGGGGAATTAATATTTTTTAATCTCATGTCATAAACCTGACCTTCAAAAATACACAATACACATTTTGCCGTTTGGAATTTTAAATGAGCCTTTTCCTCACTGCAAATATAAACCATTTTCCCCCAACACACTTGACAGATTGGACGTTAGGTTATTCATTTGATAGTTGCCTTGCTGTGTTATTACAGCATACTAATCATTTTGTGCTAGGTTTATTTTCAATGTGTTTGCGAAAGTTAAAAATTTTTCATAAACTTGCTTTTTAATGAGCAAAATGCATGACAGATGCTATCTATAAAAATTCACATGACTTTGTTAATGGTAAAATCTAATGTGTATATTTCATATTTCATCCTTAATCTACACACATATTTAAAACCAAGATAAAGACAGAAGAATATGCATGATATTTTGTGCAGGTTTTCTGTCCCTAAAACCCGTGTTAATTCTTTTTCTCTACATTTATGATATTTTGTGTGTTTCGTACGCTATTCAGTTTTATTGGATTGACATAATCTATGAATTATAACTTTAAAGTGGTAATTTATTTATAAATATGTTTAATTGAATTCTGCTGATTAAAACTGACGACTTATGCCAACTTCTGGAATATATTTGTTTTTTCTAGTCATTAAATTTCCTTTGTTTTAAAATAAAATCATTGCACATTTTTTGTTTTTTTAATAAACAGTAGCAGTCTGTAAACAACTGCTATTTTGTTTAATATAAGGAATGTGAAACCTTGGATGATTCTTAAATATTATTTAAAATGTACAGAATGTCTTGTTCGTGTCTTGCGTGTCCACACGATGGCACTGTCTATCTGCAAATCCCGTTAAGAGCTCTCTGAGCTAAAATGCCCTTCTAGGAGAACCAAATCCTCATAACTGTCTTGCTCGTTTTCGCTGTAGCCATTCTCGTCACAACTCGGTCTAACGTGGATTACATTCAGCTTTTTTACCAATTGTATTCATTTACTTGTTTTTACTCAGCTGATGTTGCAGGATAATTCATTTAATTTGAACGGCAGATTTAAAAATAAATGTGTTTAAGATGAAGGAACTGTTTTGGATAGTATGTCTGCTCTGGACGTTGCTTTGTATTCAGGGCGTTTCATCCGGCCATGTTGCGTATTCTATTTCCGAGGAGGTGAGCCCAGGGACAGTTGTCGGAAATTTAGCCAAGGACTTGAATCTTAATGTTGCTGATTTGGAGTCGCGTCGGCTTCACATCGTATCTGGATCGTCAAAGAAACATTTCGATGTGGATGTAAAAACCGGGGCTCTTTTCGTGTTGGAGGCGATAGACAGAGAGCAGCTCTGCCCAAACAGCGACACTTGCACAGAATCTCTGGAGGCGATTGTTAATAATCCTTTACAGATGCACAGCGTGGAGGTAAAACTACTTGACATTAACGATCACTCGCCGGTTTTTCCGGAAAAATCACAAACTTTCAATATTGCAGAGTCTGTGATGCTAGGAGCTAGATTTCCCCTGCTTGGTGCCGAAGATCCAGACATTGGAAGCAACTCGATCAGCTCGTACAAACTGTCTAACAATGTTTTTTTCAGCTTGGAGGTACACACAGATGCCGACCAAGGTCCTTCAGCCGAATTGGTACTGATGAAAAATCTTGACAGAGAAAAACAACCCGTCATCCGGCTTGTGCTGACTGCAGTTGACGGGGGCAAACCACCACGATCTGGTACAACAGAGATTATTGTAATTATTTTAGACGCTAATGATAACGCACCTGTGTTTTCTAAAACTGTCTACAAAGTTTTAGTTCAAGAAAATGTAGTTGTCGGTACGTTAATTTTAAAGCTTAATGCCACCGACCCCGACGAAGGAGTTAATAGTGTGCTTAGATACTCCTTTAAACAAGGTCAGAAAGGAATATCTGATAAATTCGCTATTGATTCGAGCACCGGGGAAATTTCCGTAATAGGAACATTAGATTACGAGACCACAAACGCGTACGAAATTCGTGTTGAAGCCAGAGATGGAGGGGCTACACCACTAGCATCTCATTCTAAGGTCCTAGTGGAAGTAGTGGATGTGAACGATAACGCACCGGATATTAAGCTCTCGTCTCTTTTGGACAACGTGAGAGAAGACGCCAAGAAAGGCACTGTGATTGCATTAATCACAGTTCAAGACAAGGATGGAGGTAAAAATGGAAAAGTGCGCTGTTTCATTTCTCAGGATTCTCCATTTGTATTAGAGTCCACACAGGGAAAATATTATTCCTTGGTCCTGAATAGCGCACTTGACAGAGAAGAAAATGCCCTGTATAACGTCTCAATAACAGCCACAGATGAAGGAGTCCCTCCTCTCTCCAGCACCACTGTCCTGACTGTCCATATTTCAGATGTAAATGATAACGCACCTCGTTTCCCTGAATCTTCTGAGAGTGTTTATGTTAAAGAGAACAGTCCAGCAGGTGCTCTAATAGCAAGTGTTTCTGCACAAGATATGGACTTTGGCGAAAATGCTCAAATAACGTATTCATTACTTAGGAACTCTAACATGCCTCTAAGCTCAGCTGTCAGTATCAACTCTGTCACGGGAGAAATTTACAGCATGCAGTCTTTCAATTTTGAGGAGATGAAAACTTTCCAGTTTCATGTTCAAGCCACTGACTCTGGTGTTCCTCCACTAAGTAATAACGTGTCAGTGAACGTTTTTATTCTGGATGAGAATGACAACAGTCCAGTTTTTCTCCCTCCTTATTCTGAACCAGGATCAGTAAACACTGAGAACATTCCCTACTCTGCCGAAGCGGGGTATTTTGTGGCTAAAGTCAGAGCTGTAGACGCTGATTCAGGTTATAATGCTCTATTATCCTATTATATAACTGAATCAAAGGGAACGAATCTCTTCCGAATCGGAACCAGCACAGGAGAAATAAGGACTAAAAGACGAATGAGTGACAATGACTTAAAAACTCACCCGCTCATCATTACTGTCTCGGATAACGGAGAACCTTCACTGTCCACGACTATGAGTATTGAAGTTGTGGTTGTGGAAAATATGGACAGTCTGCAGCCTTCACTAAGACAAGTGCCAGTAAAGGAGGAGAATTTTTCTAATCTGAATCTCTATCTGCTCATCGCTATTGTCTCAGTGTCCGTGATATTTTTACTGAGCCTCATCGCTTTAATAGCAGCTAAATGCTACGGGACAGACGGTGGTTTCAGCAGGTCCAGCGCTCCAGTGGTCACTACACACCCTGACGGGAGCTGGTCTTACTCGAAATCCACTCAGCAGTATGATGTGTGTTTTAGTTCAGACACACTGAAGAGTGACGTAGTGGTTTTC
The DNA here is from genome assembly GCA_033459395.1 of Hemibagrus guttatus. Taxonomy (NCBI): domain Eukaryota; kingdom Metazoa; phylum Chordata; class Actinopteri; order Siluriformes; family Bagridae; genus Hemibagrus; species Hemibagrus guttatus. The sequence continues at coordinate 14,847,638 of JAUCMX010000015.1, forward strand.
CCCTCGCCGTTTCCGCCTGCAGACGCAGAGCTGATCAGCATTAATGGAGGAGACACTTTTAACAGGACGCAAACTCTTCCAGATACTACAAAGGTAGGGGACTTTTTAACGCATCTTTTGTACTTTCGCTTCGCTTTAAAATAATTGTGTCAGTGCTTCGTCTGTGGAAAGTTGTAACGTAAACAATTTACTGTCATAAAGAAAGAACATCTGCATTATGGGTTAAATGATATCGTTTTTTTCCTTTGCTCCTAAATCTATCTATCTATCTATCTATCTATCTATCTATCTATCTATCTATCTATCTATCTATCTATCTATCTATCTATCTATCTATCTATCTATCTATCTATCTATCTATCTCTATTGGTAAATATTGTTAGATATTATTATGTTACAGAGTAACGGCAGGAAGGTATTATCATTATTTGTGTTAGCACAATAATTTTGTGCCTTATCAAAATAATCAGCTTGTAAATTCAGTGATATAATAACATACGGAATTTTGGTTTAAAATGGACACAGGAGGTCGCTGTTGACCGTGACACTGATATCGAACACCGTCTCGTTCAGACTCCACCTTTATTTTCATGCGTTTTATTCTCTGGAAAGGTCAGGCAAACACCCTTCTGTAAGCGAGCGCAAGAAGACATTTTTACGGTCCTAATTTCGAGCTTAACTGCATTGTAGCCATGCCCAGGATTTGATTTTTATGTTTTATAGGTCTACACACGAGATTAATCGGACGATGGATGTCTTCAAAGCGCATATGTTTTTTCGGATTATCCTGCCTTTTTGTTTGTGGGATTTATCCTCAGCTCAGATTGTATATTCCGTGACAGAGGAAGTAAGTAAGGGAACTGTTATTGGAAATATGGCGAAGGATCTTAATCTGAATGCCCGGGAATTGGAATCGCGCATGTTTCAGATTGTTTCTGGATCAAACAAGAAGTATTTTGATGTCAATTCAAAGACTGGTGAGTTATATGTAGATGAGAGAATCGATCGAGAGTATCTTTGTCCTCCGAGTCAAACGTGTTCCCTACACCTTGAAGCTATTGCGCAAAATCCTTTAAGGCTATTCAGTGTCAGTGTTAATGTATTGGATGTAAATGATAACGCTCCGTCATTTCCTTATAGAATATACAATCTAAACATTACAGAACTTGCATTTCCTGGCGAGAGATACCCCTTGCCGAGGGCGAGCGATGCAGATGTCGGCTTTAACTCGATTAAAACCTATAAGCTCAGCTCGAATGAATATTTTTCACTAAACATTCAGAGCGGCGCAGAACAGCATATGTCCCCACAGTTGATTTTGCAGAAAGCTTTAGACAGAGAGAAGGAGGCGGTGGTTAAACTCGTGCTCACTGCTCTGGACGGAGGAAAACCTGTTAGGTCTGGCACTCTTGATATAACTGTTAATGTAATTGATGCAAACGACAACACTCCAAAATTCAATAAGGAGCTGTATAAAGTCAGTGTCCCTGAAAACACGATGTTGGGAACCCCAATTATTAAACTGAACGCCACTGATACAGACGCGGGGACAAATGGAGAAATAATTTATTCACTGATAAGCCACGGAAAAGAAAAGTCGAGCGAAATTTTTCAAATAAACCCAGTCACGGGTGAAGTCTCAGTGAAAGGACATTTGGACAGAGAGGACACTGCTGCTTTCGAGCTTCACGCACAGGCTCAGGACAAGGGCTCTTCACCTCGCGCATCTCACTGCAAAGTTTTAGTCGAAGTGCTCGACGTGAACGACAACGCGCCTGTCATTTCCCTCACATCTCTTTCTAGCACTGTAAGAGAAGACGCGACTTCTGGCACAGTGGTTGGATTGATAACGATTGCTGATAACGACGTAGACCAGAACGGAGAGATCAGTGCTAAGATTAAAGGATCCAGTCCATTTATTCTTCAACCATCTTACAAAAACTATTACTCATTAGTAGTGGGTGGACCTCTGGACAGAGAAAAGACGTCTGAATATAATATTACTGTTACTGCTACTGATAAAGGCACTCCACCGCTTGTCAACAATATGTTTCTTACAATTTACATTTCCGATGTGAACGACAATGCACCTCGTTTTCCAGACAAAGCAATTAACTTCTATGTTAAAGAAAACAGTCCTGCTGGAGACGTCATAGCAACAGTGACAGCGAAGGACGTAGACATAAACGAAAACGCTCAACTTGCATACTCTATCATTTCCAGGAACTATTTAACTTCCATGGTAGACGTTAATTCAGCAAATGGTGAAATATACAGTAAACAGTCATTTGATTATGAGGCAATTACGTCATTTCAGTTTCAGATTCAGTCCAGTGACTCTGGTGTTCCATCTCTCAGCAGCAATGCAACTGTGAACATTTTTATTCTGGATGAGAATGACAACAATCCTGTTATTTTACCTCCTTATTCTGAACCCGGATCAGTAAACACTGAGAACATTCCCTACTCTGCTGAAGCGGGGTATTTTGTGGCTAAAATCAGAGCTGTAGACGCTGATTCAGGTTATAATGCTCTATTATCATACCACATAACCGAACCGAAGGGAACGAATCTCTTCCGAATCGGAACCAGCACAGGAGAAATAAGGACTAAAAGACGAATGAGTGACAACGACTTGAAAACTCACCCACTTATCATTACTGTCTCGGATAACGGAGATCCCGTCCTGTCAACGACTCTATCTATGGAAATTGTGGTTGTCGAAAATATAGATGACCTTCAGACAAGCATAAGAAGAGTGCCAGTAAAGGAGGAGAATTTTTCTAATCTGAATCTCTATCTGCTCATCGCTATTGTCTCGGTGTCAGTGATATTTTTACTGAGCCTCATCGCTTTAATAGCAGCTAAATGCTACGGGACAAACGGTGGTTTCAGCAGGTCCAGTGCTCCAGTGGTCACTACACACCCTGACGGGAGCTGGTCTTACTCGAAATCCACTCAGCAGTATGATGTGTGTTTTAGCTCAGACACACTGAAGAGTGACGTAGTGGTTTTCCCCTCGCCGTTTCCGCCTGCAGACGCAGAGCTGATCAGCATTAATGGAGGAGACACTTTTAACAGGACACAAACTCTTCCAAGCACTGGGAAGGTAAGAAGAGCGTTTGCAGAACTTACTTCTTAACGAAAAACCAATCACCCATCAAAGTGCCACAAAATACTGCAAAATAGCTCTTACATTGAGTAAAAAATTTGCTTTCTACATTTAAATATATTCCGTTGTTTGTCCTTTATTACGTGCCTATTATTGATTTTATGACTCACTAGTCAATTCAGTGAATTGGCAATCGGCTGGAGTAATAAAGGGGCAGATAACTTTGCAAGTATTACAGTGCAGTTGATAGTTAAAATCAACTCATTAATTCAATGCCATTGCTAAAATACTAGCATAAAATAATACAGCGCAAAAGCTACTCACTAATTCCATATGTGCAATGTAAAAAAAATCACGGAATGCAAAGTTCAGCTTAAACAACAGAGTGCAGTAGAAGACAATGAAGACAAACGGCGCATAACATATGACTGGTCAATATGACTGGAATATTTAAAATACTAAATATGTTATAGATATTACATACAACCATGATACGTGTAATACGTAACTATAAGTAAGCAAATCTGTAACTAATAGAAAATCTGTAAAAGCAGTGTAAGAATATGTTCTGGCGTTTCAATGGCGTTTGTATGAACAATAGTGCAAAATGTTTCTGTATTTTTTCAATAATTTGTATAAATTGGCTTCCTTCTTGGTGTGATTGGTGTGCTGTTGTACCGCAGTATTTTTTTTAATGTTTTCCCGCTGTAACATATTAAAAGAAATTCTTTACAGCTGTTAACTTGCTGTGTAAGAAATTATGAAAACAAATAATTAAAAACTTAGGTAATTCTTCACTGCACCACACAGAGTCGCTATAGACCGCAACTTCCGAATATTATTCCATCAATTCTCATTGCACCACCCTAAGAAAAAAAAAACTGAGTACGTATAAGCTGCATTTGCAGACGGGACATAAGATCTGTCGGATTTTATTGTGTCGTTGAATCTGAACGTTCAGGAAATACCTTCATTTTCATTATTTTAAAGACTACGAAGGACACGTCGCTATGGATTACTCGGTATGTTTCATGTCGTTCATTTTGATGCTTCTTTGTTTATCGGAGGTATCGTCTGGTCAGATTGTGTATTCGGTTTCAGAGGAAGTGAAAAAAGGGACGGTTGTCGGGAACATCGCTAAAGATTTGAACATTAATGTGCACGACTTGGAATATCGACTGTTTCAGATCGTGTCTGGATCTAATAAAAAGTATTTCGATGTCAATCTGAAGACAGGAGCACTGTTCGTAAATGAGCGTATTGACCGTGAGGAGTTTTGCACTTTAGAGCAGAAATGCGTGTTGAATATCGAGGCCCTTGCTCAGAACCCTCATCATCTTTATAGGATTGAGATAACGATCGTGGACATAAATGATAACGCACCTACTTTCCCACTGGACACGTTCAAGCTGAATATTACCGAGAACGCTAACCCTGGAGTGAGGTTTCTTCTTCCGGTAGCTGAGGATGATGATATAGGCAGCAATGCGCTGAAAGATTACCGACTGAGTATGAATGAATTCTTCTCTATTGATGTACAGAAGGATGAGCAGAGTGTATCAGCTGAGATGGTGCTTCAAAAGGCTTTAGACAGAGAAAAACAGTCATCTCTTCGGCTGCTGGTTAGCGCTCTAGATGGAGGAAAACCTCCTAAGTCAGGGACCATGAATATAATTGTAAACGTCATCGATGTCAACGACAATAGTCCAGTTTTTAGCATGTCGCTTTACAAAGTAAAAGTGAAAGAAAATATTTCATTAGGGACTAAGATTTTGTCTGTCTCTGCCTCTGATTTAGATGAAGGTACACACAGTGACATTGTGTACTCCATTTTAGGACACAGAAAGTCAGACTTGTTCACCATAATCCCTGAAACTGGTCAAATTGTAGTAAAAGGGCAGCTCGATTATGAAGAAAATCGAGCTGTTGAGTTAAGAGTTCAAGCAAGAGATAAAGGTAGTCCTCCTCAAAGTACACATTGTAAAGTTTTAGTCGAGGTTTTAGATGAAAATGACAATGCTCCGGAAATTAAAACGACTCCATTACTAGACAGCGTAAAAGAGAACACTAAACTTGGGACTGCTGTGGCTTTAGTTACAGTCTCTGATAATGATGGAGGCAAAAATGGCATTGTGCACCTTTCACTCAAGGGCTCTTTTCCTTTTAAATTAGAGCAGTCGTATAAAAACCATTACTCATTGCTAGTATATGGTCCTTTAGACAGAGAAAATATTTCTCAGTATAACATTCCGCTTGAGGCTGTAGATGAAGGAACTCCGCCTCTTTCCAGCAGCGCTATCATAACTGTCTGTATTACTGATGTTAATGATAACGCTCCACGTTTCTCGACACCCTTTGTAAATGCGTATATAAGAGAAAACAGACAGGCTGGAGATCTTGTGGTGAAAGTTTTGGCAGAGGATTCAGATTTTGATAGAAACGCCGAACTTTCATATTCTCTGTTAGAGAGCTCCGGTGGCGGGGTTCGGGTATCACCGATGATAAACGTCAATTCTGTGAATGGTGAAATATACACTACGCAGTCTTTTAACTACGAAGAAATACAACGGTTTCAGTTTGTAGTAGAGGCTACAGACTCGGGAATTCTCCCTTTAAGCAGTAACGTGACTGTGAACGTTTTTATTCTGGATGAGAATGACAACAGTCCAGTTTTTCTCCCTCCTTATTCTGAACCCGGATCAGTAAACACTGAGAACATTCCCTACTCTGCTGAAGCGGGGTATTTTGTGGCTAAAGTCAGAGCTGTAGACGCTGATTCAGGTTATAATGCACTATTATCATATCACATAACCGAACCAAAGGGAACGAATCTCTTCCGAATCGGAACCAGTTCAGGAGAAATAAGGACTAAAAGACGAATGAGTGACAACGACTTAAAAACTCACCCGCTTATCATTACTGTCTCGGATAACGGAGAACCTTCACTGTCCACAACTATGAGTATTGAAATTGTGGTTGTGGAAAATATGGACAGTCTGCAGCCTTCACTAAGACAAGTGCCAGTAAAGGAGGAGAATTTTTCTAATCTGAATCTCTATCTGCTCATCGCTATTGTCTCAGTGTCCGTGATATTTTTACTCAGCCTCATCGCTTTAATAGCAGCTAAATGCCACGGGACAGACGGCGGTTGCGGCAGGTCCAGTGCTCCAGTGGTCACTACACACCCTGACGGGAGCTGGTCTTACTCGAAATCCACTCAGCAGTATGATGTGTGTTTTAGTTCAGACACACTGAAGAGTGACGTAGTGGTTTTCCCCTCGCCGTTTCCTCCTGCAGACGCAGAGCTGATCAGCATTAATGGGGGAGACACTTTTAACAGGACGCAAACTCTTCCGAGTACTACAAAGGTAAGGTTTAATTCGCTTTTGAATATTGGCCCACGTGATTTTGATCTGTATATTAAAATAAAAAATTCCTCAACATCACAGAATTCAAGAATTCTTGAACATAAGAATTCACTGAGTCATTTAAACGTGTTATACTGTGTAGGACTGTGGAGGACACTAACTTAATTTTTATGTCTTGGTCTGGTATAGTCCTCTGTTTAATTTGTCTCATAGCGGTTTAGACTATTATTATGGTTTAGAAAAAAAAGTTTGAATGTAGAAAATAAAAAAATCTATTTGGAGAGAGATTTGGTGAGTGATCTTGACATTATTTTAATTAGACACCCCCCGCACACATCATGCCTTCAGTAGATATGATAAATAATATTGAAACAGATTGATGTGACATATGACATAAAAACATGCCAATTTCACTTAAGAACAGAATAGATGAACAGACTCTGTGGACGAGAAATTGTCACACTGAAAGGACAATTCTCTACAAAAAAATGGGATAAGGTTTTTTCTTCCTTCATTTCTTTCAAATTTCGTCGTCAAGCACCAGATTCCTAAAACACACTAACCAACATCAGCCTCAAGGAGTCGCTGGTGACCGTGACATTGAAAGCACACATCTCATTTACAACTATCCAGCTTCTCTGCTGCATAATCACACAGAGGTGGAGCGTCTCAGACTGAATTACAGAGACGATAGTCAAAACAAAGAGACTGGATCGGCAAAGGACTCGTTTATATGCCGTCAGAATAGCATGTCATTTCACCGTCGATGAGAATGATACCGCGTAAACGCAACGAAGCAATGAATCTTGTATCTGGAGGACCATCTGCCTGGATCAGGGCGCTGCCGCCGCTGCTGTTTTGTTTATCAGGCCTGTCTCACGGTCAAATTTTGTACTCCATCTCAGAGGAGGTGAAGAAGGGAACCGTGGTTGGAAACATAGCCAAAGATCTCAACATTGACGTTCAGGAGCTGCAATTACGCGCGTTTCAGGTTGTCGCTGGATCTAATAGGAAATATTTTGATTTGAATCCGAAAACTGGCTCGCTGTTTGTCCACGACAGAATCGACAGAGAGGGGCTGTGTGAGACCAAGCAAAAATGCTCCCTCAACATTGAGCTAATGGCACAAAATCCTATTAAACTTTATCGCGTTGAGGTAAGCATTACAGACATTAACGACAACTCGCCGATTTTTTCGGTGCAAAAGCTAGTGAAGAATATCACTGAAAACGTTGTAGCTGGAGATAGGTTTACTTTGTCAGCAGCCCGTGACCTGGATATGGGTATAAATAATGTAAAAAGCTATACTTTGAGCACCAATGAACATTTCTCTCTGGAGGTTCAAACCTACGGACAGCAAAGTCTTTCCCCCGAATTAGTGGTGCAAAAACCTTTAGACAGAGAGAAGCAGTCTGTAATTAATTTGATACTGACTGCTGTGGATGGGGGAAAGCCTCCTAAATCAGGAACACTTGAAATAACAATTAATGTTTTAGATATAAATGATAATAATCCCACATTCAGTAAACCTCTGTATAAAGTTAAAATACAAGAAAATACGTCTTTTGGAACAAAAATTTTGACTGTCACTGCCACCGACTCTGATGAAGGTGTAAATGGAGAAATTATTTATTCACTTGTAGATCAAAATGAAAAATCAGCGTCGGATTTATTTTCTATAAATAGCGTGACAGGAGAGATCACAATTAAAGGAAATATTGATTATGAAGAAACCCCCGCTATAGAGTTAAGAGTACAAGCGCAAGACAAAAGCGTTTCCCCAAGACACACTAATTGTAAAGTGTTAATTGAAGTAGTAGATGTGAATGACAATGCACCAGAGATATCAGTTACGTTGCTCATGAGCTCCGTAAGCGAGGACATCAAACCTGGCACAGATGTAGCATTAATCACTGTATCAGATAAAGACAGTGGAACAAACGGTAAAGCAGAGTGTAAAATTCTATCACCGAGTCCTTTCAAATTACTGTCGTCATACAAGAACTATTATTCTCTTGTTGTGAATGAAGCTCTGGACAGAGAGCGCGTCTATCAATATAATGTCACAGTTGTAGCTAATGATGAGGGAACTCCTTCCCTCTCCAGCAGTAACGTTATAACAGTTCATGTGTCTGATGTGAATGATAACGCACCTTTATTTCCTGCTCCGGTGATAAATATTAGCGTGAAAGAGAACAGTCCAGTTGGAGGGCTTTTAGCTTCCCTATCGGCACGGGACTTGGATATCGGAGAAAATGCTATTGTTTCGTATTCATTAAGTGATACAGAAAACAGCAGAGTGTCAAACCTGATGAACATTAACTCCCACACCGGTGAATTGTACAGCCTGAAGTCATTTGATTACGAAGAAAAGAAACGACTTCAGTTTAAAGTTCTAGCCACTGACTCTGGTGTTCCTCCTTTAAGCAGTAACGTGACTGTGAACATTTTTATCCTGGATGAGAATGACAACAGTCCAGTTTTTCTCCCTCCTTATTCTGAACCCGAATCAGTAAACACTGAGAACATTCCCTACTCTGCTGAAGCGGGGTATTTTGTGGCTAAAGTCAGAGCTGTAGACGCTGATTCAGGTTATAATGCACTATTATCCTATCATGTAACTGAAATAAAAGGAACGAATCTTTTCCGAATCGGAACCAGTTCAGGAGAAATAAGGACTAAAAGACGAATGAGTGACAACGACTTAAAAACTCACCCGCTTATCATTACTGTCTCGGATAATGGAGAACCTTCACTGTCCACAACTATGAGTATTGAAGTTGTGGTTGTGGAAAATATGGACAGTCTGCAGCCTTCACTAAGACAAGTGCCAGTAAAGGAGGAGAATTTTTCTAATCTGAATCTCTATCTGCTCATCGCTATTGTCTCAGTGTCCGTGATATTTTTACTGAGCCTCATCGGTTTAATAGTAATTAAATGCTACGGGACAGACGGCGGTTTTAGCAGGTCCAGTGCTCCGGTGGTCACTACACACCCTGACGGGAGCTGGTCTTACTCGAAATCCACTCAGCAGTATGATGTGTGTTTTAGTTCAGACACACTGAAGAGTGACGTAGTGGTTTTCCCCTCGCCGTTTCCGCCTGCAGACGCAGAGCTGATCAGCATTAATGGAGGAGACACTTTTACTCGAAATCAAACTCTTCCCAGCACTGGGAAGGTAAGATGCAGTTTTTTCTGTACGTTTTTGAGCTTTAATACCTCGTTGTACGCTATTTTCCCTGTTGTGTTCTGTGTCATTAATTGCTTTCGGGTTTGAATTACAAAAAAACATTTCCAATTAATTTTTCATCTCGCCATTTCCCCTTTCTTAGTTTTATAAGCTTTCTAACGTAGATGAAGATTCCTGGCGAATCGTGTACAGAAATGATTGCTTAGCCAAGTCTATTCCTCTGAAGTTACTTTCATTGTTCAATATGGCCGTTTTTATATGTTTATTTTTGCCAGCATCGTGTTTTTTGTCAGCTATTATTTGTGGAGAATATATTAAAATGGAAAAGGTTTTTTTCATTTTGTGTGTATTAAGACCAGCTGTTTAGGTGTAAATGTTGTTTATCATAGAGCGTACAAGTATACAACTTTAAAGATTAATTTTCGTGTTCCATTCTGCTGCGGATTAAAATCATTACCGCAAAGTGGAACGGCGAACTTGTTTCCTATTTATAAACGGAAACATGGAAAATATTGTAGACAAAAAGAGGTAACTGTAGGAGAAGGAAAAAAAGAAAGAATGAATGAAAAACTTTTAAACAGCTTTCTAACATAGGAGAACAATATGAGACACAAAATATGTGCCAAATTGTTTTAATTCTTTCTATTTTTTTTTTTTTTAAATATTAATGAATAACATTTTCCATGTTTAACGTTAAAGTGTGCGAATATTAATTACATTATATTTTAATTTAAATATTACAGAATAAATGAACTGACTTAAAAAAGTCTACAGTAAGAAATATTTTTAAAGTGATGTTTAAATAAACCGTATATAATTCCAAATCATTTAATAACACCTTCACATTTTCAGTAATGTCGTGTCTTCAGGAAATGAACGGTATATGAAGGACACAATAATGACACACACACAGAATTAACCTGACTTCGCTCTTTACTTAATTTCTCAGGTATCAAATTCAAACGGAACACTTCCGGAAACAACGTAACAGTGCATTCTGGGAAATGTAGTTAAATAAGCAACATTAACGAAATATACAACATCAACGAATATGCAACAAATAAGCTGGTGACACTTTGGTAGTAGTGTGTGGAGTACTGCGATAGCACAGCAAGAAATTATGAAGGCATTGATGAAAAGCATGTTTCATGGTCTGGACAAACCTTTCTGCTAGCCCATTTGTTGAAGGATGGTAGGGTGATGACTTTATATGTTGCACCCCATTTGCTAGTAGAAATGTGGCCATCTCATGCGATATAAATTGAAGTCCATTGTCCGAGACAAACTGCACTGGTGACAACCAAGAGCATTTTGTCCACGACTGGGCCTGTAAAATCAACATGAATGCGATGCCATGGTTTCTCCAGGTATTCCCATGGGTGCAGGGGTGCCAGTTGTGGTACATTGCGTATACTTTGACATGATGTACATGTTCTTGCCTTTTCTTCAATTTGCCCATCCACTTCTGGCCACCAGAAGTAACTCCTGGCAATCTCTTTCATGCGGACCATTCCAAATTGTCCTGCATGCAGCTGCTTCAGCACTGATTTGAGCAGCACTGGTGGAATGATCACTCTCCTTCCCCACAACAAACAGCCTGTCTGCACTGAAAGTTCATGACGTCGAGTGATGTATGGTTTGAGCTCAACGTCATCATTCTCCCCTTTTGCTGTCATGACAAAATCCATGACCTTGGACAAAACAGGGTCATTTCGTGTGCCCTTGCGCACTTGCACAGCTATTACTGGGGCCCTTTCCACCTGACTGAAGTAGAAAATTTCAGCTGCTTCTGTCCCTGTTACTTGGTCAGAGAGAGGCAATCTGGACAGTCCGTCTGCATTTCCGTACAATTCTGACTTCCGTACTTGATGTCATAGGTGTGAGCAGATAATAGCAAAGCCCATCTTTGCATCCTACTAGCAGCAAGAGAGGGAATGCCATTGTAAGGGCCATGAACTTCCTTCCAAAAATATACTGGTAAAACTTGCACACTCCAAACACAATGCTTCACGTTCAATCTGAGCATAATTTGCTTCGGCTTTGCTTAGACTCCTTGAAGCAAATGCGATCGGCTTCTCTAGACCATTTGGCATGATGTGGGACAAGACAGCTCCCACACCATATGTAGAAGCATCGCAGGCCAGCTGAAATGGAAGGGCCGGGTCAAAATGAGTGAAGGCTTTTGACTTTATCAGAGTTTCTTTCACTCTTTTGAATGTATATACACTCTGCCTTACTGAAACCTGGCTTAGACCAAATGAATTCATTAGTCTGAATGAGTCTACTCCGTCAGGATTTTGCTATAAGCATGAGCCCCGTCTGACTGGTCGTGGAGGTGGTGTTGCAACTATTTATAGCAACTCTCTTACCGTTACTCAGAAAACAAGAACCAGGTTTAACTCATTCGAAGTGCTTGTCCTTAATGTTACACTCACAGACATAAATAAAAAATCTCTACTGTATCTTGCACTGGCCACCGTATATAGACCCCCATGTCCCTACACTGATTTTCTTAAAGAGTTTGCACATTTACTCTCAGACCTATTGATTAATTTTGACAAGGTGTTGATTGTAGGAGACTTTAACATTCATGTAGACGATTCCAATGATGCCTTAGGACTCGCATTTATGGATTTATTAAATTCTTTTAGGGTTAAACAAAACATTACTAGACCAACTCATCGTTTTAACCATACGCTAGATTTAATTATATTACATGGAACAGATGTCACTGATATAGATATTTTACCTCAAAGTGATGATATCACAGACCATCACCTCTTAGTGTACACTCTACTTGTAGAACATATTAGACATGTCTCTCCTCGTTATCGATTTGGTAGAACTATTATCCCGACCACTAAAGACAAATTCACAAGTAATCTACTGGATCTGTCTCAACTTCTCACCAGACCCCTAAATGCAGATGACCTAGATGAATTAACTAACAGCATAGGCACTATTTTCTCCAGCACACTAGATACTGTTGCCCCCATCCGATTAAAAAAGGTCAGAGATAACACATCTGCACCATGGTATAATAGTCATACTCACGCCCTCAAGAGAGCAACCCGTAACCTCGAGCGAAGATGGAGTGCATATAAAGACAGTATGTCCAGCTATAGACAGGCTCTAAAAGCTGCTAGGGCTGAGCATTTGAGCAAACTGATAGAAATAAACCAAAACAATCCCAGATTCTTATTTAGTACAGTGGCTAGACTAACAAAACAGTTTAGTAGTGAGGACTTTATGAACTTCTTCACCGACAAAATCAATAGTATCAGGAACAAAATAATGGATGTTCAACCTTTGACAGCATCCGGTGGTCTAGTCCAACCTAAAGCTCCACATTTAAAGCTACAATGCTTTACAGGTATAGGGATGGAAGAGCTGTATAAACTTATCACCACGGCTAATTCAACAACATGTTTGTTAGATCCAATTCCAACTAGATTACTGAAAGAAGTGATACACACAGCTGGAGAGCCTCTCCTCAACATTATTAATTCCTCGTTATATTTAGGTCACGTCCCTAAACCTTTCAAGCTAGCAGTTATTAAGCCTCTTCTTAAGAAACCTAAACTAGACCCTAATAACTTATCAAATTACAGACCGATTTCAAACCTTCCTTTTATATCTAAAATATTAGAAAAGGTTGTGTCTACTCAATTATGCTCCATCTTACAGGAAAACTTTATCCTTGAAGAATTTCAGTCAGGTTTCAGGGCCCATCATAGTACAGAAACTGCACTAGTTAAGATCACAAATGACTTGTTTTTATCTTCGGACCAAGGCTGCATCTCAATATTAGTCTTACTTGATCTTAGTGCTGCATTCGACACTATAGATCATAACATTCTCGTAGACCGCTTACAAAATCACACAGGTATTCAGGGACAGGCATTAAAATGGTTTAGATCCTACCTGTCTGATCGATACCATTTTGTAGATTTAAATGGAGAACTGTCCAGTGTAATGCCAGTGAAATATGGGGTCCCACAAGGATCAGTTTTAGGACCTCTGCTTTTCTCAATATACATGCTTCCCTTAGGCAACATCATTAGAAGGCATGGGATTAGTTTCCATTGTTACGCTGACGATACACAGTTATATATCTCATCAAAACCAGATGAAATATCTAAACTGTCTAGATTAACAGAGTGTGTTAAAGATATTAAAGATTGGATGACTGATAATTTTCTATTACTAAATCCTGATAAGATGGAGATATTACTGATTGGTCCAAAAACCAGTACACAGAAGCTCTCACAATTCAACCTGTACTTGGATGTTCTATTACTACTAGCTCTACAGTGAAAGACTTGGGCGTAATATTAGACAGCAATTTGTCCTTTGAAAAACATATTTCCGATATTACAAAAATAGCATTCTTCCACCTCAGAAATATTGCCATGCTTAGGAACATTTTATCTGTATCTGATGCAGAAAAGCTAGTTCACGCATTCATGACCTCCAGACTGGACTATTGTAATGCATTACTAGGTGGTTGTCCTGCATCTTCAATAAACAAGCTACAGTTAGTCCAGAATGCAGCTGCCAGAGTCCTTACCAGGTCAAGAAAGTATGATCATATAACCCCAATATTATCATCCTTGCACTGGCTACCTGTTAAGTTTAGAATTGATTATAAACTAGCACTACTTACGTACAAGACTCTAAATGGTTCAGCTCCCACATATCTAGCCAGTCTTCTAACACATTACAATCCATCACGCTCCTTGAGATCTCGAAACTCCGGACTTCTGGTAGTTCCCAGAATATCAAACTCTACAAAAGGGGGTAGAGCTTTTTCGTATTTAGCTCCTAAACTTTGGAACAGTCTTCCTGACAGTGTTCGGGGCTCAGACACAGTCTCCCAGTTCAAACGTAGACTAAAGACATATCTCTTTAGCCAGGCATACACCTAATAAATCCCATAACTTTGTACTCCAATACATCTGATTAAATGCACATCATCATCTAGTGCCTGCTAATATTGTGAATAGCAGCTACGCTAATTCCTTTCCATTTGTTTCCCTTCTTCTACCCACCCCCGAGACACACAGAGATTGTGCCAGCTCCTGTGGCATACCTTTTACACATAACATTCTACACAACACATGCTGTATCTGCATCACACAACTAATGCAGAAAGGACATTGTTCATATCACACTCTCCGGTGTCACCCAGATGAGGATGGGTTCCCTTTTGAGTCTGGTTCTTCTCAAGGTTTCTTCCTAATACCATCTAAGGGAGTTTTTCCTTGCCACAATCGCCTCAGTCACCTCAGGCTTGCTCACTAGGGAAAATTTTGTCTAACATCTAGGACTGTTTGTTTGTTTGTTTATTGTTTCTTATGTTCTGTAAAGCTGCTTTGAGACAATGCTCTTTGTTAAAAGCTCTATACAAATAAAATTGAATTGAATTGAATTGAATTTTGAATGTCTCCTGACATTAAGTGGTCCACCTCCAACTATTCTCATGACACAATAATATCAACGGGGTAGTGATATTTGGAATAAACCGCCCATAATAATTAATCAAGCCGAGGAAAGAACGCAGTTGGCTGACATTTTTAGGCATTGGAGTGCCCACTATGGCTCTGACCTTGGATGGGGACATATGCAGACCAGAGCCATCAATGACATAGCCCAGGTCCTCGACTGTAGACTGGAAAAATTCACACTTGTCCTTCTGCACTCTTAATCCATACTCTTTCAGTCTCTTGAGGGTATCATCCAGGTGCTGCAAGTGTGTTTCGTCATCAATGCCTGGTCCATCGCTCGCTGAAATAGAGATGGGGCTGAAGTAATTCGTAAAGGTAAATGCTTATACTGAAATAGACCCTTGTGTGTGGTGATGGTGAGAAGTTCTCTGGACTGTTCCTCAACATGCATTTGCAGATATGCTTGGTTGAGATCGATTTTACTGAATTTCTGCCCTCCAGTCAGTCCTGTGAAGAGGTCATTAATGTGAGGCAAAGGGTATTGTTCTGCAACTAACACAGGATTCACAGTGACTTTAAAATCCCCGCAAATCCTTATGCCTCCATCTTTCTTTAAAACTGGAACAATAGGGGTTGCCCATTTGCTGATACTGACTGGTTCCAGCACCCCATCCTTCACAAGTTCAGTTAAGTTAGCCTCTACTTTGGGTTTGAGTGCATATGGCAGATGTCGGGCCTTTAAGAATTTTGCCTGGCATTGTGGCTTAACAGTCAATTTCACATTGATCCCTTTTTGAAAACTTCACTGTGTTTTCAAAGGACACCCTATAAATCCAGTGTTTTAGGTGTCATCATGTGTAAGGCCTGCCAGTTCACCTGCAGCTGCTCCAGCCAGGAACGTCCCATCAGTGAGGGATAATCACCCGAAACCACATACAATGGCAGCTTTTTTGTTTGTTTGTTTAGTTTAACTGTTACCTGGATGAGGCCTTTCATGGTCACTGATTCGCCAGTGTAAGTTTTAAGGATCACATCCGGTGGTTTGAGTGGCAGATGACTCAGTATTTCGCTGTATACCACACATCTTCACTGGCTGTCCTTCCAGCAGTGCAGTGACTTTGTATGCCTTGTTTCCCCCGTTACAGTGAGCACATGCAACGGATGTTCATCATCTGATGTGTCTTCTCTTGTGTTCTTGTTTACAGTTGTGGTCAACTGTAAATACTTCTTTTCTTCTAAATGTTGTTTTCTGCTGTATCTTCCCTTTTCCTGTTTTATTTCTACAAGCACGCTCTATGTGTCCCTTTTTTATTTATTTTTTTAAAGCTGCGGCACTCCATGTCCTTAAACCAGCACGTGACAGGTGAGTGCCCAGTCTTACCACAACGGAAACATGGGCCTTTGTTTTCTGTTTGTTTTTCAGTCTCCATTTTATACACTTTACTGTTTGAGCTCAGTTTCTGAGCTTCCTTAGCAGCCAGTTCCATAGACACACTTCGTTCAATTGCCCTTTGTAGTGTCAGGTTGCTCTCAGTTAACAGTCTTTTCTGTATGCCCTCACAGCGAAGTCCACACACTAATCTGTCCTGAAGTGTCATTCAGTGTGTCACCAAATTCACAATGTTCAGCTAATTTTTTTAGCACTGCCACAAACATTGTCACAGTTTCTTCCGTCGGTGAAACCAAAATCGCTCTGCAATTACTAATGGCTTTGGCTTTGCTCATAAGTTTTCTCTTCTGGTTTTTCTGGTTGCAGGAGGTTACGAAGTAGAGTGAATTCCTTTGGACCCATCAAACTTAAAAAAGTGGGTACAACTTTATCTTGAGCAATAGTATTTGTTGCCACAAAGTACTCAAATCGTTCTGTATAAGAACTCCACTCCTCACTGCTTTCATCAAACGGACCCATATTGCCGAAAACTGATGCCATTTTGTTCCGTTCTCAGTCATTAACAATCAATCCAGTCTGTCCTCCCTCTTTTTTTTTCCCGTAAAGCCGCTTCACTTTCGCAACCTTATAACACACACGGGTTGACAATGAATCCTCGTCGCCACTTTGTCGTGTCTTCGGGAAATGAACGGTATATGAAGGATATAAAGATACACACACAGAATTAACCGGACGTCTCTCTTTACTTAATTTCTCATGTATCAACTTCAACCGGAACACTACCGGAAACAGCATAACAGTGCATTCTGGGAAATGTAGTTAAATAAGCAACGTTAACGAAATATACAAGTAATGACGTTTCAAGTAAACTTGTTTGGGTTGTAATAAATGCATAATCATATAAATCTATTACACTTCTGAAAACCTTTTTTTTTTTTTAAAGTGTCACAAAAGGATAATATATATTTTATGTTCCTTTAAAAATCAAGGACTTAACAGTGACTTATTCTTAGCATTTAGGTTATTTCAATGCATGTTTCATAAAATTAGCTGCCAGCTCAGATTGTATTTCCACACAAGATGTCGCTGTAGACCGTGGGTTGGAGACATTGGCATATTCTTATTCGTCCGCCTAACGCAGAACAGGAGAACAGAGCGTCACATACTTCTGACATCAGCAGGACTCGTGTATTTGTCTTTTTCCAGCAGACACTGGATTAAATGAAAGTACTCTTTCGACTCATTTTTGAATATCCAGTAAAAGGAAATGATGGTTGTACCGGACAGTGCTCGCTGTGCCTGGATGAAGGCTCTGCTGCTGCAGCTTTGTTTATGGGATTTGTGTTCCGGTCAGATTTCGTACTCGGTTTCAGAGGAGGCCAAGAAGGGAACCGTTGTTGGAAATCTAGCGAAGGATCTGAATCTCAGTGTGCAGGAACTGGAGTCGCGCATGTTTCAGCTTGTGACTGGATCTAACGCCAAGTATTTCGAGGTAAATCGGAAAACCGGGATTTTATTAGTTAATGACAGAATAGACCGAGAGGAGCTGTGTGAAAGCAAACAGAAATGCGTACTGAATATTGAAGCGATGAGCCACAATCCTCACAAGCTCTACCGGTTTGAAATTAATATACTAGACATTAATGATAACTCTCCAGTGTTTCCAGATCAAACACTTGTTTTGGACATTACTGAGAATATGCTTCCTGGAGATCGGTTTCCCTTAACCACAGCGAGTGACACGGACGTTGGTATTAATAATGTAAAAACATACAAAATAAACGCAAATGAATATTTTTCACTGGACATGCAGAGTGATTCAGTTGAGCTCGTGCTTCAGAAACCTTTGGACAGAGAGAGAGAATCGGTGATCAAGCTCATGCTCATTGCCGTAGACGGCGGGACTCCTCCTAGATCCGGAACAATGCAAATTGTGATACATGTATTGGATATAAATGACAACAGCCCCGTCTTCACAAATTCTTTATATAAAGTCAAGGTCCATGAGAATGCACGTGCAGGAACAAAAATACTTACAGTTTCTGCAACAGATGCAGACGATGGAAGTAACGGTGAAATTCAATATTCGTTTGTAAGTGATTCCCGAAATGCGGGTTTAGACTCATTCTCTATAAATCCCGCGTTTGGTGATATCACTGTCAAAGGTAATATTGATTATGAGGAAAATCCAGCAATTGAACTGAAAATACAGGCTCAGGATAAAGGACAGCCTCCAAGAAGGTCTAGATGTAAAGTGTTAATTGAAGTAGTGGATGTGAATGACAATGCACCAGAGATATCAGTTACTCTGCTCATGAGCTCCGTAAGCGAGGACATCAAACCTGGCACAGATGTAGCATTAATCACGGTATCAGATAAAGACAGTGGAACAAACGGTAAAGTAAACTGTAAAATTCTATCACCGAGTCCTTTTAAATTACAGCTATCATATAAAAACTCTTACGCTCTTGTTGTGAATGAAGCTCTGGACAGAGAGCAGGTCTCACAATATAATGTCATGATTGTAGCTAATGATGAGGGAACTCCTTCCCTCTCCAGCAGTAACGTTATAACAGTTGATGTGTCTGATGTGAATGATAACGCACCTTTATTTCCTGCTCCGGTGATAAATATTAGCGTGAAAGAGAACAGTCCTGTTGGAGGATTGCTGGCGTCACTATCGGCACGAGACTTGGATATCGGTGAAAATGCTCTTGTTTCGTATTCATTAAGTAATGCAGAAAGCAGCAGAGTGTCAAATCAGATAAACATTAATTCACACACCGGTGAATTGTACAGCCTGAAGTCATTTGATTACGAAGAATCGAAACGACTTCAGTTTAAAGTTCTAGCCACTGACTCTGGTGTTCCTCCTTTAAGCAGTAACGTGACTGTGAACATTTTTATCCTGGATGAGAATGACAACAGTCCAGTTTTTCTCCTTCCTTATTCTGAACCCGGATCCGTAAACACTGAGAACATTCCCTACTCTGCTGAAGCGGGGTATTTTGTGGCTAAAGTCAGAGCTGTAGACGCTGATTCAGGTTATAATGCACTATTATCATATCACATAACTGAACCAAAGGGAACGAATCTCTTCCGAATCGGAACCAGCACAGGAGAAATAAGGACTAAAAGACTAATGAGTGACAACGATTTAAAAACTCACCCGCTTATCATTACTGTCTCGGATAATGGAGAACCTTCACTGTCCACAACTATGAGCATTGAAGTTGTGGTTGTGGAAAATATGGACAGTCTGCAGCCTTCACTAAGACAAGTGCCAGTAAAGGAGGAGAATTTTTCTAATCTGAATCTCTATCTGCTCATCGCTATTGTCTCAGTGTCCGTGATATTTTTACTCAGCCTCATCGCTTTAATAGCAGCTAAATGCTACGGGACAGACAGTGGTTTCGGCAGGACCAGCGCTCCAGTGGTCACTACACACCCTGACGGGAGCTGGTCTTACTCGAAATCCACTCAGCAGTATGATGTGTGTTTTAGTTCAGACACACTGAAGAGTGACGTAGTGGTTTTCCCCTCGCCGTTTCCTGCTGCAGACGCAGAGCTGATCAGCATTAATGGAGGAGAATCTTTTAATCGAAATCAAACTCTTCCCAGCACTGGGAAGGTAAGACGATGTTTAATTTATATTATTTCTATTTCTGAGCGCTTATAGTTTTTGTAAGCTCTCCCCCATGTGTTGTTGCTGGTCATTAACTGTTCTGAGCTTGAATTATACAAACATTTGCAATTGCACCTCACCTCTCATTTCATCTCCATTTGTTTAAACGTAAACGTGCTCTTTAAACGTTGATAAACCTTTCTATTCATTCTCGCCTTGCAATTATGACGTGAATTTTCTGGTTTACTTTCACAGATTTTATGTGTTTATTTTGACCAATCACGGATTTCCACAAGGCTTTTGTTGGCATCATTGCAGGTTGGATTTTTTTATTTTTTTTTATTTTTATTTTTTAAGAAAAGGTTGAGATAATCTAAACAGATAAAACACTGGGCGTTACACCCTGCATGTCAGGTCAATCCATCAAGTAAATTTATGTCATTGTGTTCCTAATTCCAAGTCAAATATTCTTTTCGGAAGTTCCTTTTAATGTTAAATAAAACTGTAAGAATAACTTCTAACTGGCTTCTTTAATGGCTTGATTAAAATCAGCACCACGAGGACGGACAGCGACACGTTCAAGTTTTACAAAAGGAGCTGTGGTTAATGTTACAAAGAAACGTCACAAATACAGGGAAAAGTAAAAATTGAAGAAAGAAAGAAAGAAAGAAAGAAAGAAAGAAAGAAAGAAAGAAAGAAAGAAAGAAAGAATGAAAGAAAGAAAAATACAGGCCTTCGTATATTTTCTTCTCAGAGGCAAAGCGCTGTTCGAGTTTTAATACTATGATCCTTTTACTGTCTTTCTAATATACAGGAGACGTGTACGTAGCAAAAAGTAGAAAACGGTTGAAAAAATTCATCCATGCTTTTGACAAATGTTTTTAAAAACAACAACGCTATCTAACTTTAACGTTTCTCAAGTTCGAAATGATATTCATGAAATATTACAAAAATGTACTTAAAGATAAAAATGCATAGTTAATTCGATGTTTTACTGTACAATAAATGTGACTAAATGCTTGTTAATAAAAAATATGGTTGATGTAATGCTTATTAATAAAAATGTGACATATTTTATTGCTTTTAGAACAACACGGAAGAAGATTATAAGTACTGAATAACCATATAGACTACATTATACATCTATTACAATATAAAACTTTATTTCTGTAAATGAAGTTTAAAACCTAGCATTTTTTTTTCATAAAATGAACGTGTAAAATATTATTTACTTTAGACACGTCATTGCGTTTTTTAAATTTATTTTTTAAATAAAACGTTCAGTAAATTGATTTTCAGCTGCAATGTCAGATTGTATTTCTACACAAGATGTCGCTCTAGACCGTGAGTTGGAGATATTGTCTCATTATTAAAACTCCGCCTAACCCAGAATAGGAGAACAGAGCGTCACATACTTCTGACATCAGGAGGCCTCGAATATTTGTCTTCTTCTATAGACGCTGGATTAAATGAAAGCACTTTATCAGCTTTATTTAATTTTATTTTTTTTAAATATCCAGTAAAAGTAAGCGATGGTTGTACCGGACAGTGCTCGCGGTGCTTGGATGAAGGCTCTGCTGCTGTTGCTTTGTTTATGGGATTTGTGTTCCGGTCAGATTTTGTACTCGGTTTCAGAGGAGGCCAAGAAGGGAACCGTTGTTGGAAATCTAGCGAAGGATCTGAATCTCAGTGTGCAGGAACTGGAGTCGCGCATGTTTCAGCTTGTGACTGGATCTAACGCCAAGTATTTCGAGGTAAATCGGAAAACCGGGATTTTATTAGTTAATGACAGAATAGACCGAGAGGAGCTGTGTGAAAGCAAACAGAAATGCGTACTGAATATTGAAGCGATGATCCACAATCCTCACAAGCTCTACCGGGTTGAAATTAATATACTAGACATTAATGATAACTCTCCGGTGTTTCCACGTCAATCAGTTTATTTGAATATTAGTGAAAACGTACTTCCAGGAGATCGGTTTCCAGTAATCAAGGCTCGTGACATAGACGTCGGTACCAATTCTGTGAAAACCTATAAAATAAATTCAAATGAATATTTTTCCCTGGACATGCAGAGTGATTCGGCTGAACTCCTGCTTCAAAAATCTTTGGACAGAGAGAGAGAATCGGTGATCAAGCTTGTGCTGACTGCAGTAGACGGCGGGACTCCTCCCAGATCTGGAACAATGCAGATAGTTATTAATGTGCAAGACATAAATGACAACAACCCAGTCTTCAGTAAATCTCTGTACAAAGTCAAAGTCCATGAGAATGCAGACGTAGGAACTAAAATCCTTACAGTTACCGCTGCAGATGCAGACGACGGGGTTAACAGTGAAGTGTCCTATTCTATTGTTAGCGATGAGGAAACCTCTGTGTTATACTTATTTTCCATAAATTTTGTTTCGGGAGACATCACTGTCAAAGGCAATATTGATTATGAGGAGCATTCCGCTGTTGAGCTTCGTATCCAAGCTCAGGACAAAGGACAACCTCCAAGAATGTCCAGATGTAAAGTGTTAATAGAAGTAGTGGATGTGAATGACAATGCACCAGAGATATCAGTTACTCTGCTCATGAGCTCCGTAAGCGAGGACATCAAACCTGGCACAGATGTAGCATTAATCACTGTATCAGATAAAGACAGTGGAACAAACGGTAAAGTAAACTGTAAATTTCTATCAGCGAGTCCTTTTAAATTACAGCTATCATATAAAAACTCTTACGCTCTTGTTGTGAATGAAGCTCTGGACAGAGAGCAGGTCTCACAATATAATATCACAGTTGTAGCTAATGATGAGGGAACTCCTTCCCTCTCCACCAGTAACGTTATAACAGTTCATGTGTCTGATGTGAATGATAACGCACCTTTATTTCCTGCTCCGGTGATAAATATTAGCGTGAAAGAGAACAGTCCAGTTGGAGGATTGCTGGCGTCACTAACGGCACGAGACTTGGATATCGGTGAAAATGCGCTTGTTTCGTATTCATTAAGTGATACAGAAAACAGCAGAGTGTCAAATCTCATGAACATTAACTCACACACTGGTGAACTGTACAACCTGAGGTCATTTGATTACGAAGAAACGAAACAATTGCAGTTTAAAGTTCTAGCCACTGACTCTGGTGTTCCTCCACTAAGTAGTAACGTGACTGTAAAAATTTTTATCCTGGATGAGAATGACAACAATCCTGTTATTTTGCCTCCTTATTCTGAACCCGGATCAGTAAACACTGAGAACATTCCCTACTCTGCTGAAGCGGGGTATTTTGTGGCTAAAGTCAGAGCTGTAGACGCTGATTCAGGTTATAATGCACTATTATCATATCACATAACTGAAACAAGGGGAACGAATCTCTTCCGAATCGGAACCAGCACAGGAGAAATAAGGACAAAAAGACGAATGAGTGACAACGACTTAAAAACTCACCCGCTTATCATTACTGTCTCGGATAACGGAGAACCTTCACTGTCCACGACTATGAGCATTGAAGTTGTGGTTGTGGAAAATATGGACAGTCTGCAGCCTTCACTAAGACAAGTGCCAGTAAAGGAGGAGAATTTTTCTAATCTGAATCTCTATCTGCTCATCGCTATTGTCTCAGTGTCCGTGATATTTTTACTGAGCCTCATCGCTTTAATAGCAGCTAAATGCTACGGGACAGACGGTGGTTTCAGCAGGTCCAGTGTTCCAGTGGTCACTACACACCCTGACGGGAGCTGGTCTTACTCGAAATCCACTCAGCAGTATGATGTGTGTTTTAGTTCAGACACACTGAAGAGTGACGTAGTGGTTTTCCCCTCGCCGTTTCCGCCTGCAGACGCAGAGCTGATCAGCATTAATGGAGGAGACACTTTTAACAGGACGCAAACTCTTCCCAGCATTGGGAAGGTAAGACCATATTTAATTTAGCCGTTTCCTATATTTCTGTTTTTTGAGCTCTTGTGTTTTTTCCCCATTCTGTTCTATGCCATGTTCAGTAAAGGTTTTTGAGCTTGAAACACAAACATTTCCACTTGAATTCCAACAAGCCCGAAATTCCAATTCCCTTTAATTCAGTTCAATTCAATTCAATTTATTTGTATAGCTCCTTTTACAATTGACATTGTATCAAGGCAGCTTTACAAAAATAGTTAAACAACAAAAATAGAGAAACAACAAAAATAGAGAAACAACAAAAATAGAGAAACCTTTACTATATTCTTTAAATTCTCTCAACATTGAAAAAGTTTTACGTCGTACCCTTTACAGTCATTATGTACACAACCTTTTCCTCTGATTTTTTTCTGATTCACTTCGTCAGATCACATGTTTACTTTGACCAGCCCCGGTATTTTTCTTAGCAGTTCGTCGTGTCGTAAATATTGAAGATGCGAAGGATTTTATCGATATGTATATATATATATATATATATTTCTTTTAAATAATAACCGTTTTGGCGTGAAAATAAACTTCTTACATGTTTGTTTGTTTTGAAGTAAAATCAACATCACAGAGTTGGATAGAGAATTGTGTTTCATTTTTATAAACGGACCTATGGAAAATATTGGTGACATAAAGCCGTGACTCTGGGAGAATGAAAAAATAGAAAAAAAAGAGAGAAAGAAAAGTTTTTTGTCTCTACTTATTAACTCGGTATTCTACATGGGTTTCTAATAACAATGTGTGACTAACAAAACGTGTTTGCTTTAAAGATCTGTCCATGCTTTTTCTGATTTGGTTGAAAGACAATCTTGCGAGATTTAAGATAAAAACTTTGCTAGCTTATGATTAATAACATTAAAAGTACAAAATATTGCCAAAGAAAATTCACATTTAAAGTCTATAGACACAAAACAAATGTTTAGAACTAAATATTAAAAAAAGCATTTTATTTCTTTGAGTTTAATAACAGCATGATATTTTTCGTAATGGCGCTTCAAATATTTTTGTGAAGGTTTTAATTGCTGTATAATCATATAGACTATTAAACGTATGAAAACTACAAATGTTTATTTTTTTTTACGAAGATTTAAAGTATAATTTACCTTCATTAAAAATTACAGAGTTAATAGTGATTTACTCTTAGTATTTCGGTCATTTCAATGAAGGTTTCATGAAAATAATTTTTAATTGTAATGTCAGATTGCATTTTCACACAAGATGTCGCTGTAGACCGTGAGTTGGAGATATCGGCTCATTATTAATACTCCTCCTAACGCAGAACAGGAGAACAGAGCGTCACATACTTCTGACATCAGGAGGCTTCGTGTGTTTGTCTTTTTCCTGTAGATATTGGATCAAATAAAACACGATTTCAACTAATTTTTGAATATCCAGTAAAAGTAAGGGATGGTTGTACCGGACAGTGCTCGCTGTGCCTGGATGAAGGCTCTGCTGCTGCAGCTTTGTTTATGGGATTTGTGTTCCGGTCAGGTTTCGTACTCGGTTTCAGAGGAGGCCAAGAAGGGAACCGTTGTTGGAAATCTAGCGAAGGATCTGAATCTCAGTGTGCAGGAACTGGAGTCGCGCATGTTTCAGCTTGTGACTGGATCTAACGCCAAGTATTTCGAGGTAAATCGGAAAACCGGGATTTTATTAGTTAATGACAGAATAGACCGAGAGGAGCTGTGTGAAAGCAAACAGAAATGCGTACTGAATATTGAAGCGATGATCCACAATCCTCACAAGCTCTACCGAGTCGAAATTAATATACTAGACATTAATGATAACTCTCCAGTGTTTCCAGATCAAACACTTGTTATGGATATTATTGAAAATATGCTCCCTGGAGATCGATTTCCATTAACGACAGCGAGTGACACGGACATCGGTACCAATTCTGTGAAAACGTATAAAATAAACACAAATGAACATTTTTCCCTGGACATGCAGAGTGATTCAGTTGAGCTCGTGCTTCAGAAATCTTTGGACAGAGAGAGAGAATCGGTGATCAAGCTCTTGCTCTCTGCAGTAGACGGCGGTACTCCTCCTAGATCCGGAACAATGCAGATAGTTATAAATGTGTTGGATACAAATGACAACAGCCCAGTTTTTACGAAGCCTCTTTACAAAGTCAAGGTGCACGAAAATGCAGGTGTAGGAACTAAAATCTTGACCGTTTTTGCATCAGATGTAGACGAGGGAAATAACGGTGAAATTCAATACTCGTTTGTAAGTGATGCCCGGAACTCGGCGTTAGACTCATTTTCCATAGATCCTGTTTCTGGTGATATCACTGTCAAAGGTAATATTGATTACGAGGAAAATCCAGCAATAGAACTGAAAATTCAGGCTCAAGACAAAGGACAGTCTCCAAGAAGGTCTAGATGTAAAGTGTTAATAGAAGTAGTAGATGTGAATGACAATGCACCAGAGATATCAGTTACTCAGCTCATGAGCTCCGTAAGCGAGGACATCAAACCTGGCACAGATGTAGCATTAATCACTGTATCAGATAAAGACAGTGGAACAAACGGTAAAGTAAACTGTAAAATTCTATCACCGAGTCCTTTTAAATTACAGCTATCATATAAAAACTCTTACGCTCTTGTTGTGAATGAAGCTCTGGACAGAGAGCAGGTCTCACAATATAATATCACAGTTGTAGCTCATGATGAGGGAACTCCCTCCCTCTCCAGCAGTAACGTTATAACAGTTCATGTGTCTGATGTGAATGATAACGCACCTTTATTTCCTGCTCCGGTGATAAATATTAGCGTGAAAGAGAACAGTCCAGTTGGAGGACTGTTGACGTCACTATCGGCACGAGACTTGGATATCGGTGAAAATGCTCTTGTTTCGTATTCATTAAGTGATACAGGGAGCAGCAGAGTGTCAAATGTGATAAACATTAACTCACATACTAGTGAACTGTATAGTCTGAAGTCATTTGATTACGAAGAAACGAAACGACTTCAGTTTAAAGTTCTAGCCACTGACTCTGGTGTTCCTCCTTTAAGCAGTAACGTGACTGTGAACATTTTTATTCTGGATGAGAATGACAACAGTCCAGTTTTCCTCCCTCCTTATTCTGAACCCGGATCAGTAAACACTGAGAACATTCCCTATTCTGCTGAAGCGGGGTATTTTGTGGCTAAAGTCAGAGCTGTAGACGCTGATTCAGGTTATAATGCACTATTAACATATCACATAACTGAACCAAAGGGAACGAATCTCTTCCGGATCGGAACCAGCACAGGCGAAATAAGGACTAAAAGAAGAATGAGTGACAACGACTTAAAAACTCAC
This sequence comes from Hemibagrus guttatus, assembly GCA_033459395.1. Lineage (NCBI taxonomy): Eukaryota > Metazoa > Chordata > Actinopteri > Siluriformes > Bagridae > Hemibagrus > Hemibagrus guttatus. The sequence goes on from JAUCMX010000015.1 coordinate 14,875,002, forward strand.
CCGCTTATCATTACTGTCTCGGATAACGGAGAACCTTCACTGTCCACAACTATGAGCATTGAAGTTGTGATTGTGGAAAATATGGACAGTCTGCAGCCTTCACTAAGACAAGTGCCAGTAAAGGAGGAGAATTTTTCTAATCTGAATCTCTATCTGCTCATCGCTATTGTCTCAGTGTCCGTGATATTTTTACTGAGCCTCATCGGTTTAATAGCAGCTAAATGCTACGGGACAGACGGCGGTTTCAGCAGGTCCAGCGCTCCAGTGGTCACTACACACCCTGACGGGAGCTGGTCTTACTCGAAATCCACTCAGCAGTATGATGTGTGTTTTAGTTCAGACACACTGAAGAGTGACGTAGTGGTTTTCCCCTCACCGTTTCCGCCTGCAGACGCAGAGCTGATCAGCATTAATGGAGGAGACACTTTTACTCGAAATCAAACTCTTCCCAGCACTGGGAAGGTAAGACGATTTTTAATTTAGTCTCTTTTTATTTTCAACCCTTATAGTTCGTTGTGAACTTTGTTCCATGTTTTGCTGTGGGACAATAAATGCTTGATGTCCACGTTTGTTTTAACTGCATGTTTTTCTTAGCTCAATTTCATCTCTTTTTGCTTAATTATATATGTGTTCTCTAAACGTTGATAAAGCTTTCTATCTATTCTTGCTTAGTAGTTATGCCGATTTTTTTTTTTTTTTTTTTTTTTTTTAAATCTGACGTCGATTATATAGTTCACTGTTACAGACCTTTTTTGTTTCTTTTTACCAATCACGTATTTCCTAAGTGTTTCTGTTGGCATTATTACAGATTGGATTTTTTTTTAGCTAAGACATGATTAGTTTATGATAAAAAAATAGATGATATAAGCAAAAAAGTTAAAACAGTTAATGCATCTTTAAATGGGCTTCGTCCAGGTTTAGATCAGAACCACGAAGACAAAAATCACATATACATTAACAAGATTGAAAGAAAGAAAGAAAGAAAGAAAGAAAGAAAGAAAGAAAGAAAGAAAGAAAGAAAGAAAGAAAGAAAGAAAGAAGTATACTTTCTTACTTCTCAGAGACAGCATTTTGCCACTTTTAATGCAATGTTCCTTTAAACGTCTTTGTAATGTTCATAAACAGTGCGTTGGTAGTACACTTGGAAAAGGTTAAACATCAAACTATTCCTTTCACAAAAGTGGTAAAAAAACCCAATTTCGCTTCCTCACGTTAAGATTTCTCAAGTTCGCAGATATTCCTGAAATATTATAAAACATACTTAATGATAGTTTATTGTTAAATAGATTTTTTTTGTAAAATAAATGTGACTATAGGATTTAAAGCTGGTTAATATAACATGGTAGATGTTAATAATGACTATTAAAATAACACTGAAAAAATGTTAAACTTATTGCAAAACCATATAGGCTAAATTATACTTCTACTAAACTACGAGGGTTTATTTTGTAACCGGAGGTTAAAATCTCGATTTTATTTTCCGTAAGATGATCATTTAAAATATTGTTTATTTCTTACATGGGACATTTCTGATTTTTAACAAGACTTTTATAAAAATAGGTTTCAGTTGTATTGTTAGATTTTTTATTTTTTTTTTATTTTATTTTTTTTACACAAGATGTCGCTGTAGACCGTGAGTTGGAGATATTGGCACATTATTAATACTCCTCCTGACGCAGAACAGGAGAACAGAGCGTCACATACTTCGTACATCAGGAGGCCTCGTGTATTTGTCTTTTTCCAGCAGACATTGGATTAAATGTAAACACTATTTCAGCTTATTTTTGAAAATTCAGTAAAAGTAAGGGATGGTTGTACCGGACAGTGCTCGCTGTGCCTGGATGAAGGCTCTGCTGCTGTTGCTTTGTTTATGGGATTTGTGTTCCGGTCAGATTTCGTACTCGGTTTCAGAGGAGGCCAAGAAGGGAACCGTTGTTGGAAATCTAGCGAAGGATCTGAATCTCAGTGTGCAGGAACTGGAGTCGCGCATGTTTCAGCTTGTGACTGGATCTAACGCCAAGTATTTCGAGGTAAATCGGAAAACCGGGATTTTATTAGTTAATGACAGAATAGACCGAGAGGAGCTGTGTGAAAGCAAACAGAAATGCGTACTGAATATTGAAGCGATGATCCACAATCCTCACAAGCTCTACCGGGTTGAAATTAATATACTAGACATTAATGATAACTCTCCGGTGTTTCCACGTCCATCAGTTATTCTGAATATTACTGAAAATATGCTTCCTGGAGATCGGTTTTCAGTAACCATGGCGCGTGACACAGACATCGGTAGTAATTCAGTTAAGATTTATAAAATAAACGCAAATGAACATTTTTCCCTGGACATGCAGAGTGATTCAGCTGAACTCGTGCTTCAGAAACCTTTGGACAGAGAGAGAGAATCGGTGATCAAGCTCGTGCTGACTGCAGTAGACGGCGGTACTCCTCCTAGATCCGGAACAATGCAGATAGTTATAAATGTGCTTTGGATATAAATGACAACAGCCCAGTTTTTACGAAGCCTCTTTACAAAGTCAAAGTTTATGAGAATGCAAGTATAGGAACTAAAATTCTTACCGTGTTAGCAGCAGATGCAGATGAAGGTGTCAATGGTGAAGTGTCCTACTTGATTATCAGTGATGAGGAAAACTCTGCGTTAAACTTATTCTCCATAAATACTTTTTCTGGGGACATTACTGTTAAATCTAGCATTGATTATGAGGAATATCCTGCAGTAGAACTGAGAATTCAAGCTCAAGACAAAGGACATTCTCCTCGAATGTCCAGATGTAAAGTGTTAATTGAAGTAGTGGATGTGAATGACAATGCACCAGAGATATCAGTTACTCTGCTCATGAGCTCCGTAAGCGAGGACATCAAACCTGGCACAGATGTAGCATTAATCACTGTATCAGATAAAGACAGTGGAACAAACGGTAAAGTAAACTGTAAAATTCTATCACCGAGTCCTTTTAAATTACAGCTATCATATAAAAACTCTTACGCTCTTGTTGTGATTGAAGCTCTGGACAGAGAGCAGGTCTCACAATATAATGTCACAGTTGTGGCTAATGATGAGGGAACTCCTTCCGTCTCCAGCAGTAAAGTTATAACAGTTCATGTGTCTGATGTGAATGATAACGGACCTTTATTTCCTGCTCCGGTGATAAATATTAGCGTGAAAGAGAACAGTCCAGTTGGAGGGCTGTTAGCTTCCCTATCGGCACGAGACTTGGATATCGGAGAAAATGCGCTTGTGTCCTATTCATTAAGTGATGCAGAAAGCAGCAGAGTGTCAAACCTGATGAACATTAACTCCCACACCGGTGAATTGTACAGCCTGAAGTCATTTGATTACGAAGAATCGAAACGACTTCAGTTTAAAGTTTTAGCCACTGACTCTGGTGTTCCTCCTTTAAGCAGTAACGTGACTGCAAATATTTTTATCCTGGATGAGAATGACAACAGTCCAGTTTTTCTCCCTCCTTATTCTGAACCCGGATCAGTAAACACTGAGAACATTCCCTACTCTGCTGAAGCGGGGTATTTTGTGGCTAAAGTCAGAGCTGTAGACGCTGATTCAGGTTATAATGCACTATTATCTTATCACATAACTGAACCAAAGGGAACGAATCTCTTCCGAATCGGAACCAGCACAGGCGAAATAAGGACAAAACGACGAATGAGTGACAACGACTTAAAATCTCACCCACTTATCATTACTGTCTCGGATAACGGAGAACCTTCACTGTCCACGACTATGAGCATTGAAGTTGTGGTTGTGGAAAATATGGACAGTCTGCAGCCTTCACTAAGACAAGTGCCAGTAAAGGAGGAGAATTTTTCTAATCTGAATCTCTATCTGCTCATCGCTATTGTCTCAGTGTCCGTGATATTTTTACTGAGCCTCATCGCTTTAATAGCAGCTAAATGCTACGGGACAGACGGCGGTTTCGGCAGGTCCAGCGCTCCAGTGGTCACTACACACCCTGACGGGAGTTGGTCTTACTCGAAATCCACTCAGCAGTATGATGTGTGTTTTAGTTCAGACACACTGAAGAGTGACGTAGTGGTTTTCCCCTCACCGTTTCCGCCTACAGACGCAGAGCTGATCAGCATTAATGGAGGAGACACTTTTACTCGAAATCAAACTCTTCCCAGCACTGGGAAGGTAAGACGATTTTTAATTTAGTACCTTTCTTTTTTTGAGCGCTTTTTAAACTCTGTTCATTGTCGTCTTGCGGGTCATTAAACACTTTTGTGCTTAAAGTACACAAACATACAATTGCACTTCCTTCTCACCTCAGTTTCTTCTCTACTCTTTGATAAAGCTTTCTATCCATTCTCATATACCAGTTAGGCTGATGCTTTTCTAAATTTGACGTCTATTCACTTTCACAGATTTTATTTCTTTATTTTGTCCCCTCACATATTTCCACAGTGTTTGTTTGCATTGGCATGATCGCGTGTTGGAATGTTCTAGTTAAGAAATGTTGTTTGTTTCTTTGTTTGTTTGTTTTTTAAATATTAACGTTAAAATAAAATAAACACATAAGGCTTTCCTTCAACCGTAGTCAATCATGGTATCAGCGGGCGTGAGGTGGTAAAAGACCTTGCATGTCAGGTCAGTCTATCGCAGTGAAGATAAAAGCTTCATAAAACAAATTTTAGAATACCCATTTTCATGTCAAATATTTGTTATTCCGAATTCTATTTTACTATTAATATAAACAGTTTAAATAGGTTTTAACGGTCAACGTCAAGGTTTAGATTGAAATCAGCACCACGAGGTTGGACAGCGACAGGTTTAAATTTTATCAAAGGCTTTTTGGATATTACATACAAATGTCAAAAATACAAGGAAAGGCAAAAATTTAAACCAGGATGGAAAAAAAGAAAGTTTAATAGAAGCATAATATTGCATATATGGTTATTCAATACTTATATACAATATAAATTGACTTATTTTAACTGTCATTAATCAATATGTCATATTCTTATTATCCATAAACAGATTTTTACTGTAACATAAATGTGATCTAACGGTCTGATTTAACCCTGGTTAATAAACTATGACATATTAATTAATGGCAGTTAAAATAACACTGAAAAAAGTTAAAAGTGAAGAATACCACATAGGCGGTATTGCACTTTTATTAAAATACAGTGGTATATTTCTGTATATGCAGGTTAGAACCTTACTTTACTTTTATGTAAAATAAACATGTAAAACATTATTCCCATTATACACAAGGCATTTAAAAAAAAACAAACTTTAAAAAGATTATTTTTAAGAGGTAATGTCAGATTGGATTTTCACACAAGATGTCGCTGTAGACCGTGAGTTGGAGATATTGGCACATTATTAATACTCCTCCTAACGCAGAACAGGAGAACACAGCGTCACATACGTCTGACATCAGGAGGCCTCGTGTATTTGTATTTTTCCTGCAGAGATTGGATTAAATGAAAGTACTCTTTCAGCTTATTTTTGAATATCCAGTAAAAGTAAGCGATGGTTGTACCGGACAGTGCTCGCTGTGCCTGGATGAAGGCTCTGCTGCTGTTGCTTTGTTTATGGGATTTGTGTTCAGGTCAGATTTCGTACTCGGTTTCAGAGGAGGCTAAGAAGGGAACCGTTGTTGGAAATCTAGCGAAGGATCTGAATCTCAGTGTGCAGGAACTGGAGTCGCGCATGTTTCAGCTTGTGACTGGATCTAACGCCAAGTATTTCGAGGTAAATCGGAAAACCGGGATTTTATTAGTTAATGACAGAATAGACCGAGAGGAGCTGTGTGAAAGCAAACAGAAATGCGTACTGAATATTGAAGCGATGAGCCACAATCCTCACAAGCTCTACCGGGTTGAAATTAATGTAATAGACATTAATGATAACTCTCCGGTGTTTCCAGATCAAACACTTGTTTTGGATATTACTGAAAATATACTTCCGGGAGATCGGTTTCCCTTAAAACCGGCACGTGACATAGACATCAGTAGCAATTCTGTGAAAAACTATAAACTAAACACAAATGAATATTTCTCACTGGATGTACAAACTGCTGAAAAACAGAGGGTTTCGGCTGAGCTCGTGCTTCAGAAATCTTTGGACCGAGAGAGAGAATCGGTGATCAAGCTCCTGCTCACTGCTATAGACGGCGGGACTCCACCTAGATCCGGAACAATGCAGATAATTGTTAATGTACTGGATATAAATGACAACAGCCCTGTATTTTCGAAGCCTCTTTACAAAGTCAAGGTGCACGAGAATGTAGGTGTAGGAACTCGAATTATTTCCGTTTCGGCAGCTGATGCAGACGAGGGAATTAACGGTGAAGTATCATACTCAATTGTAAACGATGAGGAAGATTTATTCTTCATAAATTCTCTTTCTGGCGATATTACTGTCAAAGGTAAGATTGATTATGAGGAAAACCCAGCGATAGAACTAAGAATTCAGGGCCAGGACAAAGGACAGTCTCCTAGAAGATCTACATGTAAAGTGTTAATTGAAGTAGTGGATGTGAATGACAATGCACCAGAGATATCAGTTACTCTGCTCATGAGCTCCGTAAGCGAGGACATCAAATCTGGCACAGATGTAGCATTAATCACTGTATCTGATAAAGACAGTGGAACAAACGGTAAAGTAAAATGTGAAATTCTATCACCGAGTCCTTTTAAATTACAGCTATCATATAAAAACTCTTACGCTCTTGTTGTGAATGAAGCTCTGGACAGAGAGCAGGTCTCACAATATAATGTCACAGTTGTAGCTAATGATGAGGGAACTCCTTCCCTCTCCAGCAGTAACGTTATAACAGTTCATGTGTCTGATGTGAATGATAACGCGCCTTTATTTCCTGCTCCGGTGATTAATATTAGCGTGAAAGAGAACAGTCCAGTTGGAGGGCTGTTGACGTCACTATCGGCACGAGACTTGGATATCGGTGAAAATGCTCTTGTTTCGTATTCATTAAGAGATACAGAGACCAACAGAGTGTCAAATCTGGTGAATATTAACTCCCATACCAGTGAACTGTACAGCCTGAAGTCATTTGATTACGAAGAAATGAAACGACTTCAGTTTAAAGTTCAAGCCACTGACTCTGGTGTTCCTTCTTTAAGCAGTAACGTGACAGTGAACATTTTTATCCTGGATGAGAATGACAACAGTCCAGTTTTTCTCCCTCCTTATTCTGAACCCGGATCAGTAAACACTGAGAACATTCCCTACTCTGCTGAAGCGGGGTATTTTGTGGCTAAAGTCAGAGCTGTAGACGCTGATTCAGGTTATAATGCTCTATTATCATATCACTTGACTGAACCAAAGGGAACGAATCTCTTCCGAATCGGAACCAGTACAGGAGAAATAAGGACAAAAAGACGAATGAGTGACAACGACTTAAAAACTCACCCGCTTATCATTACTGTCTCAGATAACGGAGAACCTTCACTGTCCACAACTATGAGTATTGAAGTTGTGGTTGTGGAAAATATGGACAGCCTGCAGCCTTCACTAAGACAAGTGCCAGTAAAGGAGGATAATTTTTCTAATCTGAATCTCTATCTGCTCATCGCTATTGTCTCAGTGTCCGTGATATTTTTAGTCAGCCTCATTGCTTTAATAGCAGCTAAATGCTATGGGACAGACGGCGGTTTCGGCAGGTCCAGTGCTCCAGTGGTCACTACACACCCTGACGGGAGCTGGTCTTACTCAAAATCCACTCAGCAGTATGATGTGTGTTTTTGTTCAGACACACTGAAGAGTGACGTAGTGGTTTTCCCCTCGCCGTTTCCGCCTGCAGACGCAGAGCTGATCAGCATTAATGGAGGGGACACTTTTCCTCAAAATCAAACTCTTCCCAGCATTGGGAAGGTAAGACAATTTTTAATTTAGTCTCTTTCTGTTTTTGCCGCTTATAGTTGTTTTTAAAAAAAACCTCTGCTCCATGTCATCTTGCGGATCATGAAATACTTTTGTTCTTAAAGTACTCAAGAATTTGCAACTGCATTTCCTTCTCACCTCAATTTCTTCTCCTTTTGCTTAAATATATACATGTTCTCTAAGCTTTGTCAAAGCTTTCTATCTATTCTTGAATATCAATTATGCCAATATTGCTCTTTATCTGAAGTCTATTTTCTGGTTAACGTTCAGATACCTTATTTATTTATTTATTTTGACCAATCAGATTTCCACAGCGTTTGTTTCTGTTGGCATTATTGCTGGTTGGAATATTTTAGCTAAGAAATGTTGTTTGGTTTTTTAATATAAAGGTTCAAATAAACTAAACACATAAGACTTTCATTGAACTGTAAGTCAATCATGGGATCAGCAGGCGTGAGGTGGTAAAAAACTTTGCATATCAGGTCAGTCCATCGCAGTGAATAAAAAAACTTCATCAAACAAATAAAAGTTTTAGAGCTCCTATTTTCATGTCAAATATTCCATTCCAAATTCGATTTTAGTACATGACTCAAAAAAATTCAAAGAACACTTTGAAAACACATCAGATCTCAATGGGGAACAATATCATGCTGGGCATCTATACTTATATGGATTGGTAATATGGTAAGAACGAAAGGATGCCACATTGTTTGATGGAAATGAAAATGATCAAACTACAGTGGCCTGAATTAAAAGACACCCCAAAAATCAAAGTGAAAAAATTATGCAGAAGGCTAGTCCATTTTGCTGAAATCACAACTCAAAATGGCTCTCAGCAGTTTGTATGGCCCCCACGGGCTTGTATGCATGCCTGACAACGTTGGGGGCATGCTTCTAATGAGATGACGGATGATGTCCTGTGGTATAAGATCTGGACCATGCCATCACTGAGCTCCTGGACAGTTTGAGGTGCAACCTAGCGGCATTGAATGGACCGAAACATAATGTCCCAGAGGTGTTCTATTGGATTTTGGTCAGGCGAGCGTGGTGGCCATTCAATGGTATCAATTCCTTCATCCTCCAGCAACTGCCTGCATACTCTCGCCACATGAGGCCGGGCATTGTCATGCACCAGGAGGAACCCAGGACCCACTGCACCAGCATAGGGTCTGACAATGGGTCCAAGGATTTCATCCCGATCCCTAATGGCAGTCAGGGTGCCATTGTCTAGCCTGTAGAGTTCTGTGCATCCCTCCATGGATGTGTCTTCACAGACCGTCACTGACCCACCATCAAACCGGCCATGCTGAACAATGTTACAGGCAGCATGACATTCTCCATGGCTTCTCCAGACCCTTTCACATCTGTCAAATGTGCTCAGGGTGAACCTGCTCTCATCTGTGAAAACCACAGGGCACCAGTGGTGGATCTGCCAATTCTGGTGTTCAATGGCAAATGCCAATTGAGCTCCATGATGCTGGGCAGTGAGCACAGGGTCCACTAGAGGACGTTGGGCACGCAGGCCACCCTTATGAAGTCTGTTTCTGATAGTTTGGTCAGAGACATTCACACCAGTGGCCTGCAGGAGGTCTTTTTAGAGGGCGCTGGCAGTGCTCATCCTGTTCCTTCTTACACAAAGAAGCAGATACCGGTCCTTCTAATAGGTTAAGGACCTTTTACGGCCCTGTCCAGCTCTCTTAGAGTAACTGCCTGTCTCCTGGAATCTCCTCCATGCTCTTGAGACTGCTGGGAGACACAGCAAACCTTCTGGCAATGACACTGGCAATATGCCATCCAATAGTTGGACTGCCCGTGCAACCTCTGTAGTGTCCAGGTATCGCCTCATGCTACCAGTAGTGACACTGAACCCTAGCCAAATGCAAAACTAGTGAAAAACAATCTTAAAAGATGAGTAGGGAAAAAATGTCAGTGGCCTCCACCTGTAAAATAATTCCTGTTTTAGGGGTCGTCTCATTGTTGCGCATCTAGTGCACCTGTTGTTAACAGCAAAGAAGCTGAAACTGATTAACAACCCCCTCTGCTACTTAACTGCCCAGCTCAATATCCCAGGAGCTTCATTGACTTGATGCTATACTCTGATTAAAAAGTGTTCCTTAAATTTTTTTGAGCAGTGAATTATAGTAAACGGTTTAAATAAATTTTAACGGTCACCGTCAAGTTTTAGATTGAAATCAGCACCACGAGGTTGGACAGGGACAGGTTTCAGTTTTATAAAAGGATCTTAGGATATTACATACAAACGTCAAAAATACAAGGAAAGGCAAAGTTTGAAAAAAGGATGGAAGAAAGAAAGTTTAACAAAAGTATAATATTGCAAATATGGTTATTCAATACCTACACAACATTTTTCACGGTTATTTTAACAGTCATTAATCAATAGGTCATATTCTTATTAACCAGCTTTACATAAGACAGTTAAATCACATTTATTACACAGATTTTTTCAGTAAGATAAATGTGTCTTCACTGCCTGAATTGACGCTAGTTTATTAAAATGACATAAATTTATGGCAGTTACATTAACACTGAAAAAAAGTTAAAAGTGTAGAATACCATAAAAGGTGGATTGCACTTTTATTAAACTACAATGGTTTATTTATGTATATGCTGGTTATAACCTCACTTTTCTTTTACGTTAAACGAATGTGTAACACATTATTCACCTTATACACGGGGCATTTCTATTTTGGAAAAACACTTTTAAAAAATAGTTTTCAGCTGAAATGTCAGTAATGTAATGTGAGATTGTATTTTCACACAAGATGTCGCTGTAGACCGTGAGTTGGAGATATCGGCTCATTATTAATACTCCTCCTAACGCAGAACAGGAGAACAGAGCGTCACATACTTCTGACATCAGGAGGCTTCGTGTGTTTGTCTTTTTCCTGTAGATATTGGATCAAATAAAACACGATTTCAACTAATTTTTGAATATCCAGTAAAAGTAAGGGATGGTTGTACCGGACAGTGCTCGCTGTGCCTGGATGAAGGCTCTGCTGCTGCAGCTTTGTTTATGGGATTTGTGTTCCGGTCAGATTTCGTACTCGGTTTCAGAGGAGGCCAAGAAGGGAACCGTTGTTGGAAATCTAGCGAAGGATCTGAATCTCAGTGTGCAGGAACTGGAGTCGCGCATGTTTCAGCTTGTGACTGGATCTAACGCCAAGTATTTCGAGGTAAATCGGAAAACCGGGATTTTATTAGTTAATGACAGAATAGACCGAGAGGAGCTGTGTGAAAGCAAACAGAAATGCGTACTGAATATTGAAGCGATGATCCACAATCCTCACAAGCTCTACCGGGTTGAAATTAATATACTAGACATTAATGATAACTCTCCGGTGTTTCCACGTGAAATATTTGCTTTGGATATTATTGAGAATGTTCTTTCTGGAGATCGGTTTCCACTTATCATTGCTCGTGACATGGACGTCGTTAGCAATTCCATAAAAAATTATAAAATAAACACAAATGAATATTTTTCATTGGACACGCAGACTGATTCGGTTGAGCTCGTGCTTCAGAAATCTTTGGACAGAGAGAGAGAATCCGTGATCAAGCTCGTGCTGACTGCAGTAGACGGCGGGACTCCTCCTAGATCCGGAACAATGCAGATAGTTATAAATGTGTTGGATATAAATGACAACAACCCCGTTTTTACGAAGCCTCTTTACAAAGTCAAGGTTCACGAAAATGCTGGTGTAGGAACTAAAATCCTAACCGTTTCCGCATCAGATGCAGACGAGGGAAACAACGGTGAAGTATCATACTCTGTTGTAAGTTATGAGGAGAACTCGGCATTAGACCTGTTCACCATTGATCCTCTGTTTGGACACATTACAGTCAAAGGTAATATTGATTATGAGCAAAGCCCCGCGATAGAACTGAGAATCCAGGCTCAAGACAAAGGGCAGTCTCCTAGAAGGTCTAGATGTAAAGTGTTAATAGAAGTAGTGGATGTGAATGACAATGCACCAGAGATATCAGTTACTCTGCTCATGAGCTCCGTAAGCGAGGACATCAAACCTGGCACAGATGTAGCATTAATCACTGTATCAGATAAAGACAGTGGAACAAACGGTAAAGTAAACTGTAAAATTCTATCACCGAGTCCTTTTAAATTACAGCTATCATATAAAAACTCTTACGCTCTTGTTGTGAATGAAGCTCTGGACAGAGAGCAGGTCTCACAATACAATATCACAGTTGTAGCTCATGATGAGGGAACTCCTTCCCTCTCCAGCAGTAACCTTATAACAGTTCATGTGTCTGATGTGAATGATAACGCACCTTTATTTCCTGCTCCTGTGATAAATATTAGCGTGAAAGAGAACAGTCCAGTTGGAGGTCTGTTGACGTCACTATCGGCACGGGACTTAGACATCGGTGAAAATACCGTTGTGTTCTATTCATTAATTGATGTAGATAGCAGCAGGGTATCAAATCTGATGAACATTAACTCCCACACCGGTGAACTGTACAGCCTGACGTCTTTCGATTACGAAGAAACGAAACGACTTCAGTTTAAAGTTCAAGCCACTGACTCTGGTGTTCCTCCACTAAGTAATAACGTGTCAGTGAACGTTTTTATTCTGGATGAGAATGACAACAGTCCAGTTTTACTCCCTCCTTATTCTGAACCCGGATCAGTAAACACTGAGAACATTCCCTACTCTGCTGAAGCGGGGTATTTTGTGGCTAAAGTCAGAGCTGTAGACGCTGATTCAGGTTATAATGCACTATTAACATATCACATAACCGAGCCAAAGGGAACGAATCTCTTCCGAATCGGAACCAGCACAGGAGAAATAAGGACTAAAAGACGAATGAGTGACAACGACTTAAAAACTCACCCGCTTATCATTACTGTCTCGGATAACGGAGAACCTTCACTGTCCACGACTATGAGCATTGAAGTTGTGGTTGTGGAAAATATGGACAGTCTGCAGCCTTCACTAAGACAAGTGCCAGTAAAGGAGGAGAATTTTTCTAATCTGAATCTCTATCTGCTCATCGCTATTGTCTCAGTGTCTGTGATATTTTTACTGAGCCTCATTGCTTTAATAGCAGCTAAATGCTACGGGACAGATGGCGGCTTCAGCAGGTCCAGCGCTCCAGTGGTCACTACACACCCTGACGGGAGCTGGTCTTACTCGAAATCCACTCAGCAGTATGATGTGTGTTTTAGCTCAGACACACTGAAGAGTGACGTAGTGGTTTTCCCCTCGCCGTTTCCTCCTGCAGACGCAGAGCTGATCAGCATTAATGGAGGAGACACTTTTAGTCGCACTCAAACTCTTCCCAGCACTGGGAAGGTAAGAAAATGCTTATCTTAAACTGTTTGAAGATTTTGGAGGGCCTTTACTCTTTTGCGAAGTCTATTTCGTGTTGTGTTGTAGGTCAGTAGATGCTTTTGGGTTTAAAATAGTATTCCAAACCGGTTGTATTACATTTCCTGTTACTGGTAACGTAAGGAGACTTCTCAGCGTAGATAAAGATCTCTGGTGAATCATTCATATCAATTATGAACATTTTCTATTACTCTGAAGTTATTTTGCTGGTTTAATCTGACATTTCTCGTATATTTATTTTGATCAGTCCCTGGTTTTTGTGAGTAATTGTTTGTGTTGAAAAATTTGAAGATGGGAATGATTTTATCATTTTATCTGTATTTAAGACCAGTTGTTAAGGTGTAAATATGTTTTCCATTTATTTCACAAGAAGATATTTTTTTTGGTTTTCGTGCTTCGTCCTAATTTAGACCAAAAGCAGCATCACACCTGGACCGCGACTTGTTTTACATTCATAAAGTAAGTGTGGAAAATATTGGAGACAGTAAACCGTAACTGTCCGAAGAAAAGAAGAAAAAAAGGAAGGAATGAAAACACACAATTTTTAAAAATATTTTCTTGGCCATTATTGACAGAGTGTTCTGTCTTTAGTTTTAATGATGCGGTCTTTTAAATGTCTTTCTAATGTACAAGAACAATGTCTGACTCACAACACGTGGAAAATTGTTTATCAATTCTATTCGAGCATTTTCTGCAACTGTTGATCACCGTCTTCTATGTTTTAGAATAAAATGTGTTCACTTATGTGAAATTATTTGAAACAACATATTGCCAAATGAATGAATGTAACAGAAAAAGTCCACAGTCACATATCATTTTTGAATAAACGTTTAAATAGACAGACTTATTCCAAATGTAATAACACCATGACATTTTCAGCAAAGGCGTTTTAATAATTTTGGGATGGTTGTAATAACTGGCTAATCTTGCAGCTTACATTATACTTCTGAAAAAATACAAATGGATATCTGTGCAACTAAGTGTTTACATATATATATATGTATTTTTTAGAAAATAGGCAATTAACAATGATTTATTCTTAGCATTTCGGATATTTCAATGCATGTTTCATAAAATTGGTTTCAAGCTGTAATGTCAGATTGTATTTTCACACAAGATGTCGCTGTAGACCGTGAGTTGGAGATATTGGCTCATTATTAATACTCCTCCTGACGCAGAACAGGAGAACAGAGCGTCACATACTTCTGACATCAGGAGGCTTCGTGTATGTGTTTTTCTCCAGCAGACATTTGATTAAATGAAACACTCTTTAAGCTTATTTTTGAATATCCAGTAAAAGTAAGTGATGGTTGTACCGGACAGTGCTCGCTGTGCCTGGATGAAGGCTCTGCTGCTGTTGCTTTGTTTATGGGATTTGTGTTCCGGTCAGGTTTCGTACTCGGTTTCAGAGGAGGCCAAGAAGGGAACCGTTGTTGGAAATCTAGCGAAGGATCTGAATCTCAGTGTGCAGGAACTGGAGTCGCGCATGTTTCAGCTTGTGACTGGATCTAACGCCAAGTATTTTGAGGTGAATCTTAAAACCGGAATTTTATTAGTTAATGACAGAATAGACCGAGAGGAGCTGTGTGAAAGCAAACAGAAATGCGTACTGAATATTGAAGCGATGATCCACAATCCTCACAAGCTCTACCGGGTTGAAATTAATATACTAGACATTAATGATAACTCTCCGGTGTTTCCAGATCAAATACTTTTTTTGAATATCGCTGAAAATATGCTCCCGGGAGACCGGTTTCCATTAACGACAGCAAGTGACACGGACATCGGTACCAATTCTGTGAAAACTTACAAAATAAACACAAATGAACATTTTTCCCTGGACATGCAGAGTGATTCAGTTGAGCTCGTGCTCCAGAAATCTTTGGACAGAGAGAGAGAATCGGTGATCAAGCTCTTGCTCTCTGCTGTAGACGGCGGGACTCCTCCTAGATCCGGAACAATGCAGATAGTTATAAATGTGCTGGATATAAATGACAACAGCCCAGTTTTTACGAAGCCTCTTTACAAAGTCAAGGTGCACGAAAATGCAGGTGTAGGAACTAAAATCCTGACCGTTTCCGCATCAGATGCAGACAAGGGAAATAACGGTGAAATTCAGTACTCGTTTGTAAGTGATGCCCGGAACTCGGCGTTAGACTCATTTTCCATAGATCCTGTTTCTGGCGATATTACTGTCAAAGGTAATATTGATTACGAGGAAAATCCAGCAATAGAACTGAAAATTCAGGCTCAAGACAAAGGACAGTCTCCAAGAATCTCCAGATGTAAAGTATTAATAGAAGTAGTGGATGTGAATGACAATGCACCAGAGATATCAGTTACTCTGCTCATGAGCTCCGTAAGCGAGAACATCAAACCTGGCACAGATGTAGCATTAATCACTGTATCAGATAAAGACAGTGGAATGAACGGTAAAGTAAACTGTAAAATTCTATCACCGAGTCCTTTTAAATTACAGCTATCATATAAAAACTCTTACGCTCTTGTTGTGAATGAAGCTCTGGACAGAGAGCAGGTCTCACAATACAATATCACAGTTGTAGCTCATGATGAGGGAACTCCTTCCCTCTCCAGCAGTAACCTTATAACAGTTCATGTGTCTGATGTGAATGATAACGCACCTTTATTTCCTGCTCCTGTGATTAATATTAGCGTGAAAGAGAACAGTCCAGTTGGAGGGCTGTTGACGTCACTATCGGCAGGAGACTTGGATATCGGTGAAAATGCTCTTGTTTCATATTCATTAAGTGATACAGGGAGCAGCAGAGTGTCAAATGTGATAAACATTAACTCCCACACCGGTCAATTGTACAGTCTGAAGTCATTCGATTACGAAGAAACGAAACGACTTCAGTTTAAAGTTCAAGCCACTGACTCTGGTGTTCCTCCTTTAAGTAGTAACGTCACTGTTAATGTTTTTATCCTGGATGAGAATGACAACAGTCCAATTTTTCTCCCTCCTTATTCTGAACCCGGATCAGTAAACACTGAGAACATTCCCTACTCTGCTGAAGCGGGGTATTTTGTGGCTAAAGTCAGAGCTGTAGATGCTGATTCAGGTTATAATGCTCTATTATCATATCACTTGACTGAACCAAAGGGAACGAATCTCTTCCGAATCGGAACCAGCACAGGAGAAATAAGGACTAAAAGAAGAATGAGTGACAATGACTTAAAAACTCACCCCCTTATCGTTACTGTCTCAGATAACGGAGAACCTTCACTGTCCACAACTATGACTATTGAAGTTGTGGTTGTGGAAAATTTGGACAGCCTGCAGCCTTCATTAAGACAAGTGCCAGTAAAGGAGGAGAATTTTTCTAATCTGAATCTCTATCTGCTCATCGCTATTGTCTCAGTGTCAGTGATATTTTTACTGAGCCTCATCACTTTAATAGCAGCTAAATGCTACGGGACAGATGGCAGTTTCAGCAGGTCCAGCGCTCCAGTGGTCACTTCACACCCTGACGGGAGCTGGTCATACTCGAAGTCCACTCAGCAGTATGATGTGTGTTTTAGCTCAGACACACTGAAGAGTGATGTAATGGTTTTCCCTTCACCGTTTTCTCCTAAAGATGCAGAGCTGATCAGCATAAATGGAGGAGACACTTTTAATAGGATGCAAACTCTTCCCAGCACTGGGAAGGTAAGACAATGTTTAACTTAGTATCTTTCTGTTTTTCTCGGCTTATAGTTTTTTTTAAAAACTTTTTTCCATATTTTGTTGTTGGTCAGTAAATTTTTCTGTGCTTGAAGTATACAAACATTTGCAATTGCACATCCTTCTCTCCTCTTTTTTTTCAATTTAAAACATGTTTTTAAACGCTTATAAAGCTTTCTATTTATTCTTGCATAGCAATCATGCTGATGTTTTACTAAATCTGCTGTCAATTTTGTGGTTCACATTCGGCGGATTTCAACAGGGCGTTTGTTGCCATTATTGCAAGTTGGATCTTTTTAGCCAAGACGTTTTTTTTTTCATCAAAAAGGTTCAAATAAACTAAACAGATAAAGCTCTGGTTTATCTGCAGTCTATCTTGAGAACACTGGGCATGAGGTGGGACAACACTCTACATGTCTGGTCAAACCATGGAAGTGAAGAAAAAAGCTTCATAAAACAAATTTACTTCATATTGTTTTTATTTCCATTTGTATGAGCTTTGTATGTTTTTTTACTTCACTGAGGTAAAGTATTGCTCTACAGCGGGTAAAATAAGTATTGAACACGTCACCATTTTTCTCAGTAAATATATATATATATATATATATATATATATATATATATATATATATATATATATATATATATATATATATAAAAAGGTCCTACTGACATGTGATTTTCACCAGATGTTGTTAATAACCCATCCACACATGCAAAGAAATCAAATGATAGATGCCCATAAATGAAGTTATGTGTAATAATGTGAAATGACACAGGGAAAAAGTATTGAATGCATGAAGAAAGGGAGGTGCAAAAAAGCATGGAAAGCCAAGATACCAGCTGAAATCAATCAGTAATTAAAAAGCAATCCTGCCCCTTGTTAGTGCAAATTAATATCAGATGCTTCAATCCCAACTGACGGCCTATAAAAAGGTGTCTCATTACCAAGGTGTCACACAAGAAACATTTCATGATGGGTAAAAGCAAAGAGCTCTCTCAAGACCTTTGCAACCTTATTTTTGCAAAACATAATGATGGCATTGGTTACAGAAGGATTTCAAAACCTATTAATGTTCCAATGAGCACTGTTGGGACCATAATCCGGAATTGGAAAGAACATCATTTCACCATAAACCACCCATGACCCAGCGATCCTCGCAAGGTTTCTGGCAGAGGAGTGAAAAAAATTATCAGGAGAGTTGTCCAAGAGCCAAGGACCACTTGTAAAGAGCTTCAAAAACACCTGGAATTTGCAGGTACAATTGTTTCAAAGAAAACAATAAATAATGCACTCAACCGCCATGCTCACCATGCAAAACTCCATTGCTGAAGAAAAAGCATGTTGAAGCTCATTTAAAGTTTGCTGCACAACATTTGGATAAGCCTGTGAAATACTGGAAGAATATTGTCTGCTCAGATGAGACCAAAATTAAACTATTTGGATGCTATAATTCACACCATGTTTAGAGGACAAATGCCATTGCACATCACCCCAAAAACACCATATCAACATTGAAGTTTGGAGTTGGGAACATCATGGTGTGGGGCTGTTTTCAGCATATGGTACTGGCAAAGTTCATATAATTGTAGGAAGGATATGTGGAAAAATGTACCGAGACATTCTTGATAAAATTCTGCTGCCATCTACTAGGGTGATGAAGATGAAACGAGGGTGGACATTTCAGCAAGACAGTGATTTCAAATACACAGCCAAGGAAACTCTCAACAGGTTTCAGAGAAAGAAAATAAAGCTGCTAGAATGGCCCAGCCAATCACCTGACATGAATCCAATTGAAAATATGGAAAGAACTAAAGATCAGAGTTCACAGAAGAGACCCACGGAACCTTGAAGATTTGAAGACTGTTTGTCTGGATGAATTGGCCAAAATCACACCTGAGCAATACATGCAACTAGTTTCTCCATACAGGATGCATCTTGAAGCTGTCATTATCAACAATGGCATTTGTATGAAGTATTGAATAAATTTCATTAAGTGTGTTCAATACATTTTCCCTGTGTTATTTAACATTATTTACACATAACGTAATTTATAGACATCTATGGTTTGATTCTTTGCATGTGTGGATTGCATGGGTTGTTACCAACATCGGATGAAACTTTCATGTTAATAGCACCTTTAGAAATAGATTTACTGAGAAAATGGTGACTTGTTCAATACTTATTTTACCCACTGTAAGTTTTAATACTATTGTCCTCTAAATGTCTTTCTAATATACAGAAACAAAGTGTGCGTAGCAAAAAGTACAGAATGGTCAGAAAAATCTATCCATACGTTTCACAAAAGTAGTTAGAAACAAAAACGCTTGCTAACTTTAACGTTACTCAGGTTTGAAGCGACATGCATGAAATTTTATGAAAAATATACAGTGGGGCAAAAAAGTATTTAGTCAGCCACCAATTGTGCAAGTTCTCCCACTTAAAAAGATGAGAGAGGCCTGTAATTTTCATCATAGGTACACTTCAACTATGAGAGACAGAATGAGAAAAAAACTCCAGGACCTTGAAATGCTTCTTACAAAGCCACTCCTTCATTGCCCGGACGGTTTGTTTGTGATCATTGTCATGCTGAAAAACCCAGCCACGTTTCATCTTCAATGCCCTTGCTGATGGAAGGAGTTTTTTACTCAAAATCTCACGATACATGGCCCCATTCATTCTTTCCTTTACACGGATCAGTCGTCCTGGTCCCTTTGCAGAAAAACAGCCCCAAAGCATGATGTTTCCACCCCCATGCTTCACAGTAGGTATGGTGTTCTTTGGATGCAACTCAGCATTCTTTCTCCTCCAATCACGACAAGTTGAGTTTTTACCAAAAAGTTCTATTTTGGTTTCATCTGACCATATGACATTCTCCCAATCCTCTTCTGGATCATCCAAATGCTCTCTAGCAAACTTCAGATGGGCCCGGACATGTACTGGCTTAAGCAGGGGGACACGTCTGGCACTGCAGGATTTGAGTCCCTGGCGGCGTAGTGTGTTACTGATGGTAGCCTTTGTTACTTTGGTCCCAGCTCTCTGCAGACCATTCACTAGGTCCCCCCGTGTGGTTCTGGGATTTTTGCTCACCGTTCTTGTGATCATTTTGACCCCACGGGGTGAGATCTTGCGTGGAGCCCCAGATCGAGGGAGATTATCAGTGGTCTTGTATGTCTTCCATTTTCTAATAATTGCTCCCACAGTTGATTTCTTCACACCAAGCTGCTTACCTATTGCAGATTCAGTCTTCCCAGCCTGATGCAGGTCTACAATTTTGTTTCTGGTGTTCTTTGACAGCTCTTTGGTCTTGGCCATAGTGGAGTTTGGAGTCTGACAGTTTGAGGTTGTGGACAGGTGTCTTTTATACTGATAACGAGTTCAAACAGGTGTCATTAATACAGGTAACGATTGGAGGACAGAGGAACCTCTTAAAGAAGAAGTTACAGGTCCGTGAGAGCCAGAAATCTTGCTTTTTTTGTAGGTGACCAAATACTTATTTTCCACCATAATTTGCAAATAAATTCTTTAAAAATCAGACAATGTGATTCTCTGGATTTTTTTTTTCTCATTCTGGCTCTCATAGTTGAAGTGTACCTATGATGAAAATTACAGGCCTCTCTCATCTTTTTAAGTGGGAGAACTTGCACAATTGGTGGCTGACTAAATACTATTTTACCCCACTGTATTTAATGATGGAAATCCAGATGAATGGATGTTTTTAATGTAAAATAAATTTGGATTAATTGTTTGATTTTAAATTAGTTAATTAAAAATTTATCACTTTCAAAATAACATGGAAAAGATTATAAGTAATGAATAAACATATCCACTACATTACACATATATGCAAAGGGTTATTTCTGTAATTGAAGTTTAAAGCCTCGATTTTATTTTCCGTAAAATGAATTTGTAAAATATTGTTTACTTTACTTTTACACAGATAATTGCGTTTATTTATTTATTTTTTATTTTAAAAAATAGTTTTAAGTTGTGAGGTCAGATTGGATTTCCACACAAGATGTCGCTGTAGACCGTGAGTTGGAGATATAGACACATTATCATCACTCCGCCTAACGCAGAACAGGAGAACAGAGCGTCACATACTTCTGACATCAGCAGGACTCGTGTATTTGTCTTTTTCCAGCAGACACTGGATTAAATGAAAGTACTCTTTCGACTCGTTTTTTGAATATCCAGTAAAAGTAAGGGATGGTTGTACCGGACAGTGCTCGCTGTGCCTGGATGAAGGCTCTGCTGCTGCAGCTTTGTTTATGGGATTTGTGTTCCGGTCAGATTTTATACTCGGTTTCAGAGGAGGCCAAGAAGGGAACCGTTGTTGGAAATCTAGCGAAGGATCTGAATCTCAGTGTGCAGGAACTGGAGTCGCGCATGTTTCAGCTTGTGACTGGATCTAACGCCAAGTATTTCGAGGTAAATCGGAAAACCGGGATTTTATTAGTTAATGACAGAATAGACCGAGAGGAGCTGTGTGAAAGCAAACAGAAATGCGTACTGAATATTGAAGCGATGATCCACAATCCTCACAAGCTCTACCGGGTTGAAATTAATATACTAGACATTAATGATAACTCTCCGGTGTTTCCAGATCAAACACTTGTTTTGAATATTGCTGAAAATGTACTTCCGGGAGACCGGTTTCCTTTAACCACAGCGAGTGACACGGACATCGGTAGCAATTCTGTAAAAACCTATAAAATAAATTTAAATGAATATTATACACTGGACATGCAGAGTGATTCGGCTGAACTCGTGCTTCAGAAACCTTTGGACAGAGAGAGAGAATCGGTGATCAAGCTCGTGCTGACTGCAGTAGATGGTGGGACTCCTCCTAGATCCGGAACAATGCAGATAGTTATAAATGTGCTGGATATAAATGACAACTACCCTGTTTTTTCGAAGCCTCTTTACAAAGTCAAGGTCTATGAAAATACTGATGTAGGAACTAAAATAATCACCGTTTCCGCAACAGATGCAGACGAGGGAAATAACGGTGTAGTGCAATACTCATTTGTAAGTGATTCTCGAAATACGGCGTTAGACTTATTCTCCATAAATTCTGGTTCTGGTGATATCACTGTCAAAGGTAATATTGATTATGAGGAAAGCACTGCAATTGAACTGAGAATTCAGGCCCAGGACAAAGGACAACCTCCAAGAATGTCCAGATGTAAAGTGTTAATTGAAGTAGTGGATGTGAATGACAATGCACCAGAGATATCAGTTACTCTGCTCATGAGCTCCGTAAGCGAGGACATCAAACCTGGCACAGATGTAGCATTAATCACTGTATCAGATAAAGACAGTGGAACAAACGGTAAAGTAAACTGTAAAATTCTATCACCGAGTCCTTTTAAATTACAGCTATCATATAAAAACTCTTACGCTCTTGTTGTGAATGAAGCTCTGGACAGAGAGCAGGCCTCACAATATAATGTCACAGTTGTAGCTAATGATGAGGGAACTCCTTCCCTCTCCAGCAGTAACGTTATAACAGTTCATGTGTCTGATGTGAATGATAACGCACCTTTATTTCCTGCTCCTGTGATAAATATTAGCGTGAAAGAGAACAGTCCAGTTGGAATGATGTTGACGTCACTATCGGCAGGAGACTTGGATATCGGTGAAAATGCTCTTGTTTCTTATTCATTAAGTGATACAGGGAGCAGCAGAGTGTCAAATATGATGAACATTAACTCACACACCGGTGAATTGTACAGCCTAAAGTCATTCGATTACGAAGAAACGAATCGACTTCAGTTTAAAGTTCTGTCTACAGACTCTGGTTTTCCTCCTTTAAGTAATAACGTGACTGTAAATGTTTTTATCCTGGATGAGAATGACAACAGTCCAGTTTTTCTCCCTCCTTATTCTGAACCCGGATCAGTAAACACTGAGAACATTCCCTACTCTGCTGAAGCGGGGTATTTTGTGGCTAAAGTCAGAGCTGTAGACGCTGATTCAGGTTATAATGCACTATTATCATATCACATAACTGAAACAAAGGGAACGAATCTCTTCCGAATCGGAACCAGCACAGGAGAAATAAGGACTAAAAGAAGAATGAGTGACAACGACTTAAAAACTCACCCGCTTATCATTACTGTCTCGGATAACGGAGAACCTTCACTGTCCACAACTATGTGTATTGAAGTTGTGGTTGTGGAAAATATGGACAGCCTGCAGCCTTCACTAAAACAAGTGCCAGTAAAGGAGGATAATTTTTCTAATCTGAATCTCTATCTGCTCATCGCTATTGTCTCAGTGTCCGTGATATTTTTACTGAGCCTCATTGCTTTAATAGCAGCTAAATGCTACGGGACACACGGCAGTTTCGGCAGGTCCAGCGCTCCAGTGGTCACTGCACACCCTGACGGGAGTTGGTCTTACTCGAAATCTACTCAGCAGTATGATGTGTGTTTTAGTTCAGACACACTGAAGAGTGACGTAGTGGTTTTCCCCTCGCCGTTTCCGCCTGCAGACGCAGAGCTGATCAGCATTAATGGAGGAGACACTTTCACTCGAAATCAAACTCTTCCCAGCACTGGGAAGGTAAGACGATGCTTAACTTTAACTCTTGCTGGTTTTTAGAACGCTGAAATTTTGTGAACTTTCTTTCATATTGTTTTGCGGGTCATTAACTCAAGTGCTCTTGGGTTTGCATTACACAAACCCTTCTAAATGATCTTGCAAATCGGCTGAATTCCATTTTCCTGTACTGACAATTTAATTGTTCTTCTCAGAGTAGATGAAGATTTCTTACTAATCTTACATAGTAATGAAGAACAAAGTCTATTCCTCTGACGTTGCTTTGCTGGATCAATCTGGTAGTTCTTGTGTATTCATTTTGACCAGTCCTAGGCGTTTCTCAGAATTTTTTCTTGATGAAAGCATTGAAGATGCGACGTATTTTATCATTCTATCTGTAACCAAGACTGTTTAAGGTATAAACATGTTTTTTCCATTTAGTATAAAACCACATTTTTAACATTATTTTTTTGCTTTTCGTTCTGTTTTTGAGTAATATCAGAACCACAGCGTTGGATAGCGTCTTGCTGCACTTTTATAAACGAAACCGTGGAAAATATTGGAGACAATAAGCACGTTGACAGTTACAGACAAAAGCGTTTTGTCACTAGTTACAAAAACTTGTTCTTAATATACAAGTCTGAGTCACACCAGGTGGTAACTTGTTTATTAATTTTATCCATGCATTTTCTGAAATCGTTGATTATCAAAGTTTTCAATTATTAAGATTAAAGTGTGTGTGTGTGTGGGGGGGGGGGGGGGGGGGGGGGGGGGGCACGTTTGCCTCACACCTCCAGGGTTGGGGGTTCGATTCCCGCCTCCGCCATGTGTGTGTTGAGTTTGCATGTTCTCCCCGTGCCTCGAGTACTCCGGTTTCCTTCCCCGGTCCAAAGACATGCATGGTAGGTTGATTGGCATCTCTAAATTGTCCGTAGTGTGTGATTGTGTTAGTGAACGAGAGTGTGTGTGTGTGCCCTGCGATGGGTTGGCACTCCGTCCAGGGTGTATCCTGCCTTGATGCCCAATGACGCCTGAGATAGGCACAGGCTCCCCGTGACCCGAGAATAGTTCGGATAAGCGGTAGACAATGAATGAATGAAGATTAAAATGTGAAGTTATATAAAATTATTTTATATACAATATTGCTGAATGAATTGATTTAACAAGAAAACTACAGTTCCATAGCATTTTTAAATAAATGATTCAGTAGACCGTCTAAATCCAGATGGTGTAAAAGAAGCATGACATTTTCAGCACATACACTTCAAATAATTTTGTGATGGTTATAGTAACTGTCTAATCAAACAGCTCCTATTATACTTCTGAAAAACTATCATATTATCAGTATTTAAAAAAACGCTTACGCTCTTGTTGTGAGTGAAGCTCTGGACAGAGAGCGGCACTTACAATGTAAGGTGAGATAAAAGTTATCTTGTGATGGTTTTAATAACTGCTCAATCATATAGACTCTATTATACTTATGAAAACCTACAAATGTTTAGTTGTGTAACTAAGGTTTAATATCTCTTATCTTCTTTAAAAATCGATGTCAAAAGTGATAAATTTTAGCATTTTGGTTATATCAATGTATGTGTCAAAATATTAATTTTCAGCTGTAATGTCAGATTGTATTTTCACACAAGATGTCGCTGTAGACCGTGAGATGGAAACATTGGCTCATTATTAATACTCCTCCTAAAGCAGAACAGGAGAACAGAGCGTCACATATGACATCAGGAGGCTTCGTGTATTTGTCGTTTGTCCTGCAGACATTGAATTAAATGTAAACACTATTTCAGCTTAATGTTGAATATCCAGTAAAAGTATGCGATGGTTGCACCGGGCAGTGCTCGCTGTGCCTGGATGAAGGCTCTGCTGCTGTTGCTTTGTTTATGGGATTTGTGTTCCGGTCAGGTTTCGTACTCGGTTTCAGAGGAGGCCAAGAAGGGAACCGTTGTTGGAAATCTAGCGAAAGATCTTAATCTCAGTGTTCAGGAACTGGAGTCGCGCATGTTTCAGCTTGTGACTGGATCTAACGCCAAGTATTTCGAGGTAAATCGGAAAACCGGGATTTTATTAGTTAATGACAGAATAGACCGAGAGGAGCTGTGTGAAAGCAAACAGAAATGCGTACTGAATATTGAAGCGATGAGCCACAATCCTCACAAGCTCTACCGGGTTGAAATTAATATACTAGACATTAATGATAACTCTCCGGTGTTTCCACGTGAAATTTTTGCTTTGGATATTATTGAAAATATGCTTCCTGGTGACCGGTTTCCCTTAATGAAGGCACGTGACAGCGACATTGGTAGTAATTCTGTGAAAACTTACAAAATAAACACAAATGAATATTTTTCACTGGACATGCAGAGTGATTCAGCTGAACTCGTGCTTCAGAAATCTTTGGACAGAGAGAGAGAATCGGTGATCAAGTTCGTGCTCACTGCTGTAGACGGCGGGACTCCTCCTAGATCCGGAACAATGCAGATAGTGATACATGTGTTGGATATAAATGACAACAGCCCTGTATTTTCGAAGCCTCTTTACAAAGTCAAAGTGCTCGAAAATGCAGGTGTAAGAACTAAAATCCTGACCGTTTCCGCATCAGATGCAGACGAGGGAAACAACGGTGAAGTGTCATACGCTTTCCTAAGCGATGAGGAGAATTCGCCATTAGACCTTTTCACCATTGATGCCGTATTTGGAGACATTACTGTCAAAGGAAATATTGATTATGAGCAAAGCCCAGCGATTGAACTAAAAATACAAGCACAGGACAAAGGGCATCCTCCAAGAAGGTCCAGATGTAAAGTGTTAATTGAAGTAGTGGATGTGAATGACAATGCACCAGAGATATCAGTTACTCTGCTCATGAGCTCCGTAAGCGAGGACATCAAACCTGGCACAGATGTAGCATTAATAACTGTATCAGATAAAGACAGTGGAACAAACGGTAAAGTAAACTGTAAAATTCTATCACCGAGTCCTTTTAAATTACAGCTATCATATAAAAACTCTTACGCTCTTGTTGTGAATGAAGCTCTGGACAGAGAGCAGGTCTCACAATATAATGTCACAGTTGTAGCTCACGATGAGGGAACTCCTTCCCTCTCCAGCAGTAACGTTATAACAGTTCATGTGTCTGATGTAAATGATAACGCGCCTTTATTTCCTGCTCCGGTGATAAATATTAGCGTGAAAGAGAACAGTCCAGTTGGAGGTCTGTTGACGTCACTATCGGCACGAGACTTGGATATCGGTGAAAATGCTCTTGTTTCGTATTCATTAAGTGATACTGAAAGCAGCAGAGTGTTAAATCTCATGAACATTAACTCCCACACCGGTGAATTGTACAGCCTAAAATCATTCGATTACGAAAAAACGAAACGACTTCAGTTTAAAGTTTTGTCCACTGACTCTGGTGTCCCTCCTTTAAGCAGTAACGTGTCTGTGAATGTTTTTATCCTGGATGAGAATGACAACAGTCCAGTTTTTCTCCCTCCTTATTCTGAACCCGGATCAGTATACATTGAGAACATTCCCTACTCTGCTGAAGCGGGGTATTTTGTGGCTAAAGTCAGAGCTGTAGACGCTGATTCAGGTTATAATGCACTATTAACATATCATATAACTGAAACAAAGGGAACGAATCTCTTCCGAATCGGAACCAGCACAGGAGAAATAAGGACTAAAAGAAGAATGAGTGACAATGACTTAAAAACTCACCCCCTTATCGTTACTGTCTCAGATAACGGAGAACCTTCACTGTCCACAACTATGAGCATTGAAGTTGTGATTGTGGAAAATATGGACAGTCTGCAGCCTTCACTAAGACAAGTGCCAGTAAAGGAGGATAATTTTTCTAATCTGAATCTCTATCTGCTCATCGCTATTGTCTCAGTGTCTGTGATATTTTTACTGAGCCTCATCGCTTTAATAGCAGCTAAATGCTACGGGACAGACGGCGGTTTCAGCAGGTCCAGCGTCCCAGTGGTCACTACACACCCTGACGGGAGCTGGTCTTACTCGAAATCCACTCAGCAGTATGATGTGTGTTTTAGCTCAGACACACTGAAGAGTGACGTAGTGGTTTTCCCCTCGCCATTTCCGCCTGCAGACGCAGAGCTGATTAGCATTAATGGAGAAGACACTTTTACACGAAATCAAACTCTTCCCAGCTCTGGCACGGTAAGAACATGTTTAGTTTAAACTCTTTCTGGTTTTTAGAGTGCTCTTAATTTTTTTTTTTTTTTTTTAACTTTCTTTCATATTGTTTTGTGTGTCATTAATTAATGCTCTTGGGTTTCTATTACACAAACATTTCCAAATGATTTTCCAAATGGGCTGAATTCCATTTTCCTTTTCTGCCAATTTAGTTGGTTTTCTCACAGTTTATGAAGATTTCTTGCGCATCTATAGTAATGATGAACAAAGTCTATTCCTCTGACGTTGCTTTGCTGGATCAATCTGGTATCTCTTGTGTATTTATTTTTACCAGTCCTAGGCTTTTGTCAGTAATATTGCTTGGTGTAAATATTGAAAAGGGGACGTATTACCAAGACTGTTTTAGTTATAAATATGTTTTTGTTAATTTAGTATGCAAAAAAAATGTAAACATTAGTTTTTGTGTCTCTTTCTGTTTTCGAGTAAATTCAGAACCACAGCGTTGGACAGCAACTTGGTGCACTTTTATAAACGAAACTATGGAAAATATTGGATACAATATGCGCCTTGACAATTATAGACAAATGCGTTTTGTCGCGATAGTTACAAAAACGTTTTCTTTATATTGCTTTCTAATATACAAGTAAAATATATGACTCACACCAGGTGGTAACTTGTTTATTTATTCTATCCATGCATTTTCTGAAATCGTTGATCAACAAAATTTTCAAAGTTTAATATTAAAGTGTGTGAACTTATATGAAATTATTTTAAATAAAATATTGTTATAATAACTATTTTATAATATAGCTTCTATTGTACTTATGAAAACTGTCAGATTGCCAGTATTTAAAAGCTCTGATGCTTATGTTATGAGTAAAGCTCTGAACAGAGAGCGGCTCTTACAATATAATGTCACAGTTGTAGCTCACACTTGTAACAGCTGTAAATAAGAAGTATTAAACTTTATTTCGGGTTTCGTTCTGTTTTGTAGTAAAACCAGGACCACAGTGTTGGACGGCGAATTGTTGCAATTTAATAAAGGAAAATACGGAAGTTATAAGAGACAATATTCCGCAAGGAAAGAAAGAAAGAAAGAAAGAAAGAAAGAAAGAAAGAAACAAAGAAACAAAGAAACAAAGAAACAAAGAAACAAAGAACGAAAGAATTTGCAACTAGTTTTAAGAACTTGGTGTTGCAAATGACTTTCTAATATACAAGAATAATGTGTTTCCAACAACAGGTAGTAAATTGTTTACTAATACTATCCATGCAGTTTGTAGAACTGTTGGTAAACAGCGTTTTCTATGTTTTATCTTACGGGTTTAATTTTTAAATTAAATGACATTTTAAAATAAACTATTGCAGAATCAATTAATTTAATAAGAAAATGTGTATAGCAAAGTTAGCTGTTACAAGTTATCTGTTAGAGAGTAAATGCTTTCTTTTTAAATACATGTTTAAATAGACCGTTTTAATCGGTAAGGTTAAATAAAAGCATGACATTTCCAGTATAGACGCTTCAAATGATCTTGTGATGTTATAATAACTGCTCAGTGATATAGTCTCTATTATACTTCTGAAAACCTTTAAATGTTTAGATGTGTAACTAAGGTTTAATATATCTTTTATCCTCTTTAATAATCGAGAAGTCAACAGTGCTTAACTCTTAGCATTGCGGTTGTTTCAACACTTGTTTTATAAAATTAATTTTCAGCTGTAATGTCAGATTGTATTTTCACACAAGATGTCGCTGTAGACCGTGAGTTGGAGAAATTGGCACATTATTAATACTCCTCCTAACGCAGAATAAGAGAACAGAGCGCCACATACTTCTGACCAGGAGGCTTCGTGTATTTGTCGTTTTTCCTGGAGACGTTGGATTAAATTAAACACTCTTTCAGATTATTTTTAAATTTTCAGAAAAAGTAAGGGATGGTTGTACCGGTCAGTCCTCGTTGTGCCTGGATGAAGGCTCTGCTGCTGCAGCTTTGTTTATGGGATTTGTGTTCCGCTCAGCTTTCGTACTCGGTTTCAGAGGAGGCCAAGAAGGGAACCGTTGTTGGAAATCTAGCGAAGGATCTGAATCTCAGTGTGCAGGAACTGGAGTCGCGCATGTTTCAGCTTGTGACTGGATCTAACGCCAAGTATTTCGAGGTAAATCGGAAAACCGGGATTTTGTTAGTTAATGACAGAATAGACCGAGAGGAGCTGTGTGAAAGCAAACAGAAATGCGTACTGAATATTGAAGCGATGATCCACAATCCTCACAAGCTCTACCGGGTTGAAATTAATATACTAGACATTAATGATAACTCTCCGGTGTTTCCAGATCAAACACTTGTTTTGGATATTACTGAAAATATACTTCCGGGAGATCGGTTTCCCTTAGAACCGGCACGTGACATGGACATCAGTAGCAATTCTGTGAAAAACTATAAACTAAACACAAATGAATATTTCTCACTGGATGTACAAACTGTTGAAAAACAAAAGGTTTCGGCTGAGCTCGTACTTCAGAAATCTTTGGACCGAGAGAGAGAATCGGTGATTAATCTGGTGCTCACTGCTATAGACGGCGGGACTCCACCTAGATCCGGAACCATGCAGATAGTTGTTAATGTACTGGATATTAATGACAACAGCCCTGTATTTTCGAAGCCTCTTTACAAAGTCAAGGTGCACGAGAATGTAGGTGTAGGAACTAAAATTATTTCCGTTTCCGCAGCTGATGCAGACGAGGGAATTAACGGTGAAGTATCATACTCGATTGTAAACGATGAGGAAGAATTATTTTTCATAAATTCTCTTTCTGGTGATATCACTGTCAAAGGTAAGATTGATTATGAGGAAAATCCAGCGATAGAACTAAGAATTCAGGCCCAGGACAACGGATATTCTCCTAG
Source organism: Hemibagrus guttatus (assembly GCA_033459395.1). NCBI lineage: Eukaryota > Metazoa > Chordata > Actinopteri > Siluriformes > Bagridae > Hemibagrus > Hemibagrus guttatus. Next base: position 14,905,561 of record JAUCMX010000015.1, read on the forward strand.
AAAGTCCAGATGTAAAGTGTTAATTGAAGTAGTGGATGTGAATGACAATGCACCAGAGATATCAGTTACTCTGCTCATGAGCTCCGTAAGCGAGGACATCAAACCTGGCACAGATGTAGCATTAATCACTGTATCAGATAAAGACAGTGGAACGAACGGTAAAATAAAATGTGAAATTCTATCACCGACTCCTTTTAAATTACAGCTATCATATAAAAACTCTTACGCTCTTGTTGTGAATGAAGCTCTGGACAGAGAGCAGGTCTCACAATATAATATCACAGTTGTAGCTAATGATGAGGGAACTCCTTCCCTCTCCAGCAGTAACGTTATAACAGTTTATGTGTCTGATGTGAATGATAACGCACCTTTATTTCCTGCTCCGGTGATAAATATTAGCGTGAAAGAGAACAGTCCAGTTGGAGGTCTGTTGACGTCACTATCGGCACGAGACTTGGATATCGGTGAAAATGCACTTGTTTCGTATTCAATAAATGATAGAGAAAGCAACAGAGTGTCAAATGTGATAAACATTAACTCACACACCGGTGAATTGTACAGCCTAAAGTCATTCGATTACGAAGAAACGAAACGACTTCAGTTTAAAGTTCAAGCCACTGACTCTGGTGTCCCTTCTCTAAGTAGTAACGTGACTGTAAATGTTTTTATCATGGATGAGAATGACAACAGTCCAGTTTTTCTCCCTCCTTATTCTGAACCCGGATCAGTAAACACTGAGAACATTCCCTACTCTGCTGAAGCGGGGTATTTTGTGGCTAAAGTCAGAGCTGTAGACGCTGATTCAGGTTATAATGCACTATTATCATATCATATAACTGAAACAAAGGGAACGAATCTCTTCCGAATCGGAACCAGCACAGGAGAAATAAGGACTAAAAGAAGAATGAGTGACAACGACTTAAAAACTCACCCACTTATCATTACTGTCTCGGATAACGGAGAACCTTCACTGTCTACAACTATGAGCATTGAAGTTGTGGTTGTGGAAAATATGGACAGTCTGCAGCCTTCACTAAGACAAGTGCCAGTAAAGGAGGATAATTTTTCTAATCTGAATCTCTATCTGCTCATCGCTATTGTCTCAGTGTCCGTGATATTTTTACTGAGCCTCATTGCTTTAATAGCAGCTAAATGCTACGGGACAGACGGCAGTTTCAGCAGGTCCAGCGCTCCAGTGGTCACTGCACACCCTGACGGGAGCTGGTCTTACTCGAAATCCACTCAGCAGTATGATGTGTGTTTTAGTTCAGACACACTGAAGAGTGACGTAGTGGTTTTCCCCTCGCCTTTTCCGCCTGCAGACGCAGAGCTGATCAGCATTAATGGAGGAGACACTTTTACTCGAAATCAAACGCTTCCTAGCACTGGGAAGGTAAGACCTTAATTAACCGTTCGATTAAGCATCGCTCCGACTAACAAAAAGGATTTTCACCTTTTTATTTTTAGCAGCACTCTTTTTATGGCCCCAATTATGGTACGGGAATCTGGCGCATACAGTTTGAATTTTTGAACTTCAGATCATGTCTTAAATAAGTTACAAATGGGTTTGTTACATTTTTGCAGAATTTTTGCAGTTTAATTAACTTTATGTTCGTCAACCTCATTTCTTGAGTAATGTATGTATTTTATCAATGCTACCACTTAAACCATGTAGGCAAATACTTCCTGTTCTTCTTCACCGGTGTTTCTCATTTTACATTTGTGCTTTAAAGTACCCTGTGTCATATAATGGGATTTTTACTGAGCTACTGCAGTGATTGGATGTCTATGTTAAGAAATGGGCAAAACATAATCATCATCATCATCATCATCATCATCATCATCATCATCATCATCAACAACAACAACAACAACAGCGAAACACTTGATTTATTTTTTCAGCACCATGGACAGGGTTGGTCGTTCCCTCTGTGTTCACATTTGCAACAATTTTGTGCTGTAACATTCCTTGTGATATTTTCTTGGACGTCTATGTCATCATCGTTGAAAGTGTTACTGTAATTGTTATAATAATAATAATAATAATAATAATAATAATAATAATAGTAATTATTATTATTATTATTATTATTATTATTATTATTATTATTATTATTATTAGTTGTAGAGGTAGTAGTAGTAGTTGTCATTGTTCTTATATTTGTATTTGTGAAAGTCGTAGTTTATTAAGTAGTACTTAAAAACACGATAAGAGAAAATATTTAAACGAATACTCTTCGGTCTTAACAGCGGTACATCACACGAGGTCGCTACAGACCGTAACATTGAGGATGCGCCATTAATATGTGTTGCTCCTCCTTCCAAATTGCCGTTGTGTTAAGGAGTGTTTTCGTTCAGAGTCGAGGAAGGTTTACTTAGGATGTCGTGCGGTGTTGTCCGACTTTGATTATGTTCTGATATTATTTAGATCAATTTGTGAATAAATCCTGTGTATTATGCTTGAGCAGCAGACATGGATGTCTCGGGATATTTAGCAGCCTGGATCTTGCTCTTCCTATGTTTATGGGAAACATTGCTGGGCCAGATTGTCTATTCCGTCTCGGAGGAGGTGATCAAGGGAACAGTTGTTGGAAATATCGCCAAGGATCTGAAAATCAGCGTTCATGAGCTTGAGTCGCGTATGTTTCAGATTGTATCTGGATCTACTAACAAGAAGAATTTCGATGTCAATTTGAAAACCGGAGCGCTGTTTGTGAACGATAGGCTTGACCGTGAGGAGTTTTGTGAGCGCAGTCAAAGATGCATTTTGAACATGGAGGCTCTCTCTCAAAACCCCCATAGCCTTCATCGGATTGAAATAAACATTTTGGATATTAATGATAATTCTCCAAGCTTTCCGGATGACTCTATAACCATAAATATTACTGAAGATGCAAGTCCTGGTGATAGATTTCATCTTCCAGTGGCTGAAGATGCAGATGTTGGCAGTAATTCACTGAAAGATTACAAATTAAGTACAAATGAATATTTTTCTGTTGATGTACAGGGTGCTGAGCAGAGTCTATCTGCTGAGCTAGTTTTACAGAAAACTTTAGACAGAGAAAAACAATCCACCATCAACCTAGTGCTTACTGCTCTTGATGGAGGAAAACCTCTAAAGTCTGGAGCATTACAAATAATTATAAATGTAATTGATGTGAATGATAATAAGCCTGTGTTTAGTAAGTCTCTCTACAAAGTTAGTATTAAAGAAAATGCTTCAGTAGGCACTAAAATCATGTCTCTTATTGCCACTGATTTAGATGAAGGCACCAACAGTGAAATTCTTTACTCATTTCTTGACCGAGCAAATTCCAAAACAGATGGTTTATTCACAGTTGTTCCTGACACTGGTGATATTGTAGTCAAAGGCCAAATTGATTATGAAGAAACTCCTGCTATTGAATTAAGAGTTCAAGCAAGAGACAAAGGAAGTCCACCTAAAAGCGCTCAGTGCAAAGTTTTAGTGGAAGTTTTGGATGAGAATGACAATGCTCCGGAAATTTTCATAACTCCACTGCTAGACAGTGTGAAAGAGGACACCAAACCTGGAGCTGCTGTGGCTTTAGTTACAGTGTCTGATAAAGATGGAGGGAAGAATGGGATTATACATTGTTCTGTTAAAGGCTTGTTTCCGTTCAAACTGGAATCTTCATACAGCAACCATTATTCCCTAGTAGTAGATAGACCACTGGACAGAGAGAGTATTTCTGAGTATACCATTACTATATTGGCTAGAGATGAAGGCACTCCACCACTTTCCAGCAGCAGCATATTTACTGTTCAGATATCTGATATTAATGATAATGCACCACAGTTTTCGATGTCCATGATCAATGCTTATATAAAGGAAAATAGTCAAATTGGTTGTCAAATTGCCAAGGTGGTAGCAAATGATCCAGATTTTGGAGTAAATGCTGCACTTTCATACTCACTGCTAGAGAATGGCAGTGGTGATATTCCCATATCAACAATGTTTCATCTGAATTCTTTAAACGGTGAAATAGTAACAATGCAGACATTTAACTATGAGACAATGAAAAGAGTTCAATTTCAAGTTCAAGCCACTGACTCTGGCAGTCCACCTCTGAGCTGTAATGTAACTGTGAATGTTTTTATTCTGGATGAGAATGACAACAGTCCAGTTTTTCTCCCTCCTTATTCTGAACCCGGATCAGTAAACACTGAGAACATTCCCTACTCTGCTGAAGCGGGGTATTTTGTGACTAAAGTCAGAGCTGTAGACGCTGATTCAGGTTATAATGCACTATTATCATATCACATAACCGAACCTAAAGGGAATAGCCTTTTCCGAATTGGAACCAGCACAGGAGAAATAAGGACTAAAAGACCAATGAGTGACAGTGACTTAAAAACTCACCAACTTAAAATAACGGTATCTGACCATGGAGAACCATCACTGTACACATCACTATCCATTGATATTGCTGTAACTGAAAGAATTGATGACATGAAGACATCTTTTAGACAAGTGCCAGTCGAGGAGGAGAATCTTTCTAATCTGAATCTGTATCTGCTCATCGCTATTGTCTCAGTCTCCGTGATATTTTTACTGAGCCTCATTGCTTTAATAGCAGCTAAATGCTATGGGACAGACAGCAGTTTCAGCGGGTCCAGCATTCCAGTGGTCACTACACACCCTGACGGGAGCTGGTCTTACTCGAAATCCACCCAGCAGTATGATGTGTGTTTTAGTTCAGACACACTGAAGAGTGACGTAGTGGTTTTCCCCTCGCCGTTTCCGCCTGCAGACACAGAGTTGATCAGCATTAATGGAGGAGACACTTTTAACAGGACGCAAACTCTCCCGAGTACTACAAAGGTAAGCATCTTGTTTGCCTTTGAGCTTTGTCTTGCTGTGCTCAATCAAATTTGGGATAAAGAAGTCTTTCCACAAAAGACTTGTTCTTGTTCACTACCCTATGGTTAAATATGCTGCCGTGATGTAGTAGATCTGATTTTCTGATGTTTCAGATTTCTGATCTTTTAATTTTGGTTTATTTCATAATGGCTGATTTGTCTGATGTGTCCAGCACAACAATGGCATTGTGTCTCACAAAAAAAGTATTAGCATATTCTTTAATGATTTAGTTTGGTGGTTTAGGTGCTGTCTGAGCCGTTCAGATGCATGCATAATTTTTATTTATTTGAGGTGACGTGTGAGTGGAATTTGCGTGGAAACGTGTGGTTGTGAAGTTTGTCTAGACATTCATTACACTACATGGATTATTATTCTACAGCTTATAATGCTTATGAATATGATCTATTAATACAACTTATTTATATATATGAAGACTGTAATCAGATTTCATGTCACTGTTCTGTTAATACTGTTACAATACCAAAATGCAACTAGCACCACCATCACCACTAGTAATATGGCTGCTACTGCTACTGCTAGTTTTACTTTCACCACTACCAGCCACAAATAAAACAAACAAACAAACAAACAAACAATTAAACAGCAACAACAACAATATTAATAGTAATAATAATAATAATAATAATAATGTTCATTATTATTATTATTATTATTATTATTATTATTATTATAAACTCATGTAAACCGAATGAAACAACTATTTAAACCTTACAATATTTAAAAAAAAAATCATAATAGGTAATTAGCTATATAATAGGTTTTTATTTAGAATTTTAATAACCTAAACAATAAGTAAAAACTACAGTTTCTAAACAAAGGGTAGTGGCAGTACATACACACGGGGAGTCACTGTTGACCGTGGACTGGAAATCTGTGACTCATTATCATTCGTCCCATCCCTCCTTCTGAATAGTTAAAAGGTGGGTAAGGCTCAGACGGGAATATAGCCTGATGCTAATCAACAACCCGAGCCTCTGTTACGAAATCATGTCGTTTCACAGCTAAACCTTTTTACAAATAAACTCATTTAAGCACAGGAGCGATGATCGTTACAGTCGGTGGATCGTCTGCCTGGATCAGGGCGTTGTCGTTGCTGCTGTTTTGTTTATCGGGGTCGTCTCGTGGGCAGATTTCGTACTCCATCTCTGAAGAGGCGAAAAAGGGAACATTTGTTGGAAATATAGCCAAGGACCTTAACGTTGATGTTAGTGATCTGCAATCGCGTTTGTTTCAAATTGTTACTGGATCTAATAAGAGGTACTTTGACGTAAATCCCAAAACAGGTGCTTTAATTGTTAACGACAGAATTGACAGAGAGGAGCTGTGCGAGGGTAAGCAGAAATGTTCCTTAAATATTGAAGCAATGGCACACAACCCTTTGACCCTGTACCGCATTGAGGTGAGTATTCTGGACATTAACGACAATTCACCGGTTTTCCCAATACAGACACTTGAGTTGAACATTACTGAAAATGTTGTTACTGGAGACAGATTTTCTCTACATTTGGCTGATGACATGGATGTAGGCGTGAACGCGGTGAAGAGCTACAGGCTCAGTCCGAACGAACATTTTTCACTGGATGCACAGAACACTGGAGAAAGTGTTTCAGCAGAGCTGGTTTTGCAGAAAGCTTTAGACCACGAGAAACAATCCGTGATAAAGCTCACCCTGACCGCTGTGGACGGTGGGAAACCACCCAGATATGGAACGGCAGAGATAATCGTTCACGTGCTGGACATTAACGACAACAACCCAGTGTTTAGTAAACCTCTATATAAAGTCAAAGTCCAAGAGAATGCACCAGTTGGGAGTAAAATCCTGACGGTCTCTGCTACGGATGCTGATGAAGGTGTTAACGGTGACGTAGTGTATTCCTTTGTAGGCCGTGACAGAAACTCTTTAGTAAACTTATTTTCTATAAATCCGAATTCAGGCGATATTACAGTAAAAGGCAATATTGACTTTGAAGAAAATCCTGCGATTGAACTAAGAGTACAAGCTCAAGACAAAAGCGTCTCTCCAAGACATACGAACTGTAAAGTTTTGATAGAAGTAATAGATGTGAATGACAATGCACCTGAGATTACAGTCACTCTGCTCATGAGCTCGGTACCCGAGGACATCAAACCTGGCACAGGTTTTGCATTAATTACAGCTGCAGATAAAGACGGAGGGGCGAATGGGAAAGTGAATTGTAAAATAACTGGAACGAGTTATTTTAAACTACAATCGTCATATAAAAACTCGTATTCGGTTGTAGTTAGTGAGCCATTGGATAGAGAAGAAATATCCCAATATAACATCACGATTCTTGCTAATGATGAGGGCACGCCACCGCTGTCTAGCACTACTGTTTTACATATTCACCTCTCGGATGTGAATGACAACGCACCGCTATTTCCGGCACCGATAATTAACATTAACGTGCACGAGAATAGTCCAGCCGGAGGCTTGTTATCTATTCTGACAGCGCATGATCGAGATGAAAGGGAAAACGCGCAAATATCTTATTCTTTGATTAATAGTGACAGTTCTATTGTGTCGGTATTAACACTGATGAACATAAACTCACACACTGGTGAACTCTACAGCCTGCAGTCTCTTAATTATGAAGAAATTAAAAATATCCAATTTAAAGTTCAGGCCACTGACTCTGGTATACCTCCTCTTAGTAGTAATGTAACTGTAAACATTTTTATCCTGGATGAGAATGACAACAGTCCTGTTATTTTGCCTCCTTATTCTGAACCCGGATCAGTAAACACTGAGACCATTCCCTACTCTGCTGAAGCGGGGTATTTTGTGGCTAAGGTCAGATCTGTAGACGCTGATTCAGGTTATAATGCACTATTATCTTATCATATAACCGAACCAAAGGGAACGAATCTTTTCCGAATCGGAACCAGCACAGGAGAAATAAGGACTAAAAGACGAATGAGTGACAACGACTTAAAAACTCACCCGCTTATCATTACTGTCTCGGATAACGGAGAACCTTCACTGTCCACGACTATGAGCATTGAAGTTGTGGTTGTGGAAAATGTGGACAGTCTGCAGCCTTCACTAAGACAAGTGCCAGTAAAAAAGGATAATTTTTCTAATCTGAATCTCTATCTGCTCATCGCTATTGTCTCAGTGTCCGTGATATTTTTACTGAGCCTCATCGCTTTAATAGTAATTAAATGCTACGGGACAGACGGCGGTTTTAGCAGGTCCAGTGCTCCGGTGGTCACTACACACCCTGACGGGAGCTGGTCTTACTCGAAATCCACTCAGCAGTATGATGTGTGTTTTAGTTCAGACACACTGAAGAGTGACGTAGTGGTTTTCCCCTCGCCGTTTCCGCCTGCAGACGCAGAGCTGATCAGCATTAATGGAGGAGACACTTTTAACAGGACACAAAGTCTTCCTAGCACTGGGAAGGTAAGGTTATAAAATAAATGCTTTGCATGGTTTATTAATTATATTGAAGGTGCAGGGGGATGAAAATAATATTACCTACATCATTACAAATAATTTGGTAACGTTGCATGAGTCACATTAACTGACATTCTTTCTCATTAACTATAATCAAAAATTTGGTCAATAAAGGTTATACTTTACTACCCCTTACACCTTTAAAATCCAACAAAGCATGATAGGTGTGCAGGTATTTTTTTTAGGGAAATGCTGTGCATCCAGTAAGAATGCACTTTGAAATACTTCATGCATGCTACAGCTTTTACCTGGAAATATACAGTGCTCTTTGAATGCCATGAGTGATATTTAGCACACACAAAATATGAACAAGCAGATAAAATAACTTGTTGGGGTGGTGTGAGATTATACAACTTCCCCAAAGGGGTTTTTAGACTGTCAGCACACTTAGTCCTAATCTACGGAACCAATATGGGAATGTATTTATTGACAAAGACTTCAAAGCACTTCTGTAAGTCCCACTAGATAATGGTGTTTGCCAAGTGCCTTAAATCAGGAGTACTATATTAAACACTGAACTTGGGTTAGTATTTTACAGTTGTGAAAACACATTGAAAGTAAACACCTCCACTCTTGCCTCTTTCTGTAAGTGCTATTATACATCACAACATTAATATAACAATAGTAATTATTATTACTAATGTGATAATGTTATGTATGTTGCTTATGTGGATACATGATGACCATGAAATGCATACTAGTTATACACTGATCAGGCATAACATTATGACCATTTTGAATGGTCACAATGAATATTGTGTTGGTCCCCCATTTTGCTGCCAAAACAGCCCTGACTCATCGAGACATGGACTCCACTAGATCCCTGAAGGTGTGCTGTGGTATCTGGCAGCAAGATGTTAGCATCAGATCCTTTAAGTTCTGTATGTTGCAAGGTGGGGCCTCCATGGATCGGACTTGTTTGTCCAGCACATCCCACAGATGCTCAATTGGATTGAGATCTGGGGAATTTGAAGGGTTAAATCTGCTGGCTTGCCTTCTTCCCATAGTGCATCCTTGTGCCATATGTTCCCCAGGTAAGCGACGCACACGCACCCGGCCATCCAAGTGATGCAAAAGAAAACGTGATTCAACAGACCAGGCCACCTCCTTCTATTGCTCCATGGTCCAGTTTTGATGCTCACGTGCCCATTGTTGGCGCTTTTAGTGGTGCACAGGGGTCAGCATGGACACCCTGACTGGTCTGCGGCTATGCAGCCCCATATTCAACAAACGGTGATGCATTGTGTATTCTGGCACTTTTCTATCAGAACCAGCATTAACTTCTTCAGCAATTTGAGCAACAGTAGCTTGTTTGTTGATTCGGACCACACTGGCCAGCCTTTGCTCTCCAAGTGCATCAGTGAGCCTTGGCTGCCCCTCAAACCCTGTCACCGGTTGACCACTGTTTCTTCCTTGGACCACTTTTGATAGATACTAACCACTGCAGACCTGGAACACCCCACAAATGTTGCAGTTTTGCAGATGGTCTGATCCAGTCATCTAGCTATCATAATTTGGCCCTTGTCAAACTCTCAAAACCTAATGATTGCCCATTTTTCCTGCTTCAAACACATTAACTTTGAGAATAAAATGTTCACTTGCTGCCTAAAATATTCCACCCACTAACAGGTGCCATGAAGAGATAATCGGTTTTATTCACTTCATCTGTCAGTGCTCATAATGTTATGCCTGATCGGTGTATATATAATATTATTTATATACAGCTTTGTGCAAAGTTAGTAAAAACTGCACTACATAATATAGTATAGCATAGTATTGCATAGCATAGTGTTAAATAGTATTTTATTGTTCTGGATGCACACTAAAGTACAGTGCAGTATAGTACAGGACAGCAGAGTAAAGAAAAATATGGCATAGTATAGTTTAGTATAGTATTACACAGCACAGTACAGTACAGTGTAACAAAGTATAGTGTCTTGTGGCACAGTAAAGCTTCTTCCAGCCTGTACTGACTTTGTTGTATTAACATACATGTTCAATCCTGGCTTTTGTATAGTATACCTGTAGTATCGTATAGTATAGCATAGAATAGTGCTTCATAATATAGAATAGTTAATTATAGTACCAAAAGTACACTAAAGAGCAGTATAGTATATTGCAGTACAGTACATTGTTGCTTAACATAGTAGAGTAGATAGGGCATGAAACCTTTATTATCACCACATACATTACAGCGGAATTCTTTTCTTCGCATATCCCAGCTGAGGAAGTTGGGGTCAGAGCACAGGGGCAGCTATGATACAGCGCTCTGGGAGCAGAGATGGTTAAGGACCTTGCTCAATTGCCCAACAGTGGAGCTTGGTGGTACTGGGGTTTGAACCCCAATCCTCCGATCAACAACCCAGAGCCTTAAGCACTTGAGCCACCACTGCCCCTCCATGGAATAGCGTCTTCTATTCTGTATTATAAAATGCATATTCATTTCAGTTATTGTGCAAGATGTATGCTAGAATACAATATAGCATAGTATAATATAGTATAGGAGATTGTACGGCAATATAAAATAGTATTCTACAGCATTCAATGTACAGTTAAATGCAATGCAGTATAATGCAACTTGCAATGAAATCGTATAGCACAGCATAGCATTTTGAGTATTATAGCAATGCATTTTATTGACTATTATATTATAGAGTGATACAATAAAGAACAGCATACAATAGTACTGAAAATACTGTAGAGTTTACTGCAGTAAAATATAATATAGTATAGCACAGCATAGTACAGTATAGTATGTTAACTCAACAAGTAATGGGAAAACAACGAGATAGATGAAAAAAAAAAAAAACAATTAGCAATAACATGATTTTAGAAATGTATTTGAGCATTCATGCTTTTCTTAAAATATTCATTTTATTTTTTTTGCCCACGTGGTGTCAGTGCAGACTGTAACATTTTTATAACCCATCCTGTTTCCTCCTTGTGTTGGGTAATGTGACATTAACGATTTGCAGTCGAAGTGAGAAACGATTTGGTATGGACTAGAGGACAATGCATATTCAGGGTTGTCTCTGATCAGCGGACTATCTTCATATACACATCTACTTTCTGCTTTGGAACACAGAGGATGGCCGACCGAAAATATCTTTTGCCTGGGATACCACTTGTTTTGTGTATTTTTTCATATTTGCCTGTTGGAGTAAATGGTCAGATCACTTATTCTGTGTCTGAGGAAGTAAATATCAGGACTGTTGTTGAATTTGGTGAAAGATATGAATCTGAACGTAGACAAGTTGGATGCACGAGCATTTCAGATTGTGCCTGGGATGAACAGCAGGTATTTTCATGTGAATCTTCAAACTGGCATTTTGTGCGTTAGGGAAATAATTGACCATGAGGAGCTATGTCCTAATGCCCCCACTTGCTCTTTAAATTTTGAAGCCATACTGAATCACCCTCTGAGTCTGTACCGAGTCATGGTAAATGTTGTAGACGTTAATGATAATTCGCCTGTTTTTCCAGTGAAAGCTCAAATTTTGAATATATCTGAGTCAGTGCAGCTCGGAGCTAGATTTTTGTTACTCAGTGCATTTGATGCTGATGTTGGTTCATTGTCAGTAAAAAGCTATAAACTAAGTCCAAGCAAACAGTTTTCGTTGGATGTACACAGCAAAGGAGAGCATGTCATGTCTGCTGAACTTGTTCTCTGGAAAGATATAGACAGAGAGAAAGAACCTGTTATCAGACTCGTTTTGACCGCGTTTGATGGAGGGAAGCTGCCCAGGTCTGGATCACTGCAGATTATAGTCAAGGTTTTAGAGATAAATGACAACGCCCTTGTGTTTAGCAGTGCTCTTTTCAAAGTACACGTTATTGAGAATGCACCAGCAGGAACTATGATAATAAAACTATATGCTACTGACATAGACAAAGGCCCAAACAGGGAAATCAAATATCTTTTCAGTACTCACGGCCAAGAAAAGAATCTAGATTCATTTTCAATGAATCCAGATACAGCGAAATTATAGTCAAAGGTATTATTGATTTTGCAGATAAAGCTTTCCACAAGTTAAGAGTTGAAGCCCATGACAAAGGGTTTTCCCCAATGACAACTAACAAAATCCTTGTTGAAATCATAGATGTTAATGATAATGCACCAGAAATGATCATAATGCAATTACAGGTGAGTTTGAGGGAAGATGCAAAATGTGTCACTGCTGTAGCTCTAGTTATCGTTTCAGATAAAGATGGAGAAGCAAACGGGAAAGTGAGCTGCAAGTTGATTGGTGAACTGCCATTCAAACACGAGTTGAACTATAAAAACTACTACTCTGTTGTACTTGATGGCCAACTCGACAGAGAAAATGTTTCTCTGTACAATATAACCATTACAGCAACTGATGAAGGAACCCTGCTGCTCTCCAAATTTCATACATGAATCACTGAGTTTTACTGAGACAAAAATAAATGTCTATGTTAAAGAAAACGTGCTGCCTGGACCACTTCTGTACTCATTCTCAGCGATCGATCAAGATTTTAATGAAAACGCTGAAGTTTCCTATTGTATTTTGGAGAAAAAATTATCTGGAGTGTCCACCATAAATATCAACTCGCTGATGGGCCAAATCTATAGTCTGCAATCCTTCAATTCCAAGGAAAATAAGATTTTCAGTTTTCAAGTTAAGGCCACTGACTCTGGTGTCCCTCCTCTTAACAGCACAGTCACTGTAAACGTTTTCATCCTGGATGAGAATGGCAACAATCCTGTTATTTTGCCTCCTTATTCTGAACCCGGATCAGTAAACACTGAGAATATTCCCTACTCTGCTATTTTGTGGTTAAAGTCAGAGCTGTAGATGCTGATTCAGGTTATAATGCACTATTATCTTATCATATAACCGAACCAAAGGGAACGAATCTTTTCTGAATCGGAACCAGCTCAGGAGAAATAAGGACTAAAAGATGAATGAGTGACAACGACTTAAAAACTCTCATCATTACTGTCTTGGATCATGGAGAACCTTCACTGTCCACAACTATGAGCCTTGAAGTTGTGGTTGTGGAAAATATGGACAGCCTGCAGCCTTCACTAAAAACAGTTTCAATTAAAAAGTTTCAATCTGAATCTCTATCTGCTCATTGCCGTTGTCTCAGTGTCCTTGATATTTTTACTGAGCCTCATTGCTTTAATAGCAGCTAAATGCCATGGGACAGATGGCTGTTTCAGCAGGTCCAGCGCTCCAGTGGTCACTACACACCCTGATGGGAGCTGGTCTTACTCGAAATCCACTCAGCAGTATGATATGTGTTTTAGCTCAGACATACTAAAGAGTGACATAGTGGTTTTCCCCTCGCCATTTCCGCCTGTAGATGCAGAGCTGATCAGCATTAGTGGAGGAGACACTTATTCCAGGAGCCAAACTCTCACAAGTACTGGGATGATGAGCACAATCAAGGTTTCAGTTGTAGAACTGTTTGGTGTATTGACTGATCAATTTAATCCACACTTTATTGCGTAATGAACCGCATTATATTTCAATTAAAGATTGTAGTTTCAGCACCACCACGTTGGACAGCGACTCAGCTTACTAAATGACCGTGTAAATGGAATTTTAAGGGGCAAAATAGTATATTTTTTATATGTTAGGTTATTGCAGTAATAATTAATAAAATAATTAGTAATTTTTAATGCGGTTATATAAACAGGTAGATTTTTCAGTAGTTTAGTAGATTTGTAAATGTGTAAAAAAAAAATGCTATATATAAGGGTAAATAAGGGTTCTCCTCTCCAAAAAATTGTCCTAACTGTAACTCCTGATAAGGAAACACTCTAGTAATGGGAGAGCCAAATAACACATAAGGTTGAAAACATAGAACTATACTGTAGTTATATACACTAGCTTGCTGACAGGCAGGAACAGCACAACATCTCACTATATTCCTGGTAGAGACTATGAGCAATCAAATATTAATTTCCATTTCATTTGATTTGTTTTTGTGACCCAGCAATGATTGATAATCTCTTATAATAATCATTAGTCTAGAAAATAAATATAAAACATTTCATTGTAAAAGAAAAAAATCAACACAAACAGTTGCAAGGCAGTGTATAGATGTGTTGATATGAAAATATTTATATTTAATATTATATATTTGTGTGTGCATTTATGTATGTTTGATGAATAGAGAGTGTCAGGAATATAGACAGAAAAGACAGAAAAAGAATTCCACAAAGTGCATGGGCCTTTGTTTGCTTACATGTGTGAACACAACTATAACCCATCACACATCTTACAAGTATGCCAGAAGTTCATGATGGAAAGACAGACATATATACCTCCCCCAGTTATTATTTGTCTTGATGGCAGGGTGTTTGGTGAGATCTAGGTATGATACTGGGCCTGGCTTTAAAAGCTCACAAAGGTTTGTTTTAGAATGAGGCCTCTTATAGACACCACCATATTTGCATTTTCCACTGCTTTCAAGGATGGTAAGGAAAGTGTGTGGGAGGTGAGGTTTGTGGCTAAACTGTGGGTTGGGTTTGGCTGGAGTGGAGATTTGGCTTGAAATATAAGAACTTATAAACCTGTACAATTCCTTAGAATATGTCAGTGTTTCCAAATGTAGTGCCTGATTATACAGTTTTAGCACGATGAGCAGTGGGGCTGACCTTGAGCTGCACTCCCAGTGCCAAGGCGCATATTGTGCCCTTCACAGGGTTCAGACTAGTGGAAAAAATGAGGCAGAGATTGGGTTGAGATTAGAGCTGTATTAGAGTTGTATGAGGATAGTTTGCAGTCCCAGCTCTACAACAGTGAGGAGCCAGCATCCTCATTTATATTCTGCATCCTGTTATATAGCTGAATATTTTACACGTTCTCTCATACACCTGATTTCCCTTTCTCTAAAGCAGTCTCTCATGTCTCATTGGCATTTTCTTTCTTCCTGTGCTGAGATTCATCACCTGAAGTCTTGCCAAGAAGAATGTAGTGCTATTTTCACTCTTAAAGTAAAAAAGGCAGCTCTTTGAAGTCTATGCAAATTACACAGTGTGAATTAATGACTGTGGTTAACCCTGGCAGTTCTTTTCTTCCTTTCTTTAACAAAAATAGCAGGATGTTATTAATAAATACTTATAAAAACTATTTATTATTCAGGTCACATTAGCAAAGATTGTTAATTGATTCATTATAACATTAATATAATTTAATTTATATATCTATCTGTTGTAGGTTCAAGATGCAACTTTTTTGTGTTCCTCTGGTTTTCTGCAGCACAGATTTCATGCATTTTAATTTTAGCTTGGGTTTTCGTTGGAGTAATGAAAAACTGAGTCATACTTCACACACACACAGAGGAAGTGCTGCTCGACAGTCTTATGCTTAATAAAAATGAAGGCATGCTGAGAGGTAGTCTCAGAGTGAGTGTGTTTGTGTGTCTCTCTGTGTGTACTTCTTATCAAAAGTATTACAGTTTCTATATAAACCGATCAACATGGAACCAGCTTAGGTGAATTTGTCATAAGCTTTGATTTCTTGACTAGAAATAAAAGGTTAAATTTTCAAGAATATATATCATTTCCGTTTATAAAAAACTATAATAAAAAATACTTCATGTTCTCAGCTGAATTAGTCTTTAAGTATCTTTCTGCATGTGTTACATCTCCTGTTAATAGTTGATGATAAGATCTGGACTGCATTGTGCATTGTTATATTCAGATGCTTTATATTTTTTGTAATCTAAGTGAACCCAAAGACAGAGTGCAAGAAGTAGGCGTAGACTGGATTTTTTCAGGGAGGGACCGTGCTGGTAGATGAATATCATTAGGTAATTCTGCAGTGTGGGCATCTGGGCTGGGTTTTCTCTGCAGAGGGCTGCAGGTGGCAGACTGATTTGTACTGAGCAGACTCAAGACAGGGAGTGCTCGCTAGCTCCCTCTGTTAGTAGTGGTGGTGCATGTCAAGAATTTCATTTAAAAATTCAGCTCGTGCTTTGACCAGTAGGGGTCATTTTATTTCATACAATTTATTTAATGCTTTCTATTGCTTTGGATCTCTGTATAATCTGCTCTTAATCTCTCTGTCATTCTGTTTGAATGTAAATTAATTGATTTGCTTCAAACGACAAGTTCTTTTTCCATATTTCCTGATCTTATTAAAATAATATTAAAGTAATATTATAATGTTATAAAAATGAAAGCAATAGTACAATATATACCACGGCAATGCTTTTTGCAGCCCTTAGTCATGTTGCTTCTGGGAGAGGGGATGAGGAAGTTGGATGACTCACAGCTGGGAGTGGATGAAGTGGTGTGAAAAGCTGTCAGGTTATTGCTCAACCTGCCTCATCTTGATTGCCCTAACAACGGGGAACAAGGATGTCGGGTCATTCACCGGTTAATGGTGAATTATAGGGCAAAAAGGGATCGGGTGAATCTCTCTGCTTGTGCTCAGGGGACATCTGGAGAGCAGGTACTGTTCCAGGGTGAGGGATTGGCACAAATCTGTTAAAAAGGGATGGAAATGCACAAAGAATAATTGTAACCATTTTTTTTCTTAATTCAAATGGATTTTTCTCCAACTGAATGCCGTTCTTAATGCTTTAGTGATAACTCTGTCCTCCTGTGTCCATGACATTCCTGTGAAAAGTATTTAAAATGTTTCAGCCTGTAGGTTTCCTTTAATTAAAAATCCGGTTCAGCAAGTAGAAGAAAGTGATATACAGAAAGGAAAGGGGAAAACTAAATCTAAGAGAAGGAAAGAAGATGGAGGGAAATTGAGCAGGAAGAAAGTGATGCATTAAAGAGAGAGGTGCTTTTTTAGGCTTTCTAAAAGTGGCCTGTGTGCATCTTTGCTGGGGGCAGTGCCAGTTCAGCCTGTCTCTGCTTCCTCACTCAGATGGGTTTATCTTTGTCCAAATTCAGTACACTTACATAAGAGAGGTCAGGATAAAGGCAAGGAACATATTTATTGTTAATGCTGAGACAGGAAGCATCAAAACACATTCAGTGGACATAAGGAACTGGTTCCTAATTTATGAATGAATGAGTATAAGTTACCAGAAATGGATAATTAGCCACATTAGGAATGTCAGACATGATTAGAAAGACTGATAAATGGAGGTTTTCCCAATCACTTCTATATAATTATAGAGATGTTGCTCTGTCTTGCAATTTAAATGATGTGAATGCTGTAGATGGATGGTCTTCTCCTTTAGGAAATGTTTGGATGCTTACTTCATGTGAAACTTTGTTTTTATTTCTGAAAAGAGACCCCAATGTCTTAATCTAATGTGATGAGATCATTAAAAGAACGAGATTTCAGCACAGGGAGGTATTCCACACTGCAGGAGCCAGGTGTGTGTGGTCTGCTGGTGTGTGCAATTAATAGGGTTAAACCCAGTGATAAACAACAAACAGGTCTCTGCAGCTAAAACACACTGCAGCTGCAAATGTCACTTTAAATCCTACAGTACATACCAAAAAAGGAAGAAGTAACATGAAAGAAATGGCAGTAGAATTTTTTTAGGATTTGCAGTTTGTTGTATTAAAAACTGACAGTGCTTTGGACACCAGAATTGTTTTTGGGAGAGAAGAGATATTTCAAATTACTTTATTTGGAAACAACTGTCAGAATTGTTGCCACTTTTTTGTAGCATCAGACAGCTTGTTAATTTCATTGCTGAGAAAAAGGAAGTAGAACAGAAGGCCAAAGAAGGACAAAGTAGGAAGGAGATATATTCAGAGGGGGGAGGGGTGGGGAGGAAGGAGAGAGAGAGAGAGAGAGAGAGAGAGAGAGAGAGAGAGAGAGAGATGTTTTCAGATGCACAGTTAAAGTTTTGCTGAAGATGATGAACTAGCAATGTGTTTAACAATTTCTAGGCATACACAGAATAATACAGGTATACAGAACAGTGAATTCACAGTACAATAGATAAACACTGCAGCTGTGCCCACCCCATTAAAGGTGGAGCTGCCTCTGATGTGAATAAACTGGATACTTATTTACCAACTTCTTATTTTTGCTTCCACTTCTGGAAAAAAAATTGAGAAAAAGAATAAAAAAGTGCAAATATAACAAAAAAGCAAAATGAAAGTGTAATCTGTCATCTTTCTTTAAAATGAATTATGCAAACCTGAACTGGTGAACATTCTTTAAATTATCA
Source organism: Hemibagrus guttatus (assembly GCA_033459395.1). Lineage (NCBI taxonomy): Eukaryota > Metazoa > Chordata > Actinopteri > Siluriformes > Bagridae > Hemibagrus > Hemibagrus guttatus. The sequence continues at coordinate 14,924,067 of JAUCMX010000015.1, forward strand.
TTATGCACACCTGTGACATTCTAGTGTTTTTTTTTTTTACATTTACATTTTTACAGGATAAATAATTTTTTTTAAGTCCTATGCAGCTTAGAAAATGTCTTTAACCCTAACCCATAATATGTTAAACAAAATGTCATTTAAAACTGTAACTGAAACTTTCACTATAACACTATGAAAAAGATTTCTACTGAACCAGGGCATGATCAAGACTTGCATCTTCAGTTACAAGCAATTAATGCTGTATATAGTAATAACAGAGTTAAAAACGGAAACTTATTGTCTTTTGAGACATTTGAATGTCATGCTTCGAAATCAGTGTTAAATATTTGAAGGAAAGTCAGTGAATTTATTTTGCGTATTCTTGGCGCGCTGCATTACCAGCACCATTATGTAGCGCTTTCTGAGATAAGCACAGAAGCACAGAAATGAGGTGAAATCATAAGTAGGAGCAAGGGGAGGGCTGGCGTGTGTGTGTGTGTGTGTGTGTGTGCGTGTGTGTGTGTGTGTGTGTGTGTGTGTTAGAGAGAGAGAGAGAGAGAGCACCAGCGGCAGGGAAATACACCCGTTAACGGCTTGCAAAGGCAAAAAAAAAGAAAGGAAAAAAGAAAAAAAGGCGAGAGAGAGAGCACGGACAAAGAAAACATGGACGCAGCCACTGAGTATATTCGTGCACCTCTACTACGGAATATGCTCCCAAACCATCGTGTAAACGAAATGAAGAACAATTAGGCCAAATTAATGCCGTGCAGGGAAGCGAGGCATTGCTGCAAAGAGAGCTGTTTTTCTAATCCGTTTGCGGATTCCGGGAGCTTGTCATGGCTGTTGCAGAGAGATGTTGCAGCTGTTGGGGGAAAAATGTGCCTCTTGTGTCATTTTTGATGTTTTTGCTCTGTTGTGGCCTTACACTTGGACAAATACGCTATTCCATTCAAGAGGAATCTGACAAAGGAGCGGTCGTGGGTGACATTGCGCAAGATTTGGGGCTGGATGTTGCAAAGCTCTCGGCTCGAAGTATCAAGGTAACGGTCGACGGAGGAAAACGGTATGTGGATGTGAATCCTAAAAACGGAAAACTGTTCGTAAACGAACGAATCGACAGGGAGGCGTTGTGTGACAGGACCGGTGTCTGCGTTTTAAATTTCGATTTGCTTCTTGAAAACCCGTCCGAGGTGCACAGCATCGAGGTGGATGTGGTTGACGCGAACGACAACGCGCCGCAATTCCCGAGAGACGAATACCAGTTGGAAATAACAGAGTCGGCGTCGCCCACTTCACGTTTTCCAGTCGAGCACGCGCTGGATCCAGATATCGGAACCAACTCGATCCGGTCTTACCGACTCGGGCCAAACGAGCATTTTGCGCTCGATTCCAACAAACCGTCGCCCAACAGCAAACACGTAGAGCTCGTGCTGAAAAAGCCTCTGGACCGCGAGCAGACGCCTTATCATCAGTTGATTCTGACAGCGTCTGACGGCGGCACACCAGCGTTGACAGGTACGGCGAAAATTAATGTGCGCGTCTTAGATTCGAACGACAACAATCCTGTGTTCGACAGCTCCGTGTACAAAGTGAAACTGCTGGAAAATTCACCGAAAGACACACTCGTTATTAAATTAAACGCCACGGATCAGGATGAGGGTACAAACGGTGAGGTGTTCTATTCGTTCAGCAGTTACACTCCGGAAAGGGTTAGGCAGGTGTTCAGCATGGATACCAACACGGGAGAAATTAGAGTCCGGAGCAATGTGGACTATGAGGATACCAGCACATATGAGATGTACATCCAGGCCATGGACAAAGGACCAGCTGCAGTTGCGGCCCATTGCAAAGTGGTTGTGGAGGTGGTGGATGTGAATGATAATGTTCCGGAGATTGTGCTGTCATCCTTGTCAAGCCCCGTGCGTGAGGATGCCCGTGCTGACACCGTTGTGGCCTTGATCAGTGTGACAGACCGAGACTCTGGTGCAAATAAGCAAGTGACGCTGGAGATCCAACCTGGCCTTCCGTTCAAAATCAAGTCCTTCAGGAACTACTACACTTTAGTAACATCTGCCTTCTTGGACCGTGAGACCACAGCAGCCTATAATGTAACCCTCAGTGCCACAGATGGTGGCACTCCTCCACTCTCCTCCCGGAAGACCATTCAGGTGGATGTGGCAGACGTTAATGACAATCCTCCACGTTTTGAGCAGACCTCTTACACTGTATATGTTATGGAAAACAATGCTCCTGGAGCCTCTCTTTGCACTGTCAAAGCTCTTGACTCAGATGTGAATGAGAACGCCCGCATCACTTACACTGTTCTGAATGACAACAATCATGGCATTCCTGTCACTTCCTATGTTTCCATCAAGCCAGACACAGGTGTCGCTTATGCTCTCCGCTCCTTTGATTATGAGTCACTAAGGGAGTTTCACTTCCAGGTAAAAGCTCAGGATGGAGGTATACCACCCCTCAGCCGTGTGGCCACTGTGTATATCTATGTAATGGACCAAAATGACCATGCGCCAGAGATTGTGAACCCTCCAGCCAATGGGACACGTTCAACAGAAACAGTGCTGAAGAACATAGAAGCAGGTGCACTTGTCACCAAAGTGATAGCATATGATGCAGATGCTGGACAGAATGCTTGGCTCATTTATGTTTTGGAGCAGTCTACTGATTTGGACCTGTTCAAAGTGCATGAGCACACAGGGGAGATCCGTACAACACGCCGAGTCCTGGAAGACAACTCGACCTCATTTAGTCTCATTGTGATGGTGAAAGACCATGGAGAGCCCCCACTCTCCTCTACTGCCACCATCAACATAGCTGTCATGGAGGTGCCACCTAAAGTCACCCCTGACCCCAAGAGGATCATTCGCCCTCACAGCACACCTCTCTTTTCCAATGTAACTCTATACCTAATCGTAGCACTCAGCGCCACAACGTTTGTGTTTCTGGTCACAGTGGTGGTGTTGGCCATAGTGCGGTGCCATGCCTATTGTACCCAACCTGGCTCATGTTCACCCTGCTGTGTGTCTCAGAAGAGTACACAAGATGGTGGGTCTGGAGGAGGTGCGAGTGGAGGGTCTCAAGCGAATAATAACGTGGTTCTCCGCAGAGATCTCAAAGTAGAACCTCACTATATTGAGGTTCGTGGAAATGGCTCTCTGACCAAGACCTACTGTTACAAAACCTGCTTGACTGCCACATCAGGCAGTGACACCTTCATGTTTTACAATACGGGTCGGCCCATCAGTGGGACCTGGGGTTCAGAGCGTTTCTTCACAAGTGGCAGTGGTTTTGTGCGCAGGCTCAGCATGCCAGATGCTGCAATACAGGTTTGTTATTAGATGACTGCATATATACATATATGTGTATGCAATCTGTCTATCTTGATGTACGTGTTGG